>CM053769.1:458504469-458520012 GCA_028658325.1 Potorous gilbertii | reverse complement strand
TGGGCTTTAGAGCAGCCCCTGAGGTGCACCACCACACAGCGATCGGCCTGGGGGCGCTGCTTCCTTGGTAAGCCCCTGCTCAAATCAGGGGCCAGCCAAGCACCTCTTGGACCAGGCTGAGTCCAACCCAGGCCTCTTCCCCTCTCCCTCCTTGCTCACTCCTCCTGCTGGAGGACCCCTCGTCTGTCTTTGTGTTTGTCTTGTTGTCTGTGAAGCACAGGCCCCTGGTGTGCCCACCAGGAATCCCAGGAGGACACTCAAGACTATCGGCCCATGCAGCCATGACTGCTCTGGACCATCTTGAGGTACCTTCTAGGGTCTGCCCCCTGCCCCATGAACCTAAATAAAGTCTGTGTAAGCAACCCCACCATGGCTGGGCTCCATTTTTACGAGACCATGTCTCACAGGGAGGCTCTTTCCCTGCTTCTCACTTTCCATCCTGCTTCCTTGTCCCTGAAAACCTACTCACTCCCTTTTACAGCAGACTGCCCCAGCCCCAGTGCCCAGTGAACTCAGCCCTCATCCTGTGTCTTCTCATCCCTTCTCCAAACCATCCTTCCTGAAGCTTTCAATGATGCCCTGTGACATCCTTCCCCAACTGGCCCCACCCAACTCTCAACTTACTGCCCATGGTTGAACCCATGGTTTCGTTCTGGGCCCCCCTGTCCTAGACCTAGGTCTGTCAGATGCCATTTTCCTTCATTTTACATGATTCTAAATTCAGATAGAGAAATGTCAACATTGACTTAAGCCTCCCATACCCCTTCCATGGGTCTCCTTAACTCCAAGACAACTTAAACTGTAGGAACCTTGAGAAAGAAAAGTCAGGGAATATTTGTTAAGCATTTAGCCTGGGCTAAACTAGGAATAGAGAAAGGAGCTCACATTCTAAGGGAGAAAACCCACAAAAGGGAGCTGAAGGGAGGGGGAAATGGAGGTGCCTAGCACGGGGCCACGGTTCAGAAATTTGTAATTGGCAATGAGGACAGAGTTGGTTGGGGCACTCTCCTTAAAGAGATTCTGGAAGGCCCTGGCTAAGATTCCAAGTTCACCCTGCTCTGGCCATGGTTCTCTCTCAGTCCATCGAGGTTTCCCCCATCGTGATTCCTTTATTATTACTCCCCTACCTGCTGTCTCCACCTTTACAAGGGGGCTGCTGACTTCCCCTCACCCGTTTACTGGCTGCTTCCTCTCCTGCCTTCAAACATCCCCATGTTTCCTCATCCTACAAAGGATTCTCAGTGGTCATCTCATCTCTGCCTTTGGTGGTTAACCTCATGGACAAGGCCATCTACAATGGGGGCTTCTCTCCCACCTCCCCATTCTGCCAAACTACAGTGACTTCAGGGCCTCTTCTCAGTCCTCATTCCCCTCTCTGTGGCCTTGGACACAGCTGGTCACTCTCCTCCTGGATACGCCTTTCTCTGCGTTTCTGGGGTAGCCCCCTCTCTCTGCTGCTCCTCCCCCACCTCAGCCCCAGATCTCCTTTCATGATGTCCCTCATGGTTTGCTCTAGGGCCTCTTCTCCACACTTGATGATCTCATCAGCTCCTAACTATTGAGTTACCATCTCTGTGCTGGCCATCCCCAGGTCCACACCAAACCCATTATCTTTCCCATTACAGTGTAACACTTCTGGTCAATTTCACCTAACCTGCTGTCTCCCTAGTGGCACCCTCATCACCTCACATTGGACTGTGGCTCTTACCTCCAGCAGGGGTGGGGAGATTGAGGGATCTGCCTGCCTCAACCCATCCCCCATTCAACCACTAAAGTGGTCACCCATCCTCCCCCAACTCAGTAAACTCTCGTGGCTCCCTATCACCCCCAGGATCAAATACAAAATTCTAACCCCTTCCCACCTTTCCAGGCTTCTCCCAAGATGCTCCATCTCTTCATCTCTACCTCCTGCCTTGTTAAGTTTCAGCTAAAATTCTAGCCTTTCCCAACCCCACTTAATTCGAGTGCCTTCCTCTGTTCATTCCTTTCTATTTATCTGTCAAAGAAGGTGCTGTGGTAGCTCAAAAGAACAGAGATGTTCAAATTCGGAGCCATCTCCCCACTCCAAACATTCATGTGCACTACTATATGGTTCTCAACCTGTGGCAGGGCCTTCTGTGCTCCTATCAGTCTGACACGCTGAACCTTGAGCCCGACATAATGACATCATTTTGGTACTCCTCAAGCACCAAGAACAACTATCAACCAACCAGCCATTTATGCCAGTGTGTTTGCTAGACTGAACTCCAGGAAGACAAGTCCTGTTTATAGCTGCTGCATTAGCAGAGAGTTGGTTTTGTTGTAGATGCTTAATACAAGCTTACTAACTCTACCAAGGTATCTAATCTTTCTGAATGGGAAACAAAAGAAAGAGAATGGGGCATTTCCCTCTGAATGGAAAGAGGATGGGGAGTTTTAGGTGGATCCCAGGTTTTAGGTGGAAGCCAGGCCCTTCCCCAGAGGGATGGATGATCTTTGTTCAAAGTTTGGTTCCTACCCTTAATCCTTTTGTTCTTGACCTAATACACCTTCTAGTGAGGATATGCCAGGAAAGTTTTAGATTCAGAAAAAAAATCTGTCTTCTAATTTTTGCCGTACCTCAGTTATTTAGGGTTTTCTTACCTTCCTTCTCCAGATCATTGTACAGATGAGAAAACTAAGGCAAACAGGGTGCACAAGGTCACCCAGCTAGTAAGTGTCTGAGGCTGGAATTGAACTCGAAAGTGAGTCTTTCTGACTCCAGACCTGGTACTCTGTCTGTACAATGAGTTGGAGAAGGAAATGCCAAAGCCCTCCAGTATCATTGCCAAGAAAACCTGCCATGGGGTCAGGAAGAGTCAGACATGTCAGACATGACTCAACACCCACAAGGACCATACTCTTCCCCTCCTCCCCGTTCCTTTGCTGGAGCTTTATCCAGGTCACACCTGATAACTGTGGGTGACCCACAAGGATCTGTCCTGGGCCTTCTTGGGGATCTCGTGAGCTCCTCTAGATTGAACGACTGTCTCAGTGCCAAGGATGCTCAGATCTGCTCATCCAGCCCTGACCCCTATCAGCCTCTCAAATGGTCCAGAGTCATTCTTTTCCACCAAGCCGTCTTCCCCTCCCAGGGTGTTGTTATACCCTGGGGGTCATCTTGATAGCTTCACTTTCTCTCTGCCAGGTGTCCAGTCTGCAGCTCAGGCCTATCAGTTTTTACCTTCATTTCTTATCAATAACCATAACAAGCATTTTTATAGCCTCTACTGTATACTGTACTCTACTGTATACTGTACTGTGCTAAGCACTTTACAAGGATTGTCTTTTGCCTCTTTTTGTATCCAGAGTGCTTAGCACAGTTTCTGGCATTCAGTAGGTACTTAATAAATGTCTTCTGGTTGCCTGATAGCACATCTTCCCAGCCACCCTGGGAGGGAGTCCTGTTTTACAGTTCTTTTACACTGAGGTAGATTGACTTGCCAGTTGGTCATTGGCTGAGTTCTATTTTGGCTCAGATCTCTGTGACTCCAGGTCCAACCCTCTCTCCCCTCCTCTGACAATGTCACTGAGTTTGTTCGACCCCCATCACCTTTCACCTGCTATGTCCCTCTTACTAGACCCTCCGCACTTCAGTCCATCCTAAAGTCTGACCAGGTCACCCCTTCTCCATAGCACTTTATCCCCTATTTGACTAGGGAAGGAAAGAAGCATTGATTAAGTACCATGTGCCAAACACTGCTAAGCAGTTCCCAAATATCATTTCTCTTTCAAAACCATCTTATTTGTTGTTTCCTCTGACAAAACAATGTTATGGTCTAGTCATTTTCCATCTGTGGGCACTCACTTTGTTTCCATTTTTGTCTCTGACCTCCTTTGGGCCTTGCAGACCTAGCAGTGAGCACTCTGGGTCCTTAATATCTTAAGGTCTTTTTTTGAATAATTCTAAATTATCTTCTGGAATGAGGGTACACTTTCTGTTCTTCCTCAACAGTTTACTGGTGTGTCTGGCCTTCGGTGACCCCTCCTATACAGATAATCTCTATCATTGTCATCTTTGTGATCTTGAAACCTTAATGTTGTTCTACAGACCTTTGAGTTGTGGTTCGAGGCTGGTGAGACATGGCTGTCCATAGATTTTAAGTTTTTCAAAAATTGTATCTTCTTTGAGAGTTAATCTCTTGGGAAATGGCTGCTCTCAGCCTTAGATGCATGTGCATATTCCCTAGAGATCTTGGCTTTTAGCAGAAACATTTGTTGCAAATACTTTCTTGCAATTGACAACTTCCCTTGCCGTCTAAGCACTATCTATTTTGATTAAGCAAAAACTTTTACAATGTTTTACTACAGTTAGAAATTGTATCTCATTTATGATTTCCTGCTGATCTTGTTCAGTTGGGAGTTGTCTCCTTGGCCGTAGCTCTGAAATTTGCTTCCCGCCGTTATCATTCTTTATTGTCTCTTTATAACAAGGTTCTATACCTATTTGAACTCTATAGGGTGTGTGACATCAAATCCTGGCCTAACCCTAGTTTCTGCCAAATTCAAGTTTTCCCAGCAGTTCTTATCAAATAGGGACCCTGGTCGTTTGTGTTCTTTGATTTTTGTGAACCCTGGGATGAACTAACTGCCTCTCCACTGGACTGACCAGAAGTCAGGCTGAGTCAGTCTGAAAGTGAATCTTCTCCTAACCTTATTCCAACACAGATGACCTGAACAGAGGTTCACAACACTATATAGGAGGCAGAAACAAAAAACATCGCACAAAAAAAAGAAAAACAAGAAACCAAAATGGCTTCTGATGAAGCTTTACAGATAGCTGAGGAAAGAAAGGAAAAGGAAAAGGAGGAAGGGAAAGACATACCCTAATGAATGCAGGTTTCCAGATAATAGCACCCAGAGATGAAACTTTCTTAAATGAGCAATGCAAAGAATAGAAGAAAACAATAGAATGGGAAAGACAGATCTCCTCAAGAAAATTAGAGATTTCAAGGGAACATTTTGTGCTAAAATGAGCATGATGAGACAAAAATAATAGGGTTTAATGGAAGAGATTTAGAAGAAGAGGCAAGAAGAAATATACAAGAAAGAACTTAACATCACTGATAATCATGATGTGGTTATTGATCTAGAGGAAGACATCCTGGAGAATGAAGTCAAGCAGCCTTAGAAAGCATTGCTAACAATAAGGTTGGTAGAGGTGACAGAATTTCAGCTGAACAATATATTTAAAACCCTAAAAGATGATGCTGTTAAAGTGCTACACTCAATAAGCTAGCAAATTGAGAAAACTCAACAGTGGCCATTGGATTGGAAAAGGGCAGTTTACATCCCAATCCTAAAGTGGGACAATGCCAAAACAATGTTCAAATTACTGAACAATTGGGCCCATTTCACACACCAGCCAGGTTATGCTTAAGATTCTGCAACTGAGGCTTCAGTAACGTGTGAACTGAGAATTTTCAGAAGAGCAGGCTGGTTTTCAAAGAGGCAGAGGAACTAGAGACCAAATGGACAACATTTGCTGGATTATGGAGAAAGCAAGGGAGTTCCAGAAGAAACATCTACTTCTATTTCATTGACTACACTAAAGCCTTTGAATGTGTAGATCACAACAAAATGTGGCAAGTCCTCAAAGAGATGGGAACATCGGATCATCTTACTTGTCTCTGGAGGAGTCTGTATGCAGGTTAAGAAGTAACTGTTAGAACTGAACATGGAACTGATTGGTTTCAGATTGGAAAAGGGGTATGACAAGGCTATATGTTGTCACCTCATTTATTTAATTTAGATGCAGAATACATCATGTGAAATGCCAGGCTGAATGAATCAAAAGTTGGAAGTAAGGTTTGCTGGGAAAGATAGCAACAGTCTCAGATATGCAGAAGATACCTCTCTGACAGAGTAAATGAAGAGGAATTAAGAAGTCTCTTGATAAGAGTGAAAAGGGAGAGTGTAGAAGCTAGCTGGAAGTTTGGAGCATTAATGCTACTAGCAGCTGCTGTGGAGGTATAAGACCAATAACACCAGCACATAGGAGGGTGCTAAGACAGGTTCTTGATCTGATATTCTACAGGAAAGATAGCTTCAAAGGGGCTAATAATCTTAATTTAATTAAACAATGCAGAAAGACAAAGGTGTAAGTAATTCAACAGGACTACAACTGTCTAAACAAAGTAAAGGTACATACATCACTAGACCAGGGATCATGGGCATCTGGGTCTACATTTACATTTATAGCAGGGGTGCGGTGGGGGTGGGGAGGCTTAACAAGGGCCACTCAGAATCTCATCTAGAAATCACAAAGACCTCAAGGGGAACATTTTTCCCACAAGTGGGTCACAAAACAAAATAACAATTTCACAGTATATATAAAAAAGACCCGGTCCCTAATTGGACTAGCACCAAAAAGTTTGAAAATCCATGTGCCTTAGCACTTAATTGGCTCAGCACCTGCCAGGGCTATATGTGACTCAGCACAGCTGTGAACCGTGCCAGACCTCAAAGCAGCAAGACATCTGTGACTGAAATACCTATGTACCTTTAGACCTGGAAACACAGCCCATATTCCAAGGGAAAAAGGAACACATGTGGTCACATAGGCCTATTAATGGACAGAGAAGACCTTAGATTCCATTAACCCTACGAAGTTTAACATAAAAACAAAAACAAATAAAAAAACCCTCAGATATCGGCAACTGGCCCCATAACTTCCAGACAAATAGAGGGAGAAGAAATGGAAGCAGTGTCAGATTTTATGTTCTTGGGCTCAAAGATCACTGCTGACAGTGACTGCAGCAATGAAATCAAAAAAGGCTTGCTCCTTGGAAGGAAATCTATGACAAATCTGTACAGTAAAGTAAAAAGCAGAGATATCACCTTGATGACAAAGGTTCAGATAGTCAAAGCTATGTTTTTTCCAGTCATACTGTACGAATGTAAGAGTTGGACTATAAGGAAAGCTGAGCACTGCAGAATCATTGCTTTTGAATTGTGATGCTGGAGAAGACTTTAGAGAATCCCTTGGACAGCAAGGAGGTTAAATCAATCAATACTCAAAGAAATTAATTCTATTTATCTAAAGCTATTTATTGGAAGTTCAAAGATTAAGTTGAACCATAAATACTTTGGCCACATAATGAGAAGAATGGACTCATTGGAAAGGGCTGTTGGGAAAGATTGAAGGCAAAAGGAAAAGGGGAGGGCAGAAGATAAAGACTGTCATGGAAACAGTAAACATGAGTTTGGAGAGACTTTGGGAGATAATGGAGGATAGAAGTGCCAGTGTGCTATTGTCCATGGGGTCATGAAAAATCAGACATGACTGAACAACTGAACAATAATAGCATTTATATACTCTTTGAATTTTTTTACATGTATCTCATTTGAGCCTCACAACAATCCTGTGATGAAGATGCTATTAGCATGTCCATTTTGGAGATGAGAAAACTGAGGCAGACCTAGGTTAAGTGACTTGGCCAGGGTCACACAAATAGGAGGTATCTAAGGCAAAAGTTGAAAAACCACTGCACGCTCTTCCCTTCTTGGGCATGGCCAAAGGCCAGCTATATTTCAGTCTATTTATTACAAAGGTTTTTGGCTTGGGGGGAGGAGGAAGGAGAGAGGGAGGTTTTTTTCTTTTTCAATGGAGTAGTGAGAGCAGAAATGTATTTTTCTTAATAGAAAAAGAATTACATAAAAAAAATTTAGAAATTGTGTCCAAACTTCTCAGCACCATGGACACTGACTGGGAACTTTTCTGTGAGGCACTGCCAAGTCCCATGGAAATAAGACTATTCAGAGGGAGGGGACACTGACCCTAAAACACAGAGGTGGTCAAGCATATGATGCATAGAGAAGAGAACAGGGTCATAGGATTGTGGAAGGCGAGTAAGGAGACATGAGTAGGCCCAAGGAAGAGAAGGATGAGGAAAAACCAGAGACATTTGTCAGAGTGACAGAACCCAACTGAAGGGCTTGCATTCACTTGCCTTTCCTAGCCCTTGATATCTAGGGGAGAAAAAGTGAGAGAAGAGATATTAGAAAGATTGAGAAGGAGTGGAGGATAAAAAAATGAAAAAAAGAAGGAAAAGGAGGAGAATATGAATAAGTAGAAGCAGCAGGAGAATGATTATGAAGGGGAACGGAGAAAGAGACAAAGACAGAGAGGAAGGGCTAGTTCAGAGGGGCCAGTTTCCCTGAGGTCACCAAGCACAAGGGAAGATCTTTGGACTGACTGGGAGCCAGGGATGCTTGGGGAAGAGGGGACTTCTGGGAACCCAGGTGCAAATCATCCCCAGCAAAGTATGGCTTCCCTCTCAGGGTCCAGGGGTAACCCTGTGGGTAGCAATGGCTACTGTTGCTACTATTATTACCATTTGCATGGTGTTTCAAGCTTTGTAACATACTTGCCAAATAATCTCATTTGAGAAGTAAGTGCTAGTAGTGCCTCTGTTTTACAGATGTGGAAACTGAGGCAGACTTGGCTGGGGTCACATAGCTAGGAAGTATCTGAAGCTGGGTTTGAACTCAGGACTTCCTGACGCTAGGCTCTGTATTCTATGCACCATCTAGCTTCCCTGAGGATGACATGTAGGGAGAAAGGGGAGGAAATTTCTCTTTCTTCCCCTTCTGCCTTCTGGTCCAGGCAAAGAGAAAGAAGGGAATAAGCATGTAATAAATGCCTGCTGTGTATTAAACTAGACACTTTGCTAATTGCTTTACAAATCTTATCTTATCTGAGCCTCAAAACAATCCTGGCAGGTAGGTGCTCTTCTTATCTGCATTTGACAGTTGAGGAAACTGAGGCAGATAGAGGTGAATATCCCAGGTTCACATAGTGGAGCTGGATTTGAACTCTGGTCTTTATCCCTCCCCAGGCTGTGCTGTTGGCTCATCTTCATGCATAGAAATCTCAACACCTTGGAGGCTTACTCGTAAACCCCTAGACTAGAATTTACTCCAACCCCCATGGCCTTAGCTTTTGATTGGCTGGTTCCTCCCAGAAACTCCAATTGAAGGAAGATTCCCCCATCCAGCCACACCTTCTTCATCTCCCAAGAGTTTCTTTGGAAACTTACTTTTGTGCACCCCCTTCCCCCTCTGCTCTTCAGCTCCCTCTTATGAGCTGTCCTCTCCTCTTAGAAGGTAAACTCCTTGAGGAATTATCCCTCTTTTTGTTCATATTCCCAGTGCCTAGCATTGACTGACTGTCTGACTCCAGGCCCAGAACTCTACATGCAATTTGGAGGCTGAGGGGAGTGAGTGATTCAATCAACCACAGAATTCTTCCTTTGAGGTGACTGTTGCCTTAGTCCAGTGCCTAAGGGCCTAAACCCTTTCGAGTTCATCAAGGACTTTTTCCACATACTGATTGTAACTTAGTAGGAAAATTACTTAAATTCCTTTAAAAATTCCTCTTTTCTGCTCTGGGATTATATTCTGGGCATGCTGTGATTTAGTTCTCTGAGGGGGAGAGGTGAACACTTTACTTAACACTTGGTTATTTGTTGTTGTATGATTTGGTTTTTACCCATTCATTCTGGGAGATTTGATATGAATTCTTCATTTGGATCTGACTCTTTGGTATGTCTACTTTTAAAAATATTTATTTATAATTTACCTGTGTCCTAGTGCGTGCTCCATTTGTGTAAAGGTGTGGGGTCTGAAATTGTCCAATCTGTAAGAAAAAACATCGAGGCAGAGTTCCAAATCATTAGTACCACTTTATTAAAGGGTCCTCTAATGAAGTAGACCTCAGATCTTCCTCCAGATCTGAGATGATCCTGGTCCTCAGGATCCTGCTTTTATAGGGTTTGATACCCAAATATGCAAAAGAAGTATGATAAAATATAGAATCTCATTGGTTGATAAATCTTGCTTTTGGGGGCCAAAAATGACATACCAACAGGAGGAGGGAGGGTCACAGGTTGGGTGAAGCATGGGACATCTCCACCAACTAAATGGTCATAAAATGATCACCTGCTCATGTTGGACAAGAGAGAGTGGTCCAGAAGTAGAAAAACAAGTTGGATGACTTTCCAAAGAATCAAAATATCCCACCTATGTTAAGCTTGGAGATGGAATTTGAGCAAATGGGATGGAGATATCTTTGTCAACATTCTTGTGGTTGTACAAGTGAACTTCATAACTGATAAAGAAGTAGTGAATACTACATTAAAGTTTGAGACCCACTATAAAGGCTACTATAAGAACCTGTCTGATCTAATTATCCCTATGTGATTTATGTAAAATACCAAAGTGACTAATACTGATTGGAACAGAGTAGGAAGGAATTGGTGAATCATGTCTCACAAAGGTGTCATGTGGTACTAAGAAGTATGCATAATCTCACAAAGGTGTCATGTGGTATTAAGAAGTATGCATAGTCTTTGATGCTGTCATTCAGAGATATCACCTATCATTTAACTCTACATTCTCTTACATCATGTTAAGTTCCATATTTTATTATTTTTAACACATTTTTGCTTATCTTTTGGTTAGATTTGCTCACTTTTGATAGAGAAATGTTTATGTCTTCTGCTGTGACTATTAGTGTGTTTTGTTGCTATTGTTATTTGTTTCTTTATAGATGCTAGGCTACTTCCTGCATACATGTAGAACACTGAAATTGGTTCATTGTTTAGAGATACTTTATATATTATCTAATTTCCTTGTTTCTCTCTACTGGTATTGTGAATTTTTATTTTTGCTTTATTTGCTGCACAGTGACAACTCCTTTCTAATTTCTTGAATTCACCTCATGCATTTTGTCTGCTGTATCACTAGCATCAGACATAGGGTTTCAGGCTCTTGATCTGATTCTGTATCTGTCTTTGCTCTTCTCTGGAGATCCTTCCCCCTCTTCCCATCGACAATTCTGTCCTGCCTTTACCTTTTGGCTGCCTTTACTCCTACTCACAAATCAATGGAAGATCACCAGCATAGCTCCTGGCAGTCTTTCCCCAGAGGGCTTCAGAAGAGCAGAAGCCTCTTGAGGGTCCTCTCATGTTCTTGGACACTTATTCCTTTGTCTCTGCACTGACTCCTTAACATAGTACCTGCCTGTTGCTTTTCAAAAAAGTGATCTAAAGTCTACATGCTTTAACCCAGAGATCCCACTGCTAGGCATCTAAAGACCCTGTTGAGGTCAGAGACAGGAAAAGAGAGGCCCCTTATACAAAACACTGAAAACGTTGATTGAGAGCTCATTCTGTACTAGGCACTGCTCTCCCCACTGGGGTGCTGGGGAGTGCAAAGAAATGTCCCAGAAATTCCAGCCGGGAGAGGCAACAGGTCAGTACCTGGGTCCATGCAAGACAGAGACAGAGACAGAAGAGATAGAAGGGAATCAGAGAGGGGAAGACATTTCTCAGTTGACAGTTCTAACAGCATCCTTTCCTTTTCTCACCTGACTCCTCTATTGCCTTAGGAAGTTCATTAATGGGATAATGTGAGGACCCATCAGCCCAGGGACTCCTCCTCATCCATACCCTCAGCCTCCCTGATTGGAGGGTGGAGCCATGAACTCTTTTGTTTTTGTTCAGTTGTTTCAGTTGTGTCTGACTCTTCTTGACCCAATTGATTTGGGATTTTCTTGGCAGAGATACTGGAGTGGTTAGACATTTCTTTCTCCAGCCTATTTTACAGATGAGGAAACTGAAGCAATCAAGGTAAAGTGACTTGCCCAGGGTCACAGAGCTAGGAAGTGTCTAAGGCTGGATTTTAACTCGGGAAGCTGATGAATCTTCTTGGCTTGAGGACCAGCGCTCTATGAACTATGGTGCAACCTAACAGTGTTTATTAACTATGTATTGATTATTGACTTTTTTTCTGAGATTTCTGACTCAGTCTCAGAGCCCAGATAGACAAAGCCTCCCTGAATACACAACTTTCATTTGCTTTCAAGGCCTCTTTTGGACATATTCCTTTATCTAGTAACTTTCTAGGCAAGTCTTGCAGGACTTTGGGAGTGCCTGGTCTCTTGACCAGGACTGATTATGCTGGTAGAATGGATTCCTGGCCTCATAACCAGAGGGTAGGATTAGGGGAAGCGGAGGGAAGTCTGCTGGGGCAGGCCCTTTTCTCTCTTCAGTGAAATGAGGACTCTTAAGAGCTGGGTCTGATACTGACTCAAATCTATCTTATAATCAATCAATCAATCAATCAACACTTATTGTAAGAGGCATTGTGCTAATCACAAGAGGTACAAAGAAAATTAAAAGATGGTCCTCGCCTTTGGACCTTGGTGGAGTATATGCCTAGAGGGGGAATCTGGAATTAACAAGAATTAAAGGGGATTGGGAAAGATTTTGGGTAGTAGGTGAGGTTTTAGCAGGGATGTGAGGGAAGCCAGGAAAACAAGAGAGTGGACATGCCAACTTAGTACATTCTAGGCATGGGGGACTATCACAGTACAGATGGGGTAGAGTCTGGAAATGGAGTGTCTTGTGCAAGGAACAGCAAAGAGGCCTGTGCAGTATCCAGGTAAGAAGTTTTGAATGCCAAAATGAGGATTTTAGATTTGATCCTGGAGGCAGGAGGCAACTACTGTTTACTGAAGAGGTGAGAGAGAATGATGGGACCTCCTCTTTAGGGAGATCACTCTGAATGGAAGATGACTAGAGTAGGGGGAGCCTTGAGGCAGGCAGACCCCCACCCCTATCCCCAGCAGTTATGCAGACCAGACATGAGGGTGGGGCTATCAGAGGAAAGAAGGGGAGAGATGTTTGCAAAGGTGAAATCAACAGGTCTTGGCACCATCTTGGATTTAGGGGGTGATGAAAGAATGATGAGTCCAGGATAACTCCTATGTTTCCAACGTGAGGGCCTGGGAGGATGGTTTTGTCCTCCAAAGTAATAGGGAAGGTGGGAGGGGTAGGGTGGAGGGTTCAGGGGGAAAGATAACTGCTTGTCTGGGGACATGTTGAGTTTAAGAAGTCTACTGGATATTCAAGGCACTTAGAGATGAAAGAGACAGAAGGTCAGCAGAGAGGCTGAGGCAGGAGAGGGAGATTGGAGAATCAATAGCACAGATATGGTCATTGAATCCAGGGGAGCTGAATGATTTCACCAAATGAAGTAGTAAAGAATGGGAAGAGGGCTGAGGAGCTCAGTGGTTAGGGTGTTTGAGGGAGTTAATTTGTTTATTGAAGTCCAGAGTTGGGGAGGAGAGAACAATTCTGAGCCAAGGATTCAACTGATTGAGGAAGGAAGGGGAGGTGGGGGGTATAGACAACAGCTACTAGGATTTTGATTGGGGGGATATGGAGGTTCTGGAGTGATAGATAAAGTGGTCATCAGAGGGCTTTGTTGTTCAGTCATGTCCAACTCTTTGTGACGCCATTTCTTGGCAAAGATACTGGGGTGGTTGGCCATTTCCTCCTGGTCATTTTACAGATGAGGAAACTGAGGCAAACAGGGTTAAATGACTTGTCCGAGGTCATACAGCTAATGAGGGTCTGAGATCAGATTTGAACTCATCTTCCAGAAGTGTCCTTGAGTTCATCTGTGAGCCGAGGAGAATGAGTGAAGATGAAACCAGTACTAGGCCTGGTTAGGGGTGCAGTCTGGACCCAAATAAGAGTTAGAGAGAAGAGGTGAGAGAGGATAAGCTATAAGGCACTTAATGTTTATTGACTTCGACTGAACCCTAATTCATCTGCAAGGATTTGGAATCCGAAACCTGGTCTCCAGAGGTCCAAACCACACCCAACCCTCCTTAGCTTCCACTCACCTTTGTCAAACAAGGTCAGATGGCCTTGGGTGGGGGGGGGTTGAGGCTGACTGGATTAGGATTGGCTAGTGGGGGCGGGGACCAAAGGGGCAGCTGAGTGCTCCCACTGCAAATTCAGCTGGAAGCTGGGCGCAGGGCTAGTGGGGCATAGCAGGGTGCTACTGACTGGGGCCTTACCATGGAACTTTTCCACCACTCTGGCTCAGCCTGGCCCCAGGGCATGGATTGCAGGCCCCCAGGAGCCGTGGAGGGTGCCTTTGCCAACGCCTGGACTGCAACCCTGCCTGTGGAGCCCTGCTCATCGTCATCTGCTGCTGTTCCAGAAAGCCCAGGTGAGCTGAATCTGAACTGACCTGGGCTGGGGCCCTGAAGGCTCTAGGCTGGAGGATGTCTGTCGGGGCAGTTGTGGCCTGGAAAGGGATCCCCCAAAGGGAGCAGAGGGGGCTCGATAGCAGAGGTTGGCGCTAATTAGAGCCTTGGAGCTGAGGATACTGAGGCTAAAAATGAGATCATACAGCTTGCTAGTGCCTGACGCCCCGTAGGATTCCAAGTTCTATGCACTTTGCCATACAGTCCAAATAGTCTTCCCTTATGGACATCGACTCTCAAACTCAGTTCAGACCCTAATGAACAGCAAATGAATCCAACAAGCATATAGTATGTGCTGTGATGTTTAAGACGCTAAGGTTCATACCAAGAGAAGAGTAAAAAACCTTGCACCCAAAGGAGCTCATCCCGTGCAAACAATCATGAATCCAGATCCTCAGCTCTCTAAACTGTGAAGTCTGAGGGGAAGGAGGGCAATCTTCCATGCTAAGGTCTGGCTTCCCAACCATCTTGAGCCCAGCCCTTTGGAACCATGTGACTTCGGGCAAAAAGAAATGGGAGGAGTGGGTTAAGGTGAGGTCTGTGCCCTCCAGGATTAGTTCTCCTTATTCCATAGTCCTTGGGAGGAGCTGCTGGGGAAACCTGGGAAATCTTGGGCCTGGTGAAGCTCATTCAAGGTCTTAGCGTGACCCCTTCACCTTTGACCTTATTGGGAGCTTGGGAGTTAGAGGATGTGAGATGAGTTAGAATCTTCCCCCAGGCCCTGTCTGGGAGCATACCTCTGCCACAGAGAGGGATTTAGTGGTTGGACTGGACCCAGTTAACCTCAGCATGCCCTGACAATTCCCTTCACACTCATAAGGATGGCCCTTTTGCCTCCCTGGGTTGTCCTGTATTTGGCCTTATTTCTGTTGTTTAGTCTAGTCTGTCTGATGACTCTTCATGATCCCATTTGGGGTTTTCTTGGCAGAGATACTGGAATGGTTGTCCATATCCTTCTCCAGCTTTTTTTTACCGATGAAAAATCTGAGGCAAACGGTATAGTGACTTGTACAGGGTCACACATGTCTGAGAACAAATTTGAACTCAGAAGAGAAATCTCCCAGGCTGTGCACTATGGTACCACCTGGCTGTTCTTGGCCTAATTACCAATTGATGACCACCTTGATAGAGATGGACCCTAATGTCCTTCTGCATCCAGTGCTTCTCTGCTTTCTCCAAGTTCCTCTTTTTGGGGAGAGGAAGGTTGGCCCTTTGCTGGGCATTTGGATGAAGCTGACAGAAGTTTCCTTTCTTGCTTTCTCCTCCTCCAGCATTCCCCCATGCTCCATCATCCGCAGATCTGCTTATTCCAGATACCCCTATAGTCCAGGAGAATAAAGTAGGCCAGAGCCAGTTCAAGAAGCCTAAGAGGAGGACAACATTCTCTCAGGAGCAGCTGAGATTACTCAGGAGTGACTTTGCCAGGTCCAAATACATTACCCGGGAGAGGGGGTGCCAGC
>CM053769.1:458463037-458504369 GCA_028658325.1 Potorous gilbertii | reverse complement strand
GGGGTCTCTTCTCCTTGGAGTCTGTCCTCTAGATGGGGAAGAAGGTTACCACTGTGTGTGTGATGGAGTTGCTTGTCTCCTGCAGGTCAAGAGTTGGTTCCAGAACCAGAGACTGAAGGCAAAGAAATCACAGACTGTGCCTGTGTACACCTCACATAATCGAGACCCCACACTGCCTCAGGTAAAGAGGAGCAGTTACTGGCCCCTGACCGCCCCCCCCTCCTGCCACACACACATTTTGGAGTTTCCTTTAGACCCCTGGGAAGCAGGACTCTTCTGCTGCTTGTTCATGGGACTGGCCATGGGCAGCTCAGAGATCCTCCGCCCCACTTGGGGATCCAGTGCCCTTCAGGTAACCCATCTCCCCCTTCTTTTAGCTGGAACCAGCAATTGGACCACAAGGCCTCCGTGTCCCTACTTCATTTCACATGGATCCTGTGAACAATCATCCTGAATACTATTCAAGACAGAGCAACCAGGTTTCAGAGGACTGGCTCCAGAATTATGGAGAGGCATCCTCTCCTTACCAGATGAACCTCCAACTCCCCTACCCCAACAGCCCTGTGCAGGCCCCTGTGCGGTGCACTGGCCGGAGCTATCCCATAAGATCACAGACCAGCTTGGCTTCTTGTGCCTTACCCACTATGCAGGGTCCCCTGCCACCCCTTGACACCAGCATTCAGAGGAGCTGGATGCAGTTGGAACAGAGCTCCAATGGTACAGAGGCCAGTACTGTTTCTGCACCATGCCCTGATGTCAGGAGTGCCCCCCAGGATCAGTCCTACCCTCTGATGGGTCCAGTGCTGGCTTCCCCCTAACCCTAACCCTTCTCAGTGAGCTGAGAGAGCCATTGGCTTTCTTCTACTTCCTGAGAATCTTTGCCGGGTGGGCAGCTGCTTTTGAGGAGCTTGGCCCCCAAGTCTGATTTTACAAATCCAGATAGAAGTGACCAAGCTAGATAGCAGCCAGCCCCCAAGGAGAAAGGTGGGGGGAGAGAGGGGGAGTGGGAGCGGGAAAGGGAGAGGGAACACCAGCACTGTGGGGCTTTGGGTTTTCTGCCTTGAGCTCTCTATTGTTGCTATGGTGATTTGGGGGCGGGGCTGGTCATTATCATCCTGCCAGGATGGATGGAACTCAGATGAGCTGTTTTTACCTTTCTCTACCAAAGGGCTGAGTGTAAACCTAGACATGAATTTCATTGAAATCTGTTTCATTTTTGAAAATAAAAATGTTAATTCGAAGTCTTTGGTCCCCAAATGATCAATGGTTTTGAAGGAAGGACTGTTATGTGAACTGTGCCCTACTGCCACGATGAATAGACTAGGCCAGCCAGGGGTCCTGGAAGCCAAGAGAGATCCCCTTTTTTCTCTAGTTTTCCAAGAGGCTTTGGAAGAGATATTCTTCAACCCCTGAAGAGAGAAGTGCTTGTGGAGAATGGTGGAGATAGGCAAGGAATGAAGGACAATGAGGCTTCAGGAGCCATTCTTCAAGAAAATCACTTTCACCCCAATCCATAGGGCAGGTATAGGCCTTTAAATTAATTTATGCTCTAATGAAATCTGGACCTCAAGAAAACAGGTTGGGGCATTGGTGTGGGCACTTATGAGCAGCCCAGCAGAGGGTGGGCAATTACCGAAGGGAGAGGTCCAGGGAAGGTGAGCCCAGAGGTGGTTAAGAACAAATTACGTTTAGGGTTACGAAGGAGCAAAAAAGGTGAAAGAGATCGTCTCAACCCAGGGAATGCTTGTTTATGCTTGTAGACTGAGTCCTTACATCCCTGCCATGTAAGGGTCTTGAGTACTTGAGTACTGTGCTAGGGCTTGTCGAATGAAGCAAACATGCCCCCAGTCAGTGATCTAGGGGGCAAGTTTGTCTCCACTTCATGGACAAATGCTCTAATCTTTTTTCTTTGCCACTTGGGAGTCTATATCAGTCCAAATTAACTCCAGTGGGTAGAGAATCTACCCACTGGAATCAGGAAGACTTGAATTTAAACTTCACCGGACATTTTCTGGCTTCTGCTATGAACTTAGATTCCATTTTATTATTTGTAAAATGACAGAGTTGGACCCAATGGCCCCTAAGGTCTCTTCTGGTTTGATAGATAGGATCCTAGGAATTCTGCATCTCAATATTTCAGCTTATTATTGTTTCATTTTTTCAATGTACAAAAACATGCCTTCCCTCCCTCCCTTGCTCCCCACCCACAGTTGAAAAAAAAAAAAAAAAAAAACTAAACCCCTGTATTGGCCATGTCCCTGCCATGTCAATGTCTCCAGATGACTCCTTCCACCCTCTGAGTCCTTCACCTCTCTCTCTTGTTTCAACATAAGCTCTCTGGAATTGGTTCTGGTCATTACATTTATCAGAGTTTATAAGTCTTTTAGAACTATTCACAATATTGTATTGTTATAAAAATTGTTTTCCTGATGGTGCTAACTTCACCCTACATCAGTTAGTTCATACAAGTCTTCCCAGGTTTCTCTGAAACCATCCCCTTCATCATTTGTCAAAATGTTCATCCGCCATAATTTGTTCAGCCATTCCCTAATTGACAGGAGCCCATAAAGTTTCCAATTCTTTGCCACGGCAAAATGTTAATAAATAGATAAACCCTATACATATTTTTGGGGTATACCCTTAGCTAGAGATTTTACTTAGGAACAATTCTTCCCTTAATGTACCTTCTTTCCTATGTCCCCTTTTCCATTCTCCTTTTCTCTCCTGTTCTCCTGTTTTCCTGTTAAATGAAACGTGTGTGCATGTGAATACCTAATTGCTTTGACCAGTTCAGATAAAGAGTGATGTTAATCCACCCAATCCTTGTTTGTATAGACTTGCAGGTAGGCACTTTGATTACATAAGAGAATTTTCCTTAAGATTCCTCTCCCTTCCAAAGACCCTATCAGGTCTTTTTTTCTCTCTTAAGCTACAGTCCTCCACCATCCGTACTTCCTGGACAGCTCCCATTGTATGTTCCAGAGGCATCTCCACATCAGCATGTCCCAAATGGGTTGCGAGATCACTCTTTACCCTTAACCTCTGACCAAGTTGCTATTGAAGGCAACAGTTTTCCCCTCTTTGACACCCAAATTCATCATGAAGGAGTCAAGTTATCCTGGACTCTTCCTCACCCTCAGTTTCATGACTCTAACCTTGACTCTAGTCTTTCAAGTCACACAATTGCCTCCTTGGTTGATGCTCTTAGCCTCTTTGACCCAGACTGTTGTACCAGCCTCTTCACTGGTTCTCCTCTTCAAATCCATCTTCCACATAGCTGTGTTTCCTAAGGCACTGATCCTTCCCCATTCACAAGGCTTCTGGAGCTCCTTGTACCTTCTAGGATATTAAGTTGGAGAAGTTCTCCATGGTTTGGCCCCAGTTAGCCTTTCTAGTCATTCTCCATCACAGCTCTCCATTCCAGACCCACTCAACCAGGAACTGTTTCATAAACTCCCATCCTCTACCTCCTATCCAGGCAGTGTGGCAGTATGGGGAGAGCAACATGTGGAGTCAAAGAAACTTGCTTTTAGTTTCAGCCTCAAAAGGGATGGAATAGGCTGAAGTTATTGCAGTTCAATTCAAGATTTGATTCCATGTCATCTTGATGCAGTTCTTCTTAACATGGGGCCCGAAATGGAGTCCAAGGGATGGCAGGTGGACCTGCAGACCAAGAACTTCCCCCATCCTCCGGACCATTCTGATGGCATCACACATCAACTGAAAGGCAACCCTTTTGGAAATCTTTGCAGTTGGTGATTCATTGCTTAGGCAAAGCCTCCACCTTTCCCTCTCATGTTCACTCTGAAGTCTTCTCTTCCTGTCCCAGTACAATCATGGTGCCTTGCAGTAAGGGGGATAAACTGCTGATGTTCTCCAGGCCCAGAAGAGTCCCAGGTTGGACCTTATCCTCTCTATCTCTATGAGAGGCTGCTTCTGGAAAGGTCCAATGACCTGATCCCCAGTGTAGGGGGAGATGGCACACAGAGGTTTTATGACTCTCTACTCACTATAGGATGTGCACAGAATGTGCATTCCAAAGACACTGGGAAGCCAGTTCTTGGAGACCTCTGGAGCTCCCATTTGATGTGGCACTGTGACCTGTGAACGTGGCATCCATTTTTTGCCTCCATTGTTGTTGGGTCACATTTTAAGGGAAGGGGATTGGAGATGACTTTTTGAGAGTCTAGGAATTGGCATCCATACTAGACTTTTGCAAAAGTCAGACCATGAGGACCTAAGTCCCAAGTCTGCCTCAATCCAACAGGAGCGGAGACATTGACTCATTTATCCTTTGGCTGATGCATTTGGAAGCAAACTTGGTGGGATGAGTCAATACAGAAATTGTATTAAATTTGAGTCCCCTCTTCCCAGGGACCAAAGTGTGTCCCTCCAGTACTGGGGTAGAATGTATGTGCTGCTCTACCTACTCTAGTTGTGAAGTTAAAATTCCTTTTGAAAGAGTTGATTTATATTAACAATATGTGTAGGCTAAATGGAACTGGAGGATTAATTGCTGGCAGCAGAGAAGGTAGTGTCACACCAGAATTTGTGCTTGAGCCAATAGCACTGGAGATACCCCCAGTCCCTCAGGGGTATCCCTAGAACCTAGTTGGGGATATGTAGTCAGCTTTGCTCTGGGGGAGTGAGCCTAGAATATTTCTATTTTTGACTGTGGTGGCATGAAATCTGTAATGGATAGAGTATGAGACTTGGTATCAAAAGGGCCTTGGCTCCTCTTTCAGAGACTTCCCAGTTGTGCGACCATGGACCGGTCGTCTTTCTTCTTTGAACTTCAGTTTCCTCATTTGTAAAAGAGTAATAAAGATGTATCTCTCTCAGAGCTTTTGTGGGAATCAAATGAGATCCAGTGTGGTGCTTTCCAGATCTCAACGCATCACTTACCAATGTGAGCAATCGTTATCATTAAAACTAATTAACATTAATTTGATTTTCTCATAGTCCAACGTTCACAAATGAATAAACAAAAGCAACTCTGTCTTCTTGTCTGATCATACGAATAGATGGGTCTGATCCCATCCCTTCCTCACTCTGAAAGCTCCAAGTCCAATATCCAGCCTTAACAGCCCTGCCCAGTGGGGCTCCAGTGCCCTTTTCCAGGCTTCTTGCACAGTCTGCCTTCTGAAGGCACCACTGACCTTCCTCTTTTCTTTACATACTCTTCCATCTCCTATTTCCCATTTGGTGTTGGCCATGATCCATGGAACCCTCTCCTCCTTCACCTTTCCTTCTTTTGTATTAGGGAAACTAAGAAATATCAATGGTCAGAGGCAATATCTGCACCTTTGTCCATCCTCCATTTTTGGGATCATCACTCATAGAAATAGGTCAGGTTGGAGTTGTCATTGTTTCAAGGTGTCTCGTTATTATTCTTTCTGCCCAGTCAGTAGTTTGTGCACAAGTACCAGATTCAGAAAAGACACACAGGTTAATCATCCCTCATTTCCTGCCTATTCATCTATCCACAAACATTTATTGAAGGTACTGGCAGTTAAAAAGATGAACAGTTCCTGTCCTCAAGAAGCTTACAAATCCCTTCCCTCCTTATATAATGTGTATGTTTTTATGTATATGTATATATACACACTCACATGCATACAAATAAAGGTATTTGTACACATACACAGAATAACACATACAAAATGAATTCTAATGCTTAGCACAGTACCTAGTACACAGAATGTGCTGAATATTTATTAACTGACTGACTAATAGTGCCTTCAGGAAGGATGATCAGGAAAGGCTTCATGTGGAAGGTGATGCTGGCACTGAAGCGTTCCAAGAGATGGAAGGGAGAAGGGACAGAGGTCAGACATCAAAGGTATGCAGATGGGAAATGGGATGTTGCATAAAAAGGAAAAAATAGGTGGGTTAGTACTGCTAGAATATGGAATGAATGGAGGGGAATAGCATGTGAGAAGAAGGGGGACTAAGAAAAGGACCAGGTTAGGAAGAGTTTTGCAAGAAAAATGAGTTGATATTTGACCATAGTGTCAATAGGAGACAACTGGAGTATGTGACCTAGGAAGCTCATGTGGCCACATAGACATTTTAGCAGCTGTATAGAGGATGTGCTGGAAGTAGGAGACCAAATTGGAAGGTCATTGTGATGGTCCAGATAGGAGGTGATGAGGGACTGTACTAAGGAGACAGAGGTTATGTAGGTGGAAAGGAACAGATAGGAGAAGTGGTTTGGCAAGTGATTGGCTATAGAGGAAAGGGGTATTTGGGGAGCTCAGGAGCATTAGCTTAGGAGTGAGGGCTGGTCATCCATTTTTGGTGCCCACTTTCTCATCCATGGCTCCAAGAAACTGTAGCATATGACCATATCCTGGTAATCTGTCTTAGCAAATGGCTAAACCAGGTAGGAGCCTCAAAGCCATTGGTGAATTAAGGGGAGGCATACCCCAAGCACGTGGTAGAATAGGCAGATGAGAACAATTTGTTCCAACTGTCATGAAGAAGGCTAGAACTCTTAGAGTTTGGTCAGATGTCAAAGATGCCATGGTCATCCACTGCATCCTGAGCCATTGCCAGTCATCCTGACTTCCGTCCTGCCACTGGACTTCAATGACTCTGGAAAAGAGAATGAGGCTGATGACTTTGTGCAGCTTGGCCTCACTCCAATCCAATTCACAGGCAAGTCAAGACGCCACCCCCAATGTCATTGGTCTTCTTTGAAAATAAAGGACAAAGAACATCAGAATGAAGGAGAACAAGCAGTTGGCAGCAACACCAAGATTGCTTATGGCCTGGGAGCACAGTAGTATTCTCCACAAAAACAGAGAGCTACAGAGGATGGTATGTTTGGAGGGGAAGGAGAGAATGGGTTCTGTTTTGAGTTTGAGATGCTGATAGGACAGCCAGATGGAAGTCTCCTAGGCTGGTGATAAAGTCTGATGATGATGATGATGGTGATGATGATAGCTAGCCTTTATATAGAAATGTGTTGGGCACTATGACAAGCACTTTACAAATATCCAAGTTGGTGCTATTATTTTCCCCATTTTAGGGATTTGAGGAAACTGAAGCAGACTAAGGTTAAGTGACCTGCCCAGGGTCACACAGTAAGGCATAAGAGTCTGAGGGAGGATTTGAACCAGGTCTGCCTGACCCCGGATCCAGCACTCTATATACTTCACCACTTGTTTATATCAGGACCAGAGCTCAGGAGAGAGATCAGGGCTTGATGTGTGGTTCTAGGAATCCTCTGTATAAAGATGATAATTGAACCCATGGAAGCTGATGAATTTTATCAAGTGAGAAAGTATGTATAATAAAGAGAAATGAACCAGCATCTTGGGCATATTCCCATAATTACTAGATGATGGGTGGTGATGCAGTAAAGGAGACTGAGGAGTGACCAAAGAAATGGGAAGAGAACCAGGAGAAAGCCCAGGTGTCCAGGTAGAGAGGGTGGTCAGGTGCAAGTAGGTATGGAAACATGCTGACTTCCTCAGTTAAGACAGTTTCATGACCCACAGTCCTGAGGTTTCTGGATGGTCAACAAACTCTGGATGTCTTTTGTCTCTTAATCTAAAAGGAGTCTTTGCTTCTTCATCCTCTGTGGTAGCAGTTGTCACTTGAGTGGATATGCCTTTGTGGAAGTCTTGCTGCTCAGATTTGTCATGACCCCTGCAAGGTAAAATGACCAGGGAGCCCTCTGAAAAGGACATTGCACTTCATGGGATCTTTGGACTCCTCCCTTCACTGTTGAAGGGAAGTTCCTGGAAGACTGGAGCTGCTTCCTTCATCTCTATGTTTATTGTGAGACAGGTAGTTGAGCTCTATCCCAGGACATTTGGCCTTAGACACTTACTAGTCACCTCAACATGTCACTTCACCTTCTTCTGCCTTAGTTTCACCATTTGTAAAACAGGGATTAGAATAATAGACCTGGCTCCCAAGACTGTGGTGAGGATTAAGAAGAATATTGATAAAACGCTTTGCTAACCTTCCACAAAATGTAATGTAAATGCATGTCATTACTATCATAAGCACTGAGCCCCAGGACTGGTATGCAGTAGGCACTAATTAAATACAAGCTGAATTGACCTCCTTTAATCCTCTGGTCAAGCACCTGTGAGCCACCCACTCTGGCTGCAACTTCCTGTTGGCCCTGGCTGGAGAGGCAGGACTCTAGGCTCTAAGACCTTTGGACAGGGACCTGAGGGGATTGGGCCTGCCAACTGTGAGCTTGGTCTGAGATCAGTGTGTGGTGGTAACTGATTTCTTAGCAATGGCCACTTTGGACTCAGTTCTCTTCGTTTCCTGACCATATTTCATGGGATCCTATCCAAAGAGTTTACCCCTAGGGGACCAACTTGTTGGTGCCAAAATATCCAGCACCAGTCATGAATCTGGAGGCAGGAAACCTACGTGAGAATTTGCTGCTATTTGCTGCATGTGAGCTCCAGCAGATCAGCCAGACTCCTGGGTCTAGGCCCCAGTTTTCTCATTTGTAAATAGGAAGGAGGTGGCTGAGATGAAGTGGAAGGTGGATCTAAGCCCAAGGAAGTTGTCAAAGTCAAATGCTTTGGCCAGCCCTTTCTCAAAACCTTTACAGTGACCTGACCCTGGAGAACCCAATGAGGCCTCAAAACCCTCTATTTTCTACAGTAAAGGGCTAAGGCTTCCACCAGGTGGTGCAACTGCACCCCACCCCAGGGCCTCAGGCAAAGCAGCATAGGTGAGAGGTGGGGGTGGGGTGGCTGACTGAGGAACTGGCTGCCACAGTGGGGTCTCCTGAGATGCTCAGAAGGCTCATGGGCCCCGGAAGCAGCCCTCCCAGCCTGATTTCCCCTTTTCCTTTGTCAGATACCCCCTCTCCCAGTCTGACTCTTCTCCCTTCAAAACCCCTCCAGCTGCTTCCCCAACCATAGTAGCTGCCCACTTTCAGAGGATTTGGAGGATTCAGACCTGGAGGCCAAGGTGGGCCCAGTGGAGAGCTCTAGGTCCTTGCATAATACTCCGAGGTTATGAATTGGATTTGAGCACTTCCTCGAGGGCCAGCTGACACAATCTAGGCTCCCAGGCTCCTTAGATGCCTCTCCAGGTTGAGGTGGAGTCAGACCAAGCAGCCCGACTCAGACCTAAATGCACGATGGGCTGGTCTCCACCTCCAGTCTAGATAGAGCAAGCCACTGAACTACTTATGTATGTTTTGTGGATGGTGGTCAGGAATGACCTCCTGGGCCTGTCCCAGCTCAGGCCCTGTCCCCAGGTCTAGAACTTATAATATTCCTGGGTCTTTTTGTCTCTAAACATTCTGAAGCCCATTGGAGTCACCCAGCTGCTCAGAGTTCTCCTTTGAATTGCTGGTGCAGAAACTGGCCATCCAGCACAAAGAAAACCCTTTGACCTTGGACCATGTGACGAAGCTGGTTTTCCTTGGAGGCCCTGCCAACTTCTGTCACTATTCTAGCTTTTTTCCAATTCGTGCTGAGGTACCTGGGGTAACTAGATTGCCTAACTCAGCAGATTTGTTTGAGATTGACTTCTGTTAATTTCTTTCCAACTCCTTAACCATCTCCAAACACTGGTCTCCTTGCCTCTAGCCTCTCTCCTCCTCAATTCATCTTGCCCAGATCTGCCAAAGTGGTCTGAAGCCCCTGCCCAATGGCCTCCACTGATTCCCTTTTGCTTCTGGGATAACACACCAGCACAACTGGTACCTTCCTCCTCACTGGTCCTTTTTCATGTTACTTCCCTTTAGCACTCTATGGATCAACCTAATAGATCTTCATTTCCTCTCTGATCTCCAGGTCTTTGCCCCACATGCCCATGCCACCCTTTCTGATGTGCTTCCCTTCAGTTTTTCCTGAACTCCTTCCTAATTCCCTCTAGCTGGTGCTCCTCCCTCTCCCTCCCCAGTTACTTTGATCAGTTTCAATCCCTGTTTGTTTTTGCTAGAATTTAAAGGCAGATGCCTTTTTGGCAAGATTTTTCCAGGACCCAACAAGAAATCTGGGCCACAAGTGATAACTCTAAACCTAATTTGCCTGTTAAGGAGTCTGAGAGAAGAAGTAACTCATTACCCTGGCCCGAAATGCCTGAAGGCAGGGATTAACCCTAACCCCACCCCCAGGTTCTCTAGATCTGCTAATAGCTCCAGCCCCTCACAGATGGTGTTCCCCCTAGTGTAGGGAGTGGTCTCTAGTCCCCAGTTGCATTTAGCTACTAATGGATAAGCTTTTTAAAAGGGATGTTAACTTCAAAGGTATAATCACAATTAGAAAACCTTACTCCCCCAAGCTATGGGAGGCATATTCCATCCCGCTCTGATACTACCTCAATCTTTAGGGAGGGTAAAGGAATTATTTATGCATAATTTAGCTGGGTTCCTGTAAAATATACAGTCTCAGTTCCAAGTCCAACCTCTCTTCCCACCCTCCCTGAAATTCAAGTCTTCAGCACCCTGGCTCCTACAGGCTTCCTTGCCAAGTTGGCTAACTGCTCATCTTTTTTTTTTTTATGCTTAATGGTACTTTATTTTTATTTTATGAATTAAAACAAATATTCCAATCTGAGAAACTGTCTATAAATTTTTTCCTCAAATTTTCTGCTTTCCTTCTGATCATGGCTATATTTGTTTTATTTGTACAAAAGCTTTATAAATTCAATGTAACTGATATCCATTTCACACCTAACTTTGCTCTCTCTTGTTTATTCACCAATCGTTAACCTTCCCCTAAGTCTGATGTTCTTCTAATTTTCTTGTAAGTTCTTTTTATATTTAGGTCACGTATTCATTTTGACATTATCTTGGTTAAACTGTTGTGATTAAAAAATTCGAGAGAGTTTCTGGGTAATTTAATCCTTTTATTAATAAGGCCAGTGTGTTATTAATGAAAGGATGCTCATTTTGCCATCTCTCTTATACCAAAGACAAGCTTAGTGGTTGCTCTGGGCTTATATGTTGTTTTGGAAGGGGTGGCAATCAACTCTAATCAGTTAACACAGTAGGAGGTGAGCTACTTTAAAATGAACGGCTGAGAGTAAAATTATGTCATCCTTGGACAAAGAAACTGTCTCTATACTCAGACCACCCCCAGCCTTCTGCAATCTAGACAAAAGGATCTGTCTCCACCCAAGCTTGATTGAGTGGAATTCACTAGAGACTAGAAATTCTTTGTTAATTCTTTGTAATTTGTAAATTCTTTGGGTTGGGTCAGAATGAGAAAAAGTTCAACTCCACCTTCAGAGACCGAGGTCTTGAAAATAGAAAAGATAAGGGGGAACTTTGAATGTCCCCAAATCATTTCTCTCCAAATGGTATAAGATATTGGTCTGTGCCCAGTTTCTGCTGTAGTGCTTTCCAGTTTTCCCAACATTTTTTACCAAATAATGAATTCTTATCACAAAATCTTAAGTCTTTATATGGGTTAAATACAAGATTATTATTTTTATTTGCTGCTGTAAATTGTATATCTACTCTGTTACATTGATCTACTTTTCTATTTCTTAGCCAATATCAGGTAGTTTTAATAATCACAGCTTTATAATATACTTTAAGATCTGGTACTGCTAAACCTTTTTCCTTTTTTTTCATTAATTCCTTTGATATTCTTGACTTTGTGTTCTTTCAAATGAATTTTAAATTTTTTTCCTAATTCAGTAAAATAATTTCATTTGGGTAATTTAATTGAGATTAATTGGAATATTTCAATTAGTTTAAATTGTCACTTTTATTAGATTGGCCTTGTCAACCCATGAATAATTAATGTTTCTCCAATTATTTAAATCTGATTTTATTTGTATAAAAAGTATTTTTTCTAGTTTTGTTTGTATAGCTCCTGGGTTTGTTTTGGCAGGTATACTCTCAGGCAATTTATACTGCCTAGAGTTATTTTGAATAAATTATTTTGAATAATATGCAAAAAAATGGATCTCACCAAACTCCTTTCATGAAACAAATATGATACTGATACCTAAACCAGGAAGAGTAAAAACCGAAAGAAAATTATAGACCAATTTTCTTAATGAATATTGATACAAAAATCCTAAATAAAATATTGGCTAAAAGATTACAATATATTACAAAGATTATACATTATGATTAAGTGGCATTTATACCAGGAATGCAGGAATGTAAACCATTCTGTTTCACTTATTCCTTTGCAAGGTTTCCAGGTTTAGTCTATGAGGATCACAGCTGGTACCTGAAGCTGAGGTCAAGTGGGATAGATCAGAAATAAATACCCCCAGGAGCATTTCTTAAAGCCTGATCCTAAGGATCCCCACTCTGGTTCAGTTTATTTTGCCCATACTTGGGGTGAATTGGGATTTTCACCCTTGGGAAGCAGCAGGAAAAAGAGAAACTATCCAGTCTGCTCATTTCTAAAGATGAACTCATGGGGTCATGGAACTCAGGGAAGCAGGGTGCCTCCATGTTAGGTGATCTGACCATGCTGAGGCAAGCCTCACTACAAAGGCAACAACTCTGGGAGGCAAAGGCTATCATGATCCCCATTTCTGAGGCTCAGAACTGAAGTGGCTTGCCCACTGTCACATGGCTAGCACATGCTTGAAGTGAGATTTGAACCCAAATCTTTCTGGCTCCAAGTGCACCATGCAATCTGCTAAGCCCCAGAACTTTCATCCTTTCCCCACTATTCCACAGTTCCCTCACAGACATTGTTGTTTGTACCCAAGAAGTCAAAGACCATTTGAATAAACTGTGGAAATGACATCCTGACTGAAATCTCTTCTGTGAAAAAAGTTTTGGAGTAAATATTTTGGGGGGTGTTGTGTGAGGGGCAGCAATAAAAGTCTGCTTGAGAAGTCCAAAGAATTTGGTCAGCTAGGACCTGGATATGCCTCATGTGTTTGTCCTGGTCTCCAGAACTGTACCAGTTGGCCCTCTGCCTGTCCTTGAACCAGCTGCTTGGAGCCAGCAAGGTCCCCCCAGGGACCAGGCAGCTCTTGATACTTCCTTGACCAACAAACTCTCCTTCCCAGGCTTAGTCAGTACATTGACTAGAGTTCTCATCTTTCCTTTGTTAAAAATTATTTGTATTTATTTCATTAAATATTTCACAACTACATGTAAACTTTTAGAAAAATAATCTTTAAAAAAATTTTGAGTTTCAAATTCTCGCTGGAATTCTACCCTTGTCCTCTCCTTGAGAAGGCAAGCAATTTGATTTTGATTATACTTATGATGTCATGTCAAACATATTTCCATATTTGCCATGTTGCAAAAAACACAAACAAGATAAAACAACAAAAATAAAGGAAGTAAAAAAAAAATCTGCTTTTAATTTGCACTCAGAGTTCCTTAGTTCTCTCTCTGGAGATGGAGAGCAGTTTTCATCATGGGTCTTGTCAAGGTATTTGGAGACACCCTGTTTCCCAGAGCTAAGGCCCAACAAGCAGGCAGCAGCCTGAGCTTGGCATAACAACATTCTTTGTTCTCTGGGTGACCTCACCCTGTGGCAAAGTGTATTATTACTTTGACCAGCACTGTGTTCACTGAGGGTTTTATGATTTTCACATTAATCAATAACTGTCTAGCCTTGTTGGAGTTCCCGCTGTTTCCCAGGGACCTGAGAACCAGAAGCAGCCTAAAGCCATCCATTACATCTCTTGACATGCTCTCAATCCCTGTTCTTATGTAGCTGCCAAGTGAACTGAACCAGGTACCGCATTCCTGTTCCCTCCATACTAACTCTGGGTCTGCACTCCACTGATCTCACAAGACGTGATGACCCTTAAGACTTGAGAGACTGTTCCCATGGACTCAAGCCCAAGAAATGTCAAGCATAGGAACTCAAGACCTAAGAATGATTGTCTTGTGATCCAACCCCTTTCATGCACGGAAGCTTGCGGGGGGGAGAGGGGGCTTCCACTTACAACCATTTTCCTTACTCTGAAATTAATTAAACTTCTGTTTGATTCCTGGCACACCTGCCCCTCTGGCTTGCTTTGTTTGACTCCAGCCATTCACAGGATAGATGCCAGTGCTGGTCCAGTTGATGGTCCTTTGAAATAGCCTTGGATCATTGTCTTGGTCAAGTTTTCTTTCCTCTATCATATGGTCACTGTATAAATTCTTCTTCCTCTGCTCTGTATCCATTCATAGAGACTATTTCTATTTCCTTTGAAATTGTCCATTTCATCATTTCATGTTGCCCAGGAGAGTTTCATTACATGTGTATGCCACAATTGATTCATGGGCACACTCTTGGGTTTCCAGTTCTTTGCTAGTACAGAAAAAGTTCTATAAATACATGTATACAGACATTTCCTCTTTCTTTGGTCACTTTGGAGCATGGCCTTGGAGTATGTTTGGTTCAGTAACTTCGGGGTAATAGTTCAGTCAGTGAGTCAATAACCATTTTTAAGTGCTACTATGTGCCAGGCAACATGCTAAACTCTAGTGTCAAACAGATTTTCAGAATGGTTGGACTTTAATTGGCTGCTAGGTGGCACAGTGAATAAATGCTAGGCTTGCCGTCAGAAAGACTCATTTTCCTGAGTTCAAGTCTGGCTTCAGACACTTCCTAGCTACGTGACCCTGGTCAAGTCACTTCCCAGGAGGATGGCTGAGGGCACTAGGCTGGAAGCAGAGCTGATGTTGGTGGGGAGAGGAGAGTGCTGCCACTTGGGTTTGCCTGTTGGACATGGGCAGTTGGTGGTGATGAGGAAGGAAGGTTAACCCCTTATCCACACTGATTGCTTCCCTCAGTGATGGCTGTATGATCTGGGCTCAAAGTGTACTGGTAGTCCAGGCTTTGGCATCTTGAGTTATATCCATTGGCACCTGAGTGGAGAGGGTGTTGGTGGTTTGACTTACCTGGCATTTGCTGCCTCCTGGCTCTTCTGCTTCATTCATTCTGGTTTTCCTGTCCCCTAGGTGACCTTTGGTAGGGATGGTTGATTTCTCAAGGCTTTGGGGATTGGACTGGAAGCAGGAGTGGTTAGGTGTGGGGGATGATCCATTCCCAGGCCCCTTCCTCTGTCGGTGAGTGACAGCATGTCAGTCATTGGTGTTGGTGGTAGCAGGAAAGATCAGTGTAGTCTTGCTCCCTTTAATGAAGTCTGTAGAATTGAGGGGCTGGTATATTCTTTACACATGACCCATTCATGGCCCAGAAGCATGAAATGAGGAGAAATGGATTTTTCTTAGGTAATGGATAAGAAGATGGATAGAAAAGGGAAAAGGGATGAGGAACTTTGTGCATGTGTGAGAAAGTGTTTTCCAGAGGTAAAAGTAGCTAATCCATGAGATATGAAAGAGATATGAAAAAAAAGCAGGAGAGCATGATATGTAAAGGACCCTCTTTGAAGAGAAGCAAAGAAATGGTGGGAAGCTAGGTGGTGCTGAAGTGCACAGAGTGCCAGGCTCCAGAAGGACTCATCTGCCTGAGTTCAAATCTGGCTTCAGACATTTATTAGATGTGTGATCTTGGGAAAGTCACGTCACCTTATATGCCTTAGTTTTCTCATCTGTAAAATTGACTGGAGAAGAAAATGGCAAACCACTCCAGGATCTTTGCCAAGAAAACCCCAGATGGGTTCATGAAGAGATACAACAGAGATGACTGGGCAAAAGAAATGGTGAATGATCTGGGTCAGATACCTCCCCACACCAGTCACTAGATGGCGCTGCCTGCCCAAGGTGAGGAAGGAGTGAGAAGGGAGGGCTTCAGGCTGGGGTCAGGAGTGACCAGGAGAGGTCAAGGTTAGGGTGGGCTCCTTGTCTTAGATGTTTGTGAGGAGTCCTTTGGTTCTGGCTCCAGGCTTAGCACTTCCTGTCCATGCACTGTGACTCTCCTGGCCAGCTGGAGAGCCTCTGACAAAGAATTTAAATTTAATTATGTCACTTGACTCTGATACCTCATCAAGGTGGTTGTGTTTGAAACTATAGGGTTTGAAGGTTCTCCTGACTTGGCATGCCCTACCCCAATGGAAAGATTTTAAGTCCAGTCTTGGGTACAACAGGCTATGTGTTTATTTTCTGAGGACTAGCCCAGTTCCCTGAAGAGCTCATCACTAAGCTGGCCATGTGTTTATTATCTGAGGGCTAGCCCAGTCACCTAGAGGGTTCATCACCAGGCTGGTCATGTGTTTGTTATATGAGGGCTAACCTAGCCACCTGTAGAGCTCATCACTAAGCTGGCCATATATTTATTATCTGAGGGCAAGCCCAATCACCTAGACAACTCATCACTAGCTGGCCATGTTTTTCCTATCTTAGGGCTAGCCCAGTTACCTGGAGAGCTCATCACCAGGCTTGCTCATGGAAAGGCTTCAACTGTTCTCCAATTCCCTATCTAATCCTAGAAGTTGGGACATATGCTTCTCTGAAGGGGCATTTCTTCATTTTCAATTGCTGCTTTGCTCCCAAATCTCCTCCCACTCCCTACCCTACACCTTTTAGCTTCTTTTTGTGTATTGTTTTTTTTTTTTACCATTATAGAAAGGGCTGTCACAGAAATCCAGAGTGGATCTATCTAGTCTGGCTTTCTCTAGACTTATTACACATATCATAGAACAGACCTAAAGCTTTTAGGTGGGGTGAGGGAACCATTGGGGTAGGTTAGATGATGAGGAATTATTTTTTTTTCTGCCTCCTCCTTTTCACATCTCCCATTACAGTCCTTTCACACCCTTAAGTCACATTTGTTATCACCACATCATTTAATTTATACCCACCCCCTCTATCTATGTATATCCTTTTTATATATTGTAACAAATATACAATTCTCAAGATTATAAGTATCATTTTCCCTTATAGAGATGTAAACAGTTTGACCATATTAAGTAACAAGTTTTTTTCCCCCATTTACCTTTTATGCCTCTCTGGAGATCTGTGTTTGAAGATCAGATTTTCTATTGAGTTCCAGCCTTTTCATCAGGAAGGTCTGTAAATCCCTTATTTCATTGAATGTTCATCTCCTTGCCTGAAATATTATGCTCAACTTTGCTGACTTGTAGTCCCAGCTCCTTTGCCTCATGGAATATCGTATTCCAATTCATTCTATCTTTTAACGTAGAAGCTGCAAGGTCCTGTGTGATCCTGATTGTAGCTCCTCGATATTTGAATTGTTTCTTTCTGACTGCCTGCAGTATTTTCTCCTTCACTTGATAGTTCTGGAATTTGGCAACAATATTCCTTGATGTTTTTAGTTTGGGATCCCTTTCAGAAGGTGAATGGTGCATTCTTTTGATGACTGTTCTGTCCTCTGGATCTAGGATTTCTGGGCAATTTTCCTTGATGATTTCTGGAATGATATTGTCCAGGCTCTTTTTTTCATTATGGCTTTCTTATAGACCAATAATCCTTAGATTTTCTCTCCTAGATCTATTTTCCAGGTCAGTTGTTTTTCCAATTAGATATTTTACATTTTCTTCTATCTTTTCATTCTTTAGCTTTTCTTTGACTGATTCTTGATGTCTCATAGATTCATTAGCTTCTACTTGTTTGATTCTAATTTTTGTCAAATTGTTTTCTTCAGTTAACTTTTGCATCTCCTTTTCCATCTGTCCAATTGTTCCTTTTAAGGAGTTATTTTCTCCAGTTAGGTTTTGCACTTCCTTTTCCATTTGTCCAACTGTCCTTTTAAATTCTCCTGTGATTTCTTTTTTCATATTTTTAAAGTCATTGGTCAGTTTTTCTTCTATTTCTCTAATTTGACTTTTGAAATCCTTCCTGAGCTCTTCCAAGAAGGCTCTTTGTGTTTGAGACCAGTTCATATTCCCTTCTGAAGTTTCAGATGGGAGTACAGTCTCAATGCTGACCTCTTTGGTATTTGTGTTTTGGTCCTTGTCCCCGTAGAAAGATTCTATGGTCTTTTCTGCTTTGCTTCTTACTCACAATAATCACCCTTTTAAAGTAGATCTCTCTGTCTGGGGCACAGGGGTCTCTGTCCCACAGTTATTGTGCCTAAAACTTGAGGCTTTGTGTGTTGTGGCCTCTGTTCTTTCAGCTAGAAGCTAAAATGCTGCAGCTTACCTGGTGCTGAGCTGGCTACTGTTGGAAAGAAGAGGCCAAGTGAAGTCTTTCTGGGTTTCCTCAGAGTTACCCTGGAGTTAGCTGCATTAAATGTGGGGGAGGGGTGATCTGGCCACAGGAAGCCTCCTCTGCTGAGTTAGAGCATAGGCAAGCTCAGTGGCTGGTAACCCCATCTGTGTCTTCCTGATTCCCCCTGGGGTGCTGAAGCATGCCTGGGGTCCTGGTGTTGGTGGTTGTGAGTTCCACCCCCTGGGGCTTAGGATCTTCTCCTGGTTTTTTGAGGTAGAACTGTCTGAGACAACTCTGGACCTGCACTGGCCCCCTTCAGCCACAGCAAGAGGGACCCTCCTTAGCGATCTTTCTAACCTCATGAGCTAAGAGACTCTTTACCCCTTCTGCTGCTCCCCTCACTGTTCCAGAGTTTTTCCCGGGGAGATATTCTCTGGGCTCCTTAAGGTCAAGAGGAGGGAGATAGCAATTACTGATGACTCCACCATCTTGGCTCCTGGAACCAGATGAAGATGAAAAAGTAATAATATCGGCTAATACACTAACACTATCTCTCTTCATCAGATTTTCTCATATGAGCCTAACAAGAACTTATGAGGGAGACATTATGATCTCCATTTTATAAAGGAGGATAGAATGAATTGCCCATAGTTAGGCAACTATTAAGGGTCTGAGGTAGTATTTCAGCTCTGGTCCCTTCTAGGCTGTATTAAAGGGGGGCATTTTGGGTCTTTGCCCTTTCCTCATCTAGTCATCTCTCTCTATGCCTTAGGCATTGGTGGGGTACAAATATGATTTTAGTTTATTAGTTTATATTTGCTTTCTTAGGCACCAGTCCCTCAGGGCTGGTTTGCTCAAATCACCTGTTCAGTCAGTCAGTTGATAAGCATTTGCTAAGCATCTTATATGTGCTAATTGTTATGGATACAAAAAAATGATCCGTATACCTCTGCAGCTCATGGTCCAATGAGGAAACAAGGAAATAACTGTAAAAATGAGCTCTGTACAAGATAAATAGGCAATAATTACCTGAAAAAGGCCCTGGACATAAGAGTGGATAAGATGGGCTTCTGTAGAAGACATTTAGCTGGGACTTGAAGGAAACCGGGGAGGTCAGTAGTTGGAGCAGAAAGGGAAGAGAGGTCAAGGCCTAGAGGATGGCCCAAGAGAATGCCTGAGGCTGAGAGATGGAGGGTCTTATCTGTGGAACAGCCAGGAGGCCAGCGTCACTGAAGTGGAGTCCACAGTGGATGGGGGCTGGGGCAGGATAAGGGTGGGTTATAGAGCCTTTTGTCTTTGATCCTGGAGGGAAGAGGGAGCCACTGACTTCTATTAAGTAGAGGGTGATACATTTGGAACAGAGCTTTAGGAAAATCACTTTCTTAGTTAAATGGAGAATGGACTCGTGTAGAAAAGGACTTGAGGCAGGCAAACCCCACTCTCCACTCAGGTGCTACTGCAGTAATTCAGGTGTGAGGTGATGAAGGCTTGTACCAGTGGGGGATCAGGTCAGAGGAGAGATTCTGCAGAGGTGAAATCAGTAGGCCCTGGTAACAGCTCGGGTATGGGAGATGAGCAATCACATCTTGATAAGTCAAAATTTTTAAAGATGCAGGTTCTATCACCACTGAGCAAATATCTACCGACTGTTCAGGTCCACAAGGAGAAAAGTATCCTATCACTATCAAGCTGAAAAGACTTTGAGTATTATCCCAATGACAGATCCTGTGTCAATTCTCCAATGACCAACCTAGCTAAAAATGTGCCCTTGAAGAGATAACCAGGAGTTAGGGTTTTTCTCTATTGAAACACCAATGAGCTGGTCTTCCACGGGTGAAACTTCTGGAGAATATGTCCATAGTGATGAAATCTTGGACTTTTCAAACTTTGAGGTAAGATGTAATAATGCCTATACCTATGCATCTGCCCTCTACCATAGGATGCTTTAGGGAATTTAAAGTCCTATCACATAATTTATTTGGCACTTAACAGTCAAGTGAAGAAGGAAAGGTCTGCATCGCTGTCCTTGTTTTTCAGATAAAAGAACCTAGGTGTGCTTAGTCTCAGCCAGCTAGCCAATGATGGAGCAGGGACTAGGCTTATTTTCTTTCATGGGTGACAGAGGACCATGTGATCTTGACCCAGGATGGGAGTGGGGGGCGGGATTCAGACCTGTCCACACCTTCTTTGCTCTGCACTACCTCTTGCAGAAAGCTGATCAGAAAAGTTTTTGCTTCCAGTTTTGGAGTTTGTGTTCCTGTTTTTTGCAAACAACTGCTGAAAAAAAGAGGAAGTGATCCCTGCTGCCCACAGCAGCCACGTATGTTTCAAGCAGGACTTCTAGGAAGGTTCATGCAACCTAAGGCATTTTGACGCTATCACACCCGTCCTTGAAGAAGGAGACCTGAGGGAGGGAGGGAGGACCTTGGGTCTTTACTGGATTCATGGTCCTTACTTCCTTATCTCTATTTTCTGGCCAGGAGTGTGAAGAAATGTGTTTTATGGACAACCCAAGCCCTGATGCAGGGAGACCATGGCTGGATCCCAACCCCCAAGGACTCTTTTCACTAGCAAGCTGGATGGTCTTCGGAGGTTGGCAACTTTTCAGTTTTCTAGAGGGATCCCACAGGATTGGAATGGTGGGCTCCCCCAATATCAATCAGCCAATTCATATCTCATCAATGTAACTTAATCAATTAGCCTCCCAATATCAATGGGTGTATTGAATAATTCTTTTGCTAATGGATATTTACAAAGAAAGTAGTACAAAGACAGAAGTATAAGCCCCTCCCTCCAAACTGGGGCACATTCTTCTCTTTTACTTTCCCACTCAATCCCTAGGAAGAGCAAATACAAACTTAGAATGGTGACTACTAAACACTGTATGCCACCAAGTTCACTTCTAGGGGCTGGTCCAGCTGTTCAATGACACACTCTCTTGCTCCTAAGATGTGGTGTCAGATTAACTCCCCACTCAACTGGGTCAGGTGAATGGCTCCTTGACAGGTAGACTTGATTCCACGTCTGGACTTATGGAGATCTCTCCTGGACTTTGAGATTCACAAAGTCATGATCTGGTTCTGTCCCCTAATATCTATTTACCTAAGGTAAGGAAAGAGGAATTGGGAGAGGAGAAAAGCCACTGCTTCTTTCCTGGTCTGAAAACATACAACAGTATTTTCCCACCCAAAAATCACTAGGAAAGAAGAGAGAACTTTTGTTCAGGTGTGCCCTTCGGATGCATGCAGACCTGTCTCAGTAGCTCATTAATAGACTCTCTACTATCACCTATTAGCTGCCAGGTAATATTTATCAAAGGACATCACTTGTACACGCGTGCAATTGGGGATGGACTCCTCATCACATTTCAAATGCAGGCCAGCTCTCCAAGCCTCCTCATGAATATGTAGCTATAGAGAACACTAGTTATACTCCAAGAATTGGACTTCCTTTTGCATCTTCTTCCCATTGCATAGTCTTATGAGATAACCTTTAATCTTATAAGACCGCTATGTAGTGCAGTAAATAGAGATCTGAGCTTGGAGACAGAAAGATCTGAGTTCAAATGCTACATCAAACACGAACTGATAATTTCAGTAAGCTATTTAACCTCAGTTTGAGTGGAGATTGGGGGACACAAACCGTCAGGTCCCCATTTTCCCTATTCTTCAACAAATGTGGGTAGGACTAAAGTGGCCCAGAGTTGTTTGCTGATATTGTGCTTTTATGAAATGCAGTCTCTAGGAAATGGGTTTGCAGGAAACTTGGCATGAGATCTAAGGAAGGTGTGCTATACTGAATGTTCATAAATGAAACTTGTGATAGAAGACAGAGGCAGACAGAGAGACATAGAGACAGACAGAGAGATACAGAGGGAGACACACAGAGACATAGAGACACAGAGAGAGAGGGACAGAGAGAGGCAGAAAGAGACAGAGAGAGAGACACAGAGAGAGAGACACACACATACAGATAGAGAGAGAGACAGAGGGAGAGAGAGGGAAAGGAGAGAGAGAGAGAGACAGAGAGAGAGAGAAACCACAGACTTGTTCATCTTTCCTGCCCAACAGCTGATTAACAAGCTGTTTTTCTGGAGCCCAGATCCAGCCTCCTTATTGCCTGGCTTTGCTTTTCTTGCTGTTATGTCTTCTGGGGAGCCCTGGGAGCCCTTCCCAACCTGTGTCCTATTCATTGTGCCACGCTTAGAGCACATTTCTTTCCTCCAAGCAACCTGGGCTCTGGCCAACCTTTATACTCTCTGCAGAGGATGAGCCCATCCCTGTTTAATGTCTTTGTAATACTGTCCTGCCTGCCTAGGACTCAGCCCTTCTCTACTTCTACTTCTTGGAGTCCCATGTTTCCTTCAAGGCTCTGCCCCAGTGCCATCTGCCCCAATGCCATCTCCTACGGGAGGTCTTTCTTAATGCCCATTGACCAGGCCCATTCCTACCCCCATCCCCTGGGGAAAAAAAGACTCATGGACTCTATGCTCCCAATGAAAACCAAGGTCATCAAGATCAGGAAGGCACTGCTCCCTTTTTATTTTGTATCCCCAGTGCTAGCACATAGTAGGTGTTAAATAAATTCTTATTGAAAGTAAATTTTCAGTGATCATTTTCATGGTCAGTAAAAGAGAAAACACTATGTTTATTCTCCCATGCTTCAATCTTAGATAGGAAAACGATATCTAGAAGAGTCCTTAGGCTACCCAAAGCAAAATGCCCCCTCAGGGACTGTTCATCCAACTCCTCTGACTCCTGAGTCCTCAGAGGTATAGCTGTCACTCCTCCTGGGCTCCTAGGCTTCTATGTGGTGATCCTCCTAGATGCTTACCAGCGCACTGCCCCCTTAGCAATTAGCCAATAGGCTCACTTCATTCTTTGATGAGGACATTGACTCAAATGTCAGCAATGATTTTTATTTTTTATCTAGCATCTTCTATGGACCAGACATGGTGCTAAGCACTTTACAAGTCTACTATCTCATTGGTTCTTCACAAGATCCCAGATAAAATTGCTTTTACCATCACCATTTTGCAGATGAGGAAACAGAGGCAGACACTGGAGTCCGATGTTAATGCTGTCAAGTGACTTGCCTAGGGTCACCCAACAAGTAAGTGTCTGAGACTGGATTTGAACTCATATTCTGTGTCTCCCCAGCACTCTATGCACTGAACCGCCTGGTTGCCCCCAGTCATTATAAAGTCTCCCCCCCCAAAAAAAAACCAACCCAACACAGGAGCATGACTCTCCCGGGAATATGCCCAGAGTCCAGTGAGTAGGAATGTACAGCAATAGTGGAGCTCACCAGCTCCCAATTTCAGGGCCAGAATAGATGGTCTCTCTACTCAGAGGATCCTCCCAAAGTTCCTTAGGATTCCCTCTGCTCTTCAGCCAGGCTGACTTGAGCCTCTGCTGGACCCCAGGCTCACAAGTTTTCAAGGGGTGTTGTGTATTCCTTTTTCAGACATGTCTGACTCTTCATAATCCCCCATTTGGGGTTTTCTGGGCAGAGATACTACAGTGGTTTGTCATTCCTTCTCCAGCTCATTTTACAGATGAGGAAATTGAGGCAAAAAGGGTGAAGTATGACCCTGCCTAGGGTCATACAACTAGTATGTGTCTGAGATCAGATTTAAACTCAGGGAGAGGAGTTTTCCTGACTCCAAGCCTGGTGCTCTGGCCACTGCACCACCTTGGTACTCTGCTTCTAGTGTTCAGCATCCCAATGAATAAACTTTTATTAAGTACCTACTATGTGCCAGACACAATGCTAAGCACAGGGAATACAAATATGAAAAAGAAAGATCATCCTTGTCCTCAGGGAGCTTCCAATCTCAAATTATTCTTGCTGAGTTGTTTCAGCTGTGTCAGACCCTATTTGAGGTTTTCCGGGCAGAGATACTGGTGTGGTTGGCCATTTCCTTCTTATTATCTTGCCAGTGTTAGAAATGCTTCAGTCACCAATAGGCTTTGTCCTACTACTGGTTAGCATGGGGGCTTTAAGTCCCTCTTTAGGTAGTCTGGTGGTTCCCTGATCTTGAAGGCTCCCCACATTCACCTGAGGACATCTGATCACCTCTGCTGTCTCTCTGGACTTCCAAGCTCAACCTTGTGGGCACCTGACTCATCCATATTCCTTCTTTTAGGGGTTCCCTTAACTGGAACCTTAGAAATCCTGGGGCCATTCTAATCTCAACAGGAGGTCATTGTCTCAGAACTAGTATCTTCTGTATTTTTTCTGTGCAGTCTCATGCCATAGGAGCAGGGCTTTTTCTTTTTCTTCTTACTTCTTCTGTATTTTTTTCCACTGGGATTTTCCTTGTGATGATTTCTGTCATTTCTTTTCTTTTTTTGTCTCCTTTATTTCATCTATTCCTTATTGTTGGGATTGACTCAGCTATGACTCCTCGCTTGTCCATCTTATCAGAAGCCCCCAGTTTCTTACTCAAGCAGGACCTTACCCTAATTTTCTTTGGATGGCATCATTTGTCCTATGGCAAGTTTCCTTAAGGTATCTTTTCATGAATAAATGGACATAGTCTTTCTTAGAAACCTGAAGTGTGCCATTAAACATGCCAACCCATGTAATAAATTCCCTTAAATTATGCCACCAAACTCTATTTATGGATTCTTGGTCTTCAGAGGGGGTAGTCCATTTTTCCCCAGACTTGCTTATCCTACACACACCTTGTAAATAAAATGGAGGAAATATTGACCTCTAGCCCCTCACCCTGTGTATGACTACTGATTTCTGCTGACTCCAGTAAAGGAGTAGAATAAAGTCCTGTGGGTTATAGCTTCCTGCCTGGAGCAGAACTTAGTAAGAAGAAATCCTGCAGCTTGCAAGCTGGGAAGAATGTTGACAACATATAGAGAAGGAAGGAAATGAGGCTAACAGGACTCTTGTCGATAGCAGCAAGAATGTGTGCTTGGGAAGAGGAAAGAGAAAAGAACGGCATGAACTCCATGATTCCTCTGCTCAGGCATCTTGGCACACCTTTCCATCTGAGCGTGAGAGGCACAGATCCAAGCAAGCCCATGGACAATGCTCTGATAAGATGGACAAGTGATAAACAGTGGAGCCTATGGTTAGGATTATCTTCTTAATCCCACAGAAGAGACTCAGACACTCAGACTTGGAGCCCTAGCAAGATGTTGTGAGGCATTCCCCAACTCAGGCAATTCAGGGAATTGAAAGAATCTGCAGTTGAAGAGTAGGGAGTGTGACAGAGAGCTATGTGGGAGGCAGGGGCAGCAACCCACCTCCTCCCGAGGGTGGGATGTAATGTCAATGGAAGTAACATCAGAGATTCCACAAAAGTTGGTTAAGGACCTAGCATGTGCCAGGTCCAGTACTAGATGACAAGGATACAAACATAAACATGAAACAGTCTCTGTCAACTTTTGAAGATGTTGCACTCTATCACAGGAAATGATACATCCACATCTACATATATACAAAGTAAAAGTAATATTCTTCCAGGATTGGGGCTGGGACTAGCCGTGGAAGTTGTTAAGAAATGGGTCAGGTACAAGGTGGTGCTGGAGATGAGTTTTGAAGGAAATGAGGGAATCTCACAGACCGAGATGAGGAGGTCGAACAATGCAGGTGTGAGTTTGGAATCAGGGTGCTGGGGTTCAAGTCCCACCTCATCCACTTATGATATATGGGAGTGTGGACAAGTCATGATGAACATCAATCTCCGGATCTCTACAGTAAAGATGTTGGATAAGATGGTTTCTTAGGTCTGTTCTAGCTCCATACTGGGGTCACTCCACATCACAGCAGGAGGTCCACCAGAGAGTCTCTGGACCAGTGAGTTCACAGGAGAGATGACAGAGACAATAAAATGTCAGAACTTTACTTTCAAACTGAATGGTCACATTCACAGCTTGTGAAGGGCCTGAAACTGTAAATAACTCATACTCTGAATGACCTGGACACAAACTGTAGGTCCTGAAAGTGATCCATTCATACCTTAGAAAGGGGGGCCCCTCTTTCGGACTTTGATGGGCCCTTAGGAGGAGTCACAGTATTCTGTAAGCCACTGCCCAAATGAAGGATGGGCCACTGACTGTTTGGTGGCATTAAAAAGAAAAAGCAACTCCAGAGGAGGGAGGTGAGAAGGGAGACAGATGAGAGATCCTGCTTTTGAGAGAAAATTACCTTTTCCTTTTCCCTTTGTGCCCCTGCCAGAGTGCAGGGATGGAAGGATGATCTCTCCCCGTCTCCTCCATTAGCAATGATATCTTATAGCAGAGCAATGTTTTCAGTAGGAGGTGATATGACCCTCAGAGGGCACGCTCAGGGAGTGTCCAAGTGGAACCTCACCTGAAGAGCAGAAAAGATCCAGAAAATCTGGTGTAATCACATACCCAGCAGAGATGCCATCCTCAAAGTAAGCAATAGAAAGCCACCATGAAACAGACAGACACTGTTGGAGCATTGGAGGTGGAAACTACTTTGGGTATGAGCTTTTGCTTGGTGCTTATCCAGTCTTCCCTCTGATGCTATGTGTATTTGTGGGATAGGACACCTCAGACTGATATGTGTATTGTGTATGTACTGATGTATGTATATGTGCATGTATGTATACATGTGTTTGTGTGTATGTAGGTCTATATGAGTTTGTGTTCATGCACATGCGCATGCATGCGTATGCATGTATATACATGCATGCATGTGTGCAATATGTTCGTGTATCTTTGTGTGTACATGCATGTGTGCATGTATGTGTGTATGTCTGTAGTTATTAACTTTACTCTGCCATTTAAGGAACAGTCTTTACTTTGAGCTCCTGGTCTCAGTCTATTGAAGGCAAAATAGTGGGGATTTGTGAGCTTTGTTTTAGGATTATAGACCTATAGACCAGTAAGAGCTTGAGGCCCCACTCACAGTTCACAACAGTGAATTCTTGTCTGGCTAGACTTTAACTTCAGTATGCATTGTCTTTGAATTTCTCAGTTCCTACATTTCATTGTGAGAACGAGAGATTGTGAATGGAATAATGGGGTCATTCAGGCCTCTGCAGGCAAAGGTCATCTTTTTGGTAGAGGAGTGCTCTCTCTAAATGGGCATCAGTGAGTAGGGCAGAAAGCTGTTTGAGTCCTTGTAGACCAGAGTTGGTCCCTGCATGTGGGAGACAGTGACTAAACCCTCTTCACAACTGTCTGTCCTCTGGGCTCTAGAGAGTTTTGTTTCCTTAAGACAATTTTGTGTTTCTTGTCTGTCTGCTTCTGTGCCTCTTCAATCATATATGTATGACAGAGTTCATTCAGTGACCTCCCAAGGGCAGCAGAGCTCATTTGAAAACAAATTTTCAGTAAGGACCAAATCCTTGATAATTTTGTTAGACTCAAAGGTTCTTTGGGTTTGGCTACTGATGTGTGCTCTTTTTTTCTCTGCACCAGTTGTGATAAGAAAGGACCCACCTACTTCCCTTAGGCTCTTCAGAACTACTGCTTGTCAGTGGAGTCTTCCTGACACCAGATCTGGTGTCTAGCAACCTGACAGCTGCCCTTTTATTAGCATATAATTAAGCAAAATAGATTTTTTAAAAAATAATTTCCTTTTCTTCCTCTTCAATTGTTGTGAATGCTCCCTTTTCATTCTTGATATGAACAATTTAGTTTTCCTCTTTTTAAATAACAAATTAGCTAACCTTAATGCTAAAAGCTCCTAGTTTTGTTTATTGATTTAATGTGCTTTTTTGCATGAAATTTTATTAATCTCTTTAAATTTCCAAAATTTCTACTTTATTGTTTAGTTAGGGATTTTAGATTTGTTGCTCAACTGTTTTTAGTTGTATATATGACTCATTGATTTGTTCTTTCTTTCTTTTGTTGATGAAAGCATTTAGAAATAGAATTTCTTAAGAAATGCTTTAGTTGTATCCCATGTTTGAGATGTTGTCTTATCACTTATTTATTTTAATGAAGTTTTATATTATTTCTACAACTTGTTTGTTTGATTCACCAGTTCATGAAAATTATGTTACTCAGTCTCTAATTAATTTTTAAGGGTCTTTCAATGAATATAATTTTATTGCATTGTGATTAATAAATTATGTGTTTCTGTGTTTCTACATTTTTGGTGAGGTCTTTATTCCTCAAATAAAGTTTGGTCAGTTTTTGTAAAGGTGCTTACAGTTGAGAAATAAATGAATGCATTTCTAGTACTGTCCTCTAATTGCCAGAGATTGTCATCTCTAATTTTACAAATGTCCTATTCATGTTCTGAAAGCAGTAATTAACTCTACCCACCACCACTATTATATAAACCAATTATATTTATTTGTTCCTCCAACTCAATGAACTTTTCCTTTAAGTATTTAGGTGCTATGTTGATATTTGATGTGCCAAAAGTCGTAGTTCATTTTTAAGCCTTAATTACTTAACACCCTACTGGTTGTTGTTGTGTTTGTCCTTTGTTTTCAGAGGACCATGACATCAGGAAAATGATGACATGACTTGGAGTGAGGGACAGTTGACTCCTAAAACTTCTGGAACACCCTACACATTTATTACATCTTGACATTGACTCATTATCTATGGTGTCTTTAAATGTAAGATAATTTCCCTGTTTATCTTTTTTTAATCATGTCTATATTTACTGTAGACCTATCTGAAATCTTGTTTGCTATCCTTACTTTTAAAATTTGGCTGAAATAAAATTGATTTCGATTCATCTTGCCTTCATGTGAATCATTTAGTTTCAGATGTGTTTCTTGTAAACCACATCATCTACTTCTGTTTTCCAATTCACTCTGCTATACGATCTTTTATTTTACGGCTGAGTTTCTTAACACATGTTCTCCATAAATGAAGAGATCCTTTTCCTCTCTGGTGCAGGTCTTTTCTTCCCCTCTTCCCACCCTCCATCCTGGTTTTCTCTCTTTTTTTTCTCTTTAAATATTTGAGTTTGTTTTTCTTATGACTTACAATCCTTACCTATTCTGCCTTCGCTCTGAGACACCACACTCCCCTAGTCTCTCCCTGTCTCTCTCACTGTCTTTAATCTTTATTTTGTCCACATGAAAGTGAGGTTCATGGGATGCCCATTTTCCTTTCCCATCTCTTCGTCCATGATTCCATTCTATCCACGTAAGGCACCTCCACTATGTGACAATGATTTCACTTCCTCTTTTTCTCTTCCCCGGTTTATTCCCTTTGTTCTTCTCATTTTTATAACAGAACAAAGCCACCCACAAAACAAAACCACCAAAAGGGGCATTTTTACCATTCTCAAAATCCCTTAAATATAGTAGGGTTCTGAGAAGTCATTCATTTCTTACTTCCCATCAACACAAACCCTCCATCTCCACATCTTTACTTCCAATCAAGTAAACATGGACTTTTCTATACTTCTCTTGGTACATGTATATTTCAAAACATCTACTCAGTTTTGGCCTTTTCATCAAGAAAACTTGAAAATCCTCTATACCCTTGAAGATTAATTTTCTTTCCTGCAGGATTACATTTAGATTCAACAGATAGGTTATCCTTTGTTATAAGACTTTTATCTTCTGGTTTTGGGAATATTATATTTCAAGTGCTTTTTTTTATTGTGGCACTTTTCCAATTCTTGAGTGATTCTTGCTGTGACTTCTTCATACTTGGATTCTTTCTTTTTGGTTTTTCAATTTTTTTTCAATTGTGTCTGACTCTTCATGGCCATATTTGTTTTTGTTTTTTTTTGTTTTTTTTTTTGGCAAAGGTACTGAAGTGGCTTGCCATTTCTTTTTCCAGATCATTTTAGAAATGAAGAAAGTGAGGCAGATAGGGTTAAGTGACTTGCCCAGGGTCACAGAGCTACTAAGTGTTTGAGGCCAGATTTGCATGCAGGAAGATGATCCTTCCTGACTCCAGACTCAGTGCTCTATCCACTGCACAACCTAGCAGCCCCTTCTAGATGTTTTTGTTTGCAATATTCATATTGTCCAATAATTCTTAATTATCTTTGTTTTATCTGTTTTCTTGGTCACTTTTTAAAGATAGTATTTCTTAGATTTTTCTGTTTCTCCCCTCCCCTAAATATTTTGACTAAAACATTTCTTATTGCCTTGTTGAGTTTTCATCTTCTGTTTGGACTATTATAATTTTCAAGAAATTCCATTTTTTTGGTAAGGTTTCCACAATCTGTTCTAAGCTTCATCTCTCCTTACCATTTCTTCCTCCTGAGCTATTTTATTTTGTAGCTCTTTGTCTTGTTTCTTCCACTTTTGTAGAACTTATGAACAGTTCTTTTTTGGTTTGTTTTTCTCTGAGTCTTTTTTTTAAATTTTTTGTGGCATTATGATCTTTCTCAAGGTTTAGCCCCTGGGCAGCTTTCAATCCAAGGTACTCTCTCATGGTATTGAGTTTTCCTTGCTTACTTATTTCATCCACATCACTCTCTTGGCTAAGGAAGAGGGCTGTTCTTGGGTCAAGTTCTTTAACTGACTTCTATACTTTTGTTCTGGCTCTTGTGAGTAGAAGAAAAGATGGTGGGAGTGATCCAAGGATGAGGCTTGGCTGGGTATAATCTTCTAGTATAATAAAGGGGATGGGGATTCAAGAGAGGAGTGCAGAATAGAGTGAATTGGTTTTCTAAGGGGTCAAGATATGGCAAAGAGGAGAGAGTGGCTAGCACAAAATAGGAAGTCTGAAAGAAAACTGAGGAGTCAGGGAATTTAAGGCCATGGTATGGATGAAGAGTAGGGTTTTGTAAGGCAAGGCAGAGGGAAGAGGCTAAAAGTCAAAAGATTATGTTGGGTGATATGTACTGTTCCAACTCCTGCCAAGGGAACGAACTCACCTCATGCTGAAGCTGCCTGATCTACTTTAGGAGAACATTAATTGTTCGGAGGCTTTTCTTGACTTCAAGCCAAAATATCCTCTTTGTATCTTTGACCCATCACTTCTGGTTTTGCTTTCTAGAAGAGATTTCATCAAAGCTGAACGTGACAGTCCTTACACCTCTGACTCTGCCTCTGCTGTTAACCAATTCTCAGATGATGTGTCCTTAAGATCCTTGACCATCCTAGTGGCTTTCCTCTGGACACTAGCTCATGAATGGGCTCCCTCAAATCTCAAACAATATTCTAGATTGATTCTGCCTGAACAGGTCAGAGTCTTGGTGTGGGGGACCCCATCACCCCCAGGGTGAGCTGCACCGAGCTCATTGATTTTAGTGGGAGCACTTACACTGTTGAAGTTAGAAATGTTGTATCAGGAGTTGATTTATTGCTTTATCAATTGTGTATGTACTGATGTATGTATGTGTGCACGTATGTGTACACTGTGTATATGTATGTCTATGTGTTTGTGTGCATGCACAGGTGCATGCATGCATATAAGTGCATGTGTCCTTGTGTGTGCATGCATGTGTGCATATATGTATTGTGTTTGTGTGTATGTGTGTGCATGTGTGTGTGTATGTCTGTAGTTATTAACTTTACTCTGCCATTTAAGGAACTGTCTTTACTTTGAGCTCATGGTGTCCTCGGGATGTCTATTGAAGGCAAAATAGTAGGAACTTGTGAGCTTTGTTTTAGGATTATAGACCTATAGACCAGCATGAACTTGAGGCCCCACTCACAGACAATGCCCATTATACAGATTAAGCTCAGAACTGTCTGCTGAATTTCCTTCCCTCTTCTTGGAAGCTGGGTTCTTCATACAGCTGCCACACCACTTTGCTAATTCACTGTAGTCATCATAGTTCATGGCAATTCCCTGTAGTTTGCTCAGCCACCCTGAACCTACCACCCTAACCACACCTCCTGGATCTTAACTTTTTCAGATACTTTGTATCTCTCTTTATTGCATGACATCTTAATTCCTTTCAGGACAATGCTCCAACTTCTCAGAATCTCTTTGAATCTCAGCCCTATCATCTAGTGTATGCATGCTCTCCCCATTAGCTTCATACCATTTGCTTTTGATAGTTTGGAGTCCCTGACTCGGACTTCCTGGGGCTCTTCTGCACTGGAGACATTGATTCATTAAGGACTTCTCTGTGCCTCTGGCCCCTCAGCCATCTTGTAGCATCCATCTCCTGGTATGGTCCACCTCCACAAGAAGAGCGAAACACTTCATGAAAAACTCACGAACTAAATCATGGCACAATGGCTGGGACTGGAGTCAAAAAGACCTGAATTCAAATTCAAACTCAGGCAAAATAGTCCCTACCTCCCAAGGCTATTGTGAGGATCAAATGAGCTCAGGTTTGACAAGTGCCTGGCACAGAGTAGGTCCTATAGAGACATTAACTATTATCATTGTGAATAAGATTTATAATAAAGTCTTCATCTACCAGCTTAGTAACCCTGGCAGAAAAAAAAGCAATCAGGACAGAGGCTGTTCAGGGGTGCCACACTGCGCAGAACCTTAGACCTGGCATCAGGAAGATGCTCTGTTTGCCTCAGTTTCCTCCATTGTAAATAACAATGACTACCCTAAGAGTTATTTTGAGAATCAAACAAGAGGGTCTTTGTAAAGAACTTTGCAAATCTGAATGTACTATAGAGATGTGAGCTATGATTATGTTTGGTCAGATTGGTCCTTCATGAACTCCCTCTGGCTTTTTGCAATCATCCACTTACTTTTCTTAATGAATACTCTAGAATTCTCTCTGGAATTCCAGACCACTGATCCATAGCTTGCTGGCTCCATTCTCCCTACTTTCTGGAAACAGTCACATTTGCCTTTGCCCATTCCTAATGTGTCTCTCCTCTCTTTCATGACTGTTCCCATGTCTCTGACTGAGACAGAAAGTGCTGCCAGCACTTCCAGGAGCTGGAATGGGTTCCGGACACCAGCTTCCTGCAAGTCTTTCCTGCTGTTCTTGTGAAGTCAGGTACCAGGGCTGAGCTGAATCAGCGTTTTCCTATAAAAGTGACTCCCCATGGCAGCATCCCCCATTGTCCATTGAGAGGAGAAGGTTTATTTATTTAGTCAGGGTTGGACCTGATTTTCTTTAGGTTTCTCTCCCCCTCCTTTTTTGAAAAGAACTATTATAGATGCCTCCTCTTAGGCATGACAGTGTTGACATAAAATGAAGAAACAGAAATATGAAAATTCATCAGAATTCAATGTCTTAGTTTAAAATTTCCTAATTCTTAAAAAAATCTGTGGGCCAAGTTTCTCAATTTCCTCTTGTTCCTTGTTCCACAATCAGGAGAAGGCAAGGATAAAAAGGAACATCGGCTCTTAGGGGAACTTCTCCTTTTGAGCTGACTTGTGGCTGCTCCAAGGGAAGGGTTGGAGCTTAGATGCACCCCTTCTTTGGGAACCTGTGGACATCACAAGACAGAGATGAACAGAGTCATGATGTGGCCCTCCCAACACTCCTGGCATGCAGGTAAAGGCATTGCTCTCCATTGATGTCTTTTGGGGTAGCCCCAGAGAATTCTTACAGTCCAGGGAACATGGAAGTGGGGATTAAGAAGAAGATCTGAAACATGGAAGATATGGGGAAAATCTTAGTGAGCTCAGAATAGGCGTAGAGACACAATAAGGTTTCAGGGAATTCATGGGCCTGTGATAAGAACAGGTGCAAAGCTGGTCTTGGGGGATCAAGTGTGTATGTGTGTGTGTGTGTGTGTGTGTGTGTGTGGGTGCTAGTCAGTGTTTAACAACTGACTTTCCAAAATCACAGGAAACATTTTAAAGTTGAATCTAAATTATTAATGTTTTCTTAAGTCAAGGCAATCAATGAAACAAAAAATCAAACCTTGATGTGCCAGTGTTCCCATTGAAACTTTCACAATCTGGTGAGCTCTTGGACAAGGTCAAGAGGGGGTGACAAGGCAAAAGGGAGTGCAGAGTAGGAAAGAAACAAGGAGGAAAAGGTTAGAGGAAGAAGAAAGGGAAAAAGTGCATTTGTTCTGTCACCAACAGCAGATGCCCAGTAGGGATGAAGTCCCTCTATCCTGGGCACCCACTTTGTACAACAGACTAGAATGAATTCATCTGGTCCAAGGATTAGAGAAGGGAGGGTGGAAGGGGTCAATGGCTGGAGAGTGGTAGGCTCTGACAGTCACTATCATCTTAGAGCTTCGGGGTATATGTATGTGGAGTGCTCGGGATTCTCATGAACCTTGGCAGTGATGTTTGCCATGGATAGATGTTGAAAGGGAACAAATGGAATGGGGGAGAGAAAGGATAGTTGAGTGGACTTAGACGTGAAGGAGTTCATGGTGCAGTGGTCAGTAGGGAAGGAAAGAGAAACCATCTGGAAAGGAAGTGGTGGAAATGTTGGATGAGGGTAATGGGTAAGAGGGAGGGGAGAAGTGGTGACTCAAATGGGGCCAGCACTTCCATTTAAACACCCAAAGTTGGCCAATAAGGATTCAGTGACCATCGTACTGGGTCTAGTAGACACAATAAATGCCTTTAGGGACAGATGTTTGTAATTGGCCATTTGGAAGCCCACACTTCAGGCTCATCTCTAAAAGACCTTCCTTCCCTCCTTCCTCCTCCAGAAACTGCCAGGGGCCTGGTATCATCATGGTGCCCCCAGAGCTCCCCTGAGGTTGGCCCTGAACTTTCCTCAGTCTGAGTCTGTGTCTCTGGGTCTCTCTGTTTTGGTCTCCCTAGATCTGACTCCCTCCCCATGCTAAGACCCTGAGGTCGTCTGATTCTACCTTGGGGTTTTCTCGTCCCTACAGAACTTGGAAGATGCTGGCATCAACTGCCTCTCTGGGCTTGTGGTCTTTCCCTCCTGTTGGTCAGTACCTGCTTCCTCCACAGCTGTGTTGGTAGGTTCTGAGTTCGTCTGCTCCCCATTCTCCTAGTCTGGAGCTAGGAAGAAGCCACAGAGAGCCCATGGCACACCCCAGTGCTGAACAGTGAGGCTGGCCCTGGGAATTTTCTAGGGCAGTTTTTTTTCACCCTGCTCTTTGAGGTTCATACACGTGCTCTCAGCTCCAATTTACAAAGTGTATTTCTCACCATCACTGAGTGGCAAACCAGGTCTTGGGTCCACTTGGCCCTTGACTCTTCTCTGTCCATGAGGTCTCCCCAGAAGTCCCACCTGCAGGAACTGAAAAGCCCCAATGCTACTCTAAACTCTAAATGTATGGTGGTCTGGCAAAGGGAGAAAGGGATTGAGACAGCTTTCCCAATTCCAGCAAACATTCCCTGGGAAGGAAGAGTAGGAAAAGGTACAGAGAAAGGTCACCAAATAGCCAAGGCCAGTAACTGCCTTGCAGACCCAGTAGGCTAGGGGCTGTAAAGGCTGCTGCTGCGATATATGGAGGCCCGGCAGGATTCTGAGGACCTGGAAGCAGATGTTTCAGTAGGTGATGCTAGCATGATGAATGAAGCACTTGCACCCCCAATTCTACCCCAAGGCAGCTTGTAGAGGAGGCAGCTTTTCCAATGTGTCCATGGGCATTTCTGGCCAGCCTTGGGGATGGGAATGTATCAGGGACTTCCAGCCTGCACCAACAGACATGGCACTGTGCCTCAGTTTCTTTATCTGTAAAATGAGGAGGCTGGACTTATGGACCTTTGAAGTTCTTTTCAGTTCTAAATGCTCAACCCTAGGACCCCTGGTTTAAAGAGAAAAAGGTTACAAATATGGAGAGATTGTTGATGGAGAAAAGTGGGGGTCAGAGAAGCAGATCTGAGTGAGGGCATCATATTGGGGCTCTCTCCACTCCTGTCCTAGCCTGGACCTGGAGTCTGAGATGGCTGGTAGAATGTTTTCAAATGAGCAAAGGGAATGGAACAGGCCTAAGGGACCCTAGAGAATCTGCATGTGATGTGGCTTGACCCTGGTCCCATTGTGTCAGGGCCAGGTATGTTACATGTGACCCCCAAGGGTTCTCTAGGATATGCTTTGGAGGGGCTGATGGCTCTCTCTTTTCTGCCTTAGCTCAGGCTCACACCGGTCATGTCCCCACATTTTTGGAGAGGGCATTACACTTCCATTGAGCCACTTAGCATTGTATTAGCTTGTAAGAGGGACATTTGCTCCACAGATATAGCCAGAACAAACATTCATGTGTTTACCCCAAAATTTCAGGGATAAAATCTTCCCCAGTGTTCTCCTCTAGCACCTGCCCCTTCCCTATACCTCTTCAGTCTGGGAGCCCACAACTCAGTTCCTACATAGCTTCAGTCCCTCAAAGCCAGCAGTGCTTCTGCTGGGTAGCCAAGAGCCCATTGTTCACAAAGTGACCACATCAGCCATGCTCCTCAGCATGGAGTTGCTGGATCAGCTGTAGCATCTAGCCTGGACCCCTGGACTCCCAGATCCCTGTCTGATGTGCCCAGACCAGATCTGAGAGTCTCCTTCCTGCAAGGGGACCAAGAAGAACGAATCCTAGCCCTGTTTTTCAGGGCCCCATGATCTGGGCAGGGGGAAGGTGACTCTAAGGATCTCCCCCAACCACATGGAATTATTGCAACAGTTCTTTAGCCTCTAACATGGGTAAAGGAAAAATCCCTGGTGGGGTCTAGCCAGATGTCTTTAAAGATTCAGGCACTTCTAGCCGGTCGGTTGCCACCCACATGACTGACTAAGCCAGAATGTCCACACATGTGGCAGCAGGCCCCCTAGCAACTTCTACATAGCTGACTCCATCTTGGGTTCTCTAGGCATGTGCCAAGACTTCATCCATGCCCTTTGGCCTCTCATGTGACTAAGGTCTGTATCTCCTTTGCAGGGAATTCGGACCTGGAGTTGAGGCTGATCAATGGAAGTAGCCCCTGTGAGGGCTTCGTGCAATTGAAATTCCAGGGCCAATGGGGTACACTGTGCAGTGACAGCTGGAGCCAAAATGAGGTTTCTGTGGTCTGTAAGCAGCTGGGGTGTCCCTCTTCTGTCAGCAGCTCAGGCTGGTCTAATATTAGTGATCTATCCGGACACTCATGGTTGGGCAACGTTTCCTGCTACGGGAATGAGTCAGCTCTTGGGGACTGCAGACACAGTCAATGGGGTCAGCAGCCCTGCACGCTCAGACAGGAGGCCCGAGTGAACTGTTCAGGTAAGACTCACCTACCTCTTCCTACATCCTCAGAAAGAGGACAAGCCAAATTCCTAGGAATAAATACATTCACCCAGAGATCTGGCTCCCAGACCTGATGGGAAAAGTGGGGAATAGCAAGACAGTGCCCACATCTAAGCCTGGCAGAGGACCTCCTGCCCTCTCTGCCTGCCTGCGCTGGGAGACTGCCTTTGGGCTGCCCGGGACTTTGCCTCGTCAGGGACCCCTTCCTTCTCTGGACAACCGTCAACCTTCCCATGGTCCCTTTTGATTGACTTTCTTGGTCAAGATTCCGAGCCAAGGGAAGGGAGCAGTCCCAAGAACTGGACCCTGCTTCTCCTTCTCCTAGGCTTCCACCTCTCTAAAAGTCCCAAGTCCTCTGGCTAATCTTGGCAGGTTGGAATCAGCTAGAGCCACCTTCACTCCTGGCCCAGCTGGCTAGACTGACCTTTCATCGCAGTTCAGTCAAGTTGAAGTTGGGCATTCCCAAAAGAACTTTCTTAGAGAATGAAAAGAAACATGAAACACCAGGAGAGCCACGAAGACAGGTCAACACCAGCACCTATAATAAGACCTTGGTCCTCACGTCTCCTCCAGACACAGACAGGGCTAGCTAAGCCACCGAGACCTCCACAGCTCCTAATCCTCTTCAGCTGAGGCCATTTCTATAGCAGGACTTCTATATACTGGCACCAGAGGTTAGCTGAGAGCCCACTGTTCCCAAGGGGTTTATGGTCTCATACTATGATAAAACACTGTCAGAGACCTGTGTGATAAATCTGATATGAGCATTTCCTTCCCTGGAGCAGGTCTCACCCATACCTTCTCTTCTGGTGACCATGAGCATGGGCAGACAGTCTGCCCAGCACCCTGGGGGCCCTGAGGCTACTTTGGGATTCTTGGGCTCTCTGTGGCTTTGTCACTTACATTTCCTTCAAGATGGGCATATTTCTAGTGAGCCTCTAGCTGGACATCCCTAGGGATGCTATTGCACTCTGGTTCACCTGCAATGGTGCTGCTTCTGGGACTGAAGGGCTGTGGCGGGGAGGGGGGACTTTTCATGTCTTGGAGAAGCTGATGTAACTCTGTAGGGAGCCAAGAGGAGGGGAGAGCTGAAGAGGAAGGTCTAAGGTGTGACTGATTGTCTTTGGGCATGAGTGAGGCGGATGGAAGAGAAAAATCATGGGAAGGGGAGAGGGGTACAGGATATGCCAGAGGGGTGCAGAAGACCATGAATTGGGGAAGGAAGGAGTGACTTTCTCAGACAAAGCTCTGAGAAGGGTTGGGAGGACCTGAGGGAAGAGAGGTGGGTGATGGGGAATTGTGGCAAACGGACGTTTGGATGTGACTCTGAGCAGCTAGGAGCCCATCTGCTTCCTCTCCTGAAGCTGGGGATACAAGATGGAGCAGCCATCTTGGTGAGGGAGTCAGGAGACACATGGGCATCTGTGTACACCAGAAAAGGGAGGGGCTGGGTAGGAAGTGATGGGATCTGAAATGGAACTTATTAGTTGAGGTAGGTTTGAGATGACCCAGGAGACAAGGAGGGTGGAATAGACCATAGCTGGGATGAGAACTAACCTATGAGGGTTAGTTCTGAATCCTAAGGATGAAAGGAGAAGAGGCAGAACTGATTAGCCACAGTACAGGTAGAGAGAAGCTAGACTGACTCCAGGCTTTTAGTGAGGAGGCTGTGCCCAGGACCAGCCCTGGCTGGGGCAGCCCTCCTTGCTGGTGTGAGTGGCCAGGGCAGGGCAGGGGTGTGCCTCTGGGATCAAAGGAGAGGATGCTTGTAAAAAGCCTTTATCCTAGAGCCTGGCATATACATATTCCCTTCCCCTCTCTGGGCACGATAGCAGAGCAAGACTGGGCCCAAGAGCTTGATCTAGAGATGCTCAAGGTCTCAGCAGAACTCCTGGGTCCACGCATATGTATGGAGGTTTGACAGGGAGCTCAGGTATCTCTCTGATGGTACCTCTGGAGTCAAAGGTGGGAAGACCCAATGAGCTCAGACGCTAGAGGGATCCAATCTGAAACAAAGTTCTAGAGGGTGGTGATAGGATTAGAAAACGGGATCCTAAAGAAGGGCAAGGCAGAAAGGTCAGGGTCTCAGGAGGAAGAGGAAGTATGACTAGGGGGAGGGGGAAGGAAAAGGGAAAGGGAGACACTTCTTGGGTACTCCCAGCCCTTAACTCCCATCCTACCCTCTCAGGTTACTTGTGGAAAACTATCAGAGAATTCAGGACTCCCCACCTGGCAGTCAGGTTCCTGGTGTGTTTGTATGTGTGTTTGTGACTGTATATGTGCATGTAAGTGTATATGTGTGTAAGTGTATGTGAGTGTGTGTGTGTGTGTATGTGTGTGATTCTGCCTGACAAGTTCTCTGGTGACAGAAGCTTTTTCCCATCTAGATGGAACCGACCTGGAAGTGAGGTTGGTTGGTGGTTCAAACCGCTGTACAGGACGTTTAGAAGTAAAGTTCCAGGGTGAGTGGGGGACGGTGTGTGATGACCTCTGGGGCAAGGAGGACTCCGAGGTCGTGTGCCGGCAGTTGGGCTGTGGAACAGCTTATCATCTTCTGAGGCCAGTGGGTCCTGGCCTCGGCTCTGGCACCATCTGGCTGGATGATGTTGGCTGCCATGGAAACGAGTCATCTCTCTGGGACTGCCACCATCGAGGATGGGGTCAGCACAACTGTAACCATCATGAGGATGTGGGACTGGTCTGCTCAGGTGAGACCTGTGGGGATAGCCCAATGAGGAGAGGCAGGGTCTGAAAGTCATCCACCTTCTGAACTAACCTGGATCCAGACCCACAACTCCCTAGGTGAGGGGGCTGCTTCACATGATGATTATTAACGATCAAATTGAATTGATTGACACTCAACTAGATTCTGGGTATGGTAATGAGCAATAATCCAGGGATGTTTTCCCAAAACCCTTGGGTTTTCATCATGGAGGTACCCAGTGGACTATGGGAGCTGCTCTAAATGTCCCTCACAGTATTCAGACCTGCCCTGTGTCCATCAAAGCTTCAGTCTCTGTCTCACAGAGAACATTCCTGGGACCACAGGGACCATTGGGGCTTCCAGAACATTAGTATTCAGGACAATATTTTCTGGCCCTAAGACTTAGTCTATGCCCATAGGGGACACATGTACTCTTCTGACCCTGCAAGGCTCTGTGCCAGGATGAGCCCCCTCTTCCTCCCTCCTCTAATCTAATCTCTGCTCCATTGCAGGAATTATTGGGAAGTTCCCTCCCCTTCCCAGTTTTCCCCACCACTGACACCCCTCCCTTCTTGTCTCTCTTGCAGAAGGAGCAGATATGGAACTGAGGCTGGTGGGTGGAACAAAAAATTGTTCTGGATTGGTGGAAGTGCGAGTGCATGGACAGTGGGGGAGAGTCTGTGATACCAACTGGAACAAGGAAGTCGCTGGGGTGGTGTGCAGGCAGCTCGGATGCCCCTCTCCCCAGAACGCAGTGAGTTGGTTTGATGGTGGCGAGGAGGTGGAACAGATTTGGTTGAACAACGTTCGCTGCCATGGAAACGAGTCAGCCCTCTGGGACTGTGAATATAATGGATGGTCCAGCTATAGATGTGGGTCTCAGAACCATGCTAAAGTCATCTGCTCTGGTAAGACATCTGGACAGTGGAGGGCAGAGAGGCTATAAGGGTCATTTGTTCCAGAACATTCTTTTACTTTACTTCTATCCAAAGGCAGTTAGCTGGATGACTTGAGTTCAAATTCTACCTCAGGTACTTACTAGCTGTGTGATACAAGGCAAGTCACTCAACTTGTGTCTGCCTCATTTTCCCCATCTGTAAAATGGGGAAAAATGATAGTACCTCCCTCCCAGAGTTCTTTTGATGATGATCAGGTGTGCTTTGCAGGCCTTATAGTGCATATATGTGTTAGTTTTCTTGTCATCGTTCCACATGTGATTTGTTTCCTAGCTTTTCTCCTCAGAGTCAAGTTCCTACCTAGAAGAGAGGAGACGTAGAGAGGGTCTTGACCTCTGAGTTATCTGTTCCCATTGACCAGACACCTTTTACCAGGAAGGGGGAAGGGGCTTGGTTATGAAGGAGAGAGAAAATTTTTTATTTGACGCTGGAGATGACAGGGAGACACCTGGAATTTATTTTTTTTTCTTTTCTTTCTTTTACTTATTTATTTATTCATCCATCCATCTATTTATTTATTTATTTATAAATGTTCTACAATCACTTCCTTAAAATTAAGATTTTATCCCCCCCACACCTTCCCACACCTTCATATATCAAAACTTAATGCACTAAACCGCCCCCCCCCCCGACACAAACATGATCTGCTACATTCTGCGAATGACTTCCATATTTCTTTC
>CM053769.1:458409595-458462537 GCA_028658325.1 Potorous gilbertii | reverse complement strand
GATTTTCATCTCTCTAATCAGTAGTGATTTAGAGCACTTTTTCATATGATTATAGATATCTTTAATTTCTTCCCATGAAAATTGCCTGTTCATATCCTTTGACTATTTATCAATTGGGGAATGACTTGTATGGTTATATATTTGAGTCAGTTCTCAAATGAGAAATGAGGCCTTTATCCCCGAGCTTAGCCGTAAAATTTTTTTTCCCAATTTACTACATCCCTCCGAATTTAGGATGCATTGAGTTAGTTGGGCAAAAACTTTTCAGTTTAAAGTAATCAAAATTATCCATCTTGCTTTTCATAATGCTTTCTATCATTTCTTTAGAAAAAAATTCTTCCCCTCTCCATAAATCTGATAAATACACTATTCCTTGCTTCTCCAGTTTATTCATGGTATCAATCTTTATACCCAAATCATGTACCCATCTGGACATTGTGTACGATGTCAGGCATGGGTTTATGCCTAATTTCTGCCACACAGTTAACCAGTTTTCCCAGCAATTTTTGTCGAGCAGTGAGTTCTTATCACAGAAGAAGGAGGTTGCTATATTCCTTGCCTACTGTGTTTTGGGTGCCAAGTCTATTCCAATTTTCTACCCCTCTGTTTCTTAGCCAATACCAAGAGGTTTTGATAATTGCTGCTTTATAATACAATTTGAGGTCTGGTAGTGTTAGGTCACCTTCCCAAGCATTTCTTTTCATTAGTCCCTTTGATATTCTGGACCTTTTGTTTTTCCAAATGAATTTTGATATTATTTTATCCAGCTCTAGAAAATAATTATCTGATAGTTTAATTGGTATGGCACTAAATAAGTAAATTAATTTAGGTAGAATTGTCATTTTTATTGTATTAGCTCGGCTTACCCATGAACAACTGATGTTTTTCCACTTACTTAAACCTGACTTTATTTGTGCAAAAAGTGTCTTGTAATTGTGTTCATATAATCCCTGGGTTTGTTTTGGCGGGCAAACGCCTATGTATTTTATAGTGTCTACTCTAGCTTTAAATGGAATTTCTCTTTCTATCTCTTGCTGTTCTGGAATTTATTGAATATGAGAATGTGGATAATGAGTCCAATGTGCTTTAGAAGGATGGGTTTGACAGCTGAACAGAGGACAGATTGGAGAGGGGGAAGACTTGAGGTTGGGGGGAAGACCCCCCAACAGCTATTGTTCATGTGAAAGATTCTGAGGGTCTGGAAGGGGGAAGTGACATGGGAGAGAAGGTGGTGTATTTGTGTTTGCCCTTCATTCCTGAAAAGAACCATGACATCAAGGAATGAAGATATGACTTGCATTTGGCTTTGATTTGAGCGAGGGAGGGCTGTGCAAGGTCACCGGCCTCACTTCTCCTCCAGAGACATCTGGGTCCAGTTTCCAGATAGTCATCATGATGACTAGAGATGGCCCAATGGGAGAAGCTGGCCATTTTAAGCTAAGGTCTTATCAGATTCTCTCTTTCAGTGAGATACACCTATTCGATGACTAGGCCTCTTTAAGTAGTTACTCAAGGGATGGCCCCTTAAAAAAATCCAAATCTAATTGGGAGGGGAAGACTCTCAGGGTTCCTGGGTAAAAGAGAAACTGTTACTATTTAGTATGTCTGAAAGACAGTTGGAAGTTAAAGGTTGGAGGTCAGCAGGGAGGTTGGGGCCAGATAAGTGGATTTAAGAATCATTAGGGTAGAGATGATAAGGAGAAGGGAATGAGGGTTTATTAAGTGTATACTGTAGGTCAGGCAATGTCCCAAATACTGTATAAATTCGTTGCATTTGGACCTCACAATCCTGGGAGGTAGGTCATATTATTATTTACAGATAAGGAAACTGAGCCAAGGTTAAGTGACTTGCCTAGAGCCACACAACTAGTAACTAAGTGTTTGAGGCCAAATTTGAACTCAGGTCTTCCTGACTCTTGACCTGGAGCTTTATCCACCATACCAACTAGTTGCCGCAGTAATTGAATCCAGGAGACCCTCAGTGTGGAAACTCTCCGGTGAGGCAAATTAACCCCTTATCGTAACTTGTAGTCTTAGTAAGGGGCTTCTGGGGACACAAGAGGTGAGGTCATATGCCTGTGCCCACGTTTGACCCTGTCTCCCAGCTGCTTCTTTCTACTGTCATAGGTGTCTCTGACAGATGTCTCTGTCTGGTCAATGAGGAATCTGAGCACGGCCCCTGGTCTCCGTGCAGTGGGCTCCTCTTTGTCTCTTCATCTGTTTCAAGAATTTCAGCTTTCAGTTTCCCTCCCTTCTTGGATCCTCTGTGCTCTTTCTTTGACTTTGTTTCCCCAAAGTCATGTAGTGTGCTGGTTTTCCCTCCCTTTTGTTCTTGGACTTGCAGACAGGCCAGGTGGCTGCCTGCTCCAGCTACTCACCCTGCTCCTGCCCTACAACTCAGTCACAGAATTTGAGAGGGGAAGGGACCTTAGTGGCCATCTAGTCTCACCCTTCCACAAAGGAATTTCCACAACACAGTCACCTCACCTGTGCTGGAAGACCTCCCAGGAGGGAGAACCTACCAGCTCTTAAAGGAGCCCATTCCAGGTAGGGCCCCTGACAGCAAATTCACATTGACCTCTTCTACATCTTGTTTTTGGTTTCAACCTTGGGGACCCAGGAGAGGAGTCCTCCTCTAAGGGTGGGCCTTTCATTTCATTTCTGCCTCTGTCTCAACCCCCACACCCCACCTGACTTCTATGAGGATCCTTCAGCCAATCCTGGGCACCCCTTCTAGCTACTCTCCAGTTTATGGCATCAAGGGAGCTCTAGAGTATAGGACTTAAGAGTCAGGAAGGCTGAATTCAAATCTTCCCTCACTTGTTAGCTAGCTATGTGACCCTGAGGAAGTCGCTTCACCTCATTCTTTTACCTTGAATCCAGTGGAACCCCCCGATTTTTTTTTCCCCTTACCAGCTGCTTTGCTAGGTCTAATTCTGTTTTCTGATCTTGTACTTGTGATGTTGATTTTTTGGACATAGCTAAGACTTTACAATTATCCTGATTAATTTCATCTTAGAGTTCAGCCCAGTGCCCTCAGCTGCCAAGATAGTCTTTTATCTAGAATGTTAATGATTCTCCCCAGCAAATCCAATTCATGGAGAGCAAAGCTAACCAGCCCAGGGTCAAGTGAGTGATTATCCTCCCAGTCCCAATCACACTTTGACCTGGAAAATCTGATTTGCTCTATTTCTGACCTGGATTGGTTCTCCCCTCCTTAGGCAGCTTGATGGAGCACCACCCCTTCTCCCAGACCTCCCCATGCCAGGCTTGGCAGAGAGCACAGATCATCTTACACCCACTACTGTAGGCCAGAACTTCTGAGCCCAAGCAACCTGGAAGTCTTAGCATCCTCGGTAGCAGGGATTTAGACCTGCCCGGCTAACACACTGAAAGAGTCACACAGGCAAGTCAAGGAATTATTAGCTATTCTGATTTCAGTAGAGAGAATTCTCGCCAATGCTTGGATAATTAAAATCCACCGTCAAATGGGATAACATTTGTAAAACATAGCACAGTGAAAAGTATGCAGTAGGTGCTTACTAAATGCTTATTCCCTTCCTCTTCCCCCCTCCTATATCAGGACTCTCCCCTGCCAGGCTTGGGACTTGTCTCCTAAGCTTTTTAGTGCTTCCTTGTTCTTATCTGGATGGTCTCCAGCTTAATTTGATCATAAGATTACTTCTGTTTCTCCTTCCCTTGATCCTTACCTCCCTGTCTCCACAGGGCTCTCCCCACTCTGGTTCCTGGATTTCCTTCTGAAGAGAATGCTTCTCTCCTCCCCTTGCCTCCATCCTGTTTCTTTTGTCAAGGCTCTCCCTACCCAGAGCCAACTTCCAGTCAGGGGTTTCACTCCATCACCTCTCAGTGATGCCTATCAGACCTGTGTCCTTGAATTAGAATCCCCAAGTTCTTTGCTTCTTGGTTCTTTAAACATCAAACATCTGTATTCAGAGAAATGAAACCAGTCATTTTATTATTGAGCTTTTTTTTTTGAAAACTTAGGAGTTTCCAAGAGTCAGGTATTTCTATTCCATTTTCTTTCTTGTAGCTTCTTTCTAGGGAACGTATACTCTGGGTACTCATAGGTGGTCTTCTCTTTCCCCTTACCTCTTGTCAGATAGATGACTGCAGGAGAATCCATTCACTCCCTGTCTGTCATGCCTACATCTTCAGATGTGGTTCATGGGTCCAGAACCAGTTCCCACACCCCACTTCCTTGACCAGCTGATAACAACTTCCCCCAAATTCAGCATTCTTTTTATAGTCTGGATCCCAGAGATCTTCAGTTGCTTGTCCAAGACTTCACAGTCTATGACAATACCTTCTAGTTCTCTGGCAGTAAGGGTGATTTATCTCCACACGAATCAACAGGAAGGTGTGGATACCACCTGTTTGGATAAATCTTGAAGGCTGCCCTGGGCTGTCTTGGATACACACCTCAGCCTTCTCTCTTGTTCCTGTCAGGCCCACAAAACACAGCCTCTGTGCCATTCTCTGCTTCTGTGGCCATCTCTGCTTGGTCTGACCCTGGCCCCTCCTGGGCTCCATTTCATGGATGCTGGGAGGAAAAGTGGCTACTGTTTCCTCAGAGCATTCACTTTTTGCCTTGGCAGGAAAGAGCCTCCAGGTCTCTCGTTCCCTCCCTGGTCATCCTCAGCCATGGTTGTTCTTTTCCTTCTTCCCCTCCTCTTAGAGACCTCCATTTAACTCCAGTTCTCTCTTCATCCTCGAAGACCCTTATTTCCTTGCTTTGATATCTCACTTCTGCTCTGGTTTGTTTCCTCAGGAATATTTCACTTTCCCTCATAATGAAAAGTGGGTGGAGTTCTCCCCCAGCTCCTTCGACTTCTCTTCTAGAAGGGAAACCAGTCAGCCAGTCACTAGGCATTTACTAAGTGTGGCCACTAGCCTGGTCACTGGGAAGACAAATAGAGGCCTGTCCTTCCATAGCTTCCATTCCAATGGAGAAAGACAGTGCAGAGAAGGGCCTCAGGGCAAATTCCTGCAGAACCCCAGGGAAGTAGAGGACATGTCACTCTCTTCAATCCTACCAAGATTTTCTAGGAACAGCCTCTTAGAGGAGTCATGTCAAAGCCCCATGGCCAGAGGCCAACCAAACAGGCAAAGCCCACATTTTGCACAGCTTTAGAGATGTTGATTGACCCTGTCTTTGGAATCTGGCAAGCTTATTCCATGTGATGATCCTCTGTCCCTAAATGGAGAAGGAAGCATCTGTCAAGAGGGAGAAGAGAGAAGCAGCTAGGTAGATGCCTAGTACCAGCCTTGGAGTTAGGAGGATCTGAGTTCAAATCCAGCCTTAGATGCTTAGGAGGTGTGTGACTATGGGCAAGTCACTTACCACTGATTGTCTCAAAAAAAATAAAAATAAGAGGAAGAGGGAAAAGCATCCACCCCATATCTGGTCAAGAAACTCACTTGAGTGAGTGTGTGAGTGGGGCAGGGTAGATAAGAGAGGGAGCAAGGTCTGAAAAGTCTGTCTCTTGGAGATCTTATATATGACCTAAATCTCTCTCATTTACAGAAAAGGATGACTTGGAGCTGAGGCTTGTTGGGGGTGACAGTAAATGTGCTGGGACCGTGGAGGTCCAGATGCAAGGGTTGATGGGCACTGTGTGCCAGTCAGCAATGAACATGGAAGCAGCTGCCGTGGTTTGTAGGCAGCTGGGATGTGGGTCTGCTGTCAGCATCTCCCATCCAGACATCTTGGAAGAGGTGATGATGCACAGAGGTCTCAACGGAATCTCTTGCAAGGGGAATGAGGCATCTTTTTGGGACTGCACAAGCTGGTGGTGGGGAACACAACCCTGTGACATTGGATCCAAAATCATCTGTTCAGGTAAGTCTTGGTCCTAGACACAGATGTGACTATGATGTGCTCTGTATCCAGCTGCAAGGTGATCCACTGCCTGCCTGTAGGACCCAGAAGGTGGAGGCTTATGACCCTCATCAGCTCTGGCCTCACCTAGGATAGTGACCAATCCCCAAACCAACCTCACTTCTTTGGAGTCCTGGGGCTGGTTCTCCAGACCCCATTCTACAGCCCCCAGAGACAACACAACCCCAAGCCTTATATCTCAAACATTGAGATGCTTGAGGATTTGTTGTGAGCGTCCCAGAAGAGGCTACGGAGGTTAAGACTTTTGTTCGTTTTTCCCCAGTTAGCCTCCAGGGAGTCTGAGCATTCTTGGGGTGGCAGAAACCCTCTGCTAGGGGCAGAAACCTCCTGGCCCTTCCTGAGAAATTCCTGTGCTACACTGCCCTGAAAGCCTGCCAAACTCCCCCATTGCCAGGACACCAGGCCTGACCCAGATAAAGGGACTGGGGCGTCATGGGGGCTTCCATCTCAACTCTAGGGATCCATTACCCATGGAAGCCTAGGGCTTGGAGCTCCACCCCCACCTGACACTTGGAAGGAGAAGCTTCTGTTCCTGCTACCCACTGGGACATGATAGAGTAGGACATACACACTTAGGTTTGGTTTCATGGCTTGTAGGATCTAGGGGAAGTTCAATCAAGAAGAACCTGACAGACGCAGCCTTGCCCTCTTTGGCCTTCTTGCTCTTGTCTTGCCCCATTTCCAGGCACCCAGAGAAAGAGACACCTTCCCCACCCACCCACTGTGGAACACGGGGAATCATGTCTGAGGATAAATTCATAGAGTGGGCACCCAGGATGGAACATGAACTTCACATGCTCACCTCCACCTCCACCCTAGTTACAGAGACACACACAGTTACAGAGTCAGTGATGGGAGAGGTTCCAACCACTAAGTTCACTTCTGGAGATGGCAAAGTCCATGCGCTCACCAGTCACTCCTTTGCTTTTGTGACATGGCACACTGGCCACCAGAGATCAGTCCTCTGCTGGGCTGGGTTAATGACCAGCTTCAACTGGGCTTACTCACACCGATTGCTTTTCAGGGCTGGCTCCAACTGCCCTTCAGGGTCCTAGGGGATAATCCTGAAGGGGTTTTTCTCTAATGCTTCAGCCTGAGCCACCATTCTGGTGTGGTTTTCCCCATATAAATGACCATTTTCAGTAATTATCTCTCCTATTCTGTTGACCAACTCAGTGATTCACATCTTCGGATAATTTAGCCAGTCAATGTCAAATAATTTTTTCCAAAAGGATATTTTGTAAGGGGGTTTGGAAAGAGCTATCATTCCACCCCCCAACCCCCGCCCCAACTATCAGAGACATAGTTTTCCCTCCATTACATCTTTCTGGATGGTAGTTAAATAAGTTACCACCCAGTAGTCGAGCTGCCACTAGAGGAGTCTCTCCTTGGCACACATAGAGTATACCCACTGTTGGGTGGGAGCTGGTGCTGCTGCTGGCAAACTCTGGTGAGGACTGCCCCCTCCCACACCTGGCCCCCACCACCATTTTGTTTTATTCAGTAAAAATTTATTTTTCTTTCTCTGCTACATTCATTCTGCTACTGGAAACACACACACATACAACAACAACCACAACCACACCATAATAAGTACTCATAGTCAATACATCCCTATATCAGCCTTATCAAAAATAACTAAATAAATAAATATATGTATATGTATATGCCAACCCACAACTTGGTTCTATTCCCCTCTCTGTCAGGAGGGTAATATGTTTCACGATTGGTCTGCTGGAATCAGTGGGTCATCATGTCAATCAGAATTCTTAAGTTCAAAGTTGTGTGTGTTGACAATGTTGTCATCATTGTACAAATTTGGCAGGGTTCTACTCTACTCTGCATTAGTTCATACAAGTCTTCTCAGGTTTCTCCAAAACTGTCCTCTGCATCATTTCTTAACACATAATCATATGCCATTAAATTCATGTAACAATTTATTTGACCATTGCCCAACAGAAATATGTACACAATGTTTATATATGTATAGATACACATATGTATAGATACATATGTTTACACACATACATGACGTCCATAGTCAGCCTGGTGAAGTCCACCCCTCAAAATACAGAGGAGTCCAAACCGGGTTGAAAGTAGAAAAGTTTTATTAGGAGGAAAATCAGACACTAGGGCTGAGGCCCCCAACCCCATACAAGGTACACAGGAGTCCATAATCCAGGACAGGCAGGGATGATTTATGCTTGAAAACTACAAAGGAGAGGGTCAGGGAGGAGCTGTGAAAAAGAATGGACAATCTTTCCCAGGAGCAGGTGAACATAGAAGTAGGATGTTTTGCTAGAACTGTTGAATGCAAGACTGGTTTTGGGTAGGGAGGGACACAGCTCAACAAGGTCAGTCAGTGAACACCAGCAAAGGCATCTGGGAGTGAGCAAGACTTTGGCTCCTCATAGGCTCCTGGATTGATTCCTTTCAGCAAACAGGCCAACTTTGTGTGCAGTGCTGAGAACAGACATCTCAGGGGCACTTCTACAATCTATATTGGAAATGAGACCCGTATCAGAGAAACTTGCTTATCAGTTGTTTTCAGTTTTGTTTGACTCTTTTTGACCCCATTTGGGATTTTCTTGGCAAATATACTGGAATGCCTTCTCCCTTGCCTTCTCCATATCATTCAATAGATGAGGAAACTGAGGCACACAGAGCTAAATGACTTGACTGGGGTCACACAGCTAGTAAGTGTCCAAATGCAGTGTTTGAACCCAGAAAGATGAGTCTTCATGACTCCAGCCCTAATACTCTACCCATTTCGTCACCTAGCATTACAAAGATTCCCCCCTCCCCACTTAACTTTTTTCCTTCTAATTTTAGCTACATTGATTTTGCTTGTGGAAAAACCTTATAATTGCTTATAATAAAACTGTGATTTTTATCTTTTGTGATCCTTTCTATCTCTTGTTTGGTCATGAACTCTTCTCTTAATAGATCCAAAAGGCAAGCTGGGCCCACAATTCATTCTTTCTCAAAGGGGCAACTTCCATGGTCTGACTAGGAGTAGAATAAATGGGGGAGGAAAATGAGAACGACTTACCTATATCAGATTGCTTACAGGCTCAAGGAGAGGGGAGGGGAGGGAGGGAGAGAATTTGGAAGTCCAGACTTAACAGTGATTGTTAAAAATGGTTTTTACATGTAACTGGGGAAAAATAAAATATTTAAAGCAAGATATTAGGGACCTGGCCAAAGTCACATAATGTCTCTCGTGGAATGGTCCGTCTTGCATCCTTTACCCACTCTGAATGAAGCCTCTTTGTTCCCCAGAGCATATGAAGCCAAAGCTGGTCGGAGGGCACTTTCCTTGCTCAGGAAGAGTACTGGTGAAACACAAGGACACGTGGGGCTCCATCTGTGCACACGACTTCCCTCTCCCCACAGCCAAAGTGCTGTGCAGTCAGCTTCACTGTGGTTCTCTTGTCTCTGTCATGGAGGGAACTCATTTCGGAGAAAGAAATAGCCAGATCCTGGATGAAGAGCTGAGGTGTAGAGGCAACGAGTCCCATCTGTCTCTGTGTCCCAAGGTCCTCCTCCCAGAGGGCAACTGTGCTGATGGCAGGGACATCGGAGTCATCTGCTCCCGTGAGAATCGGAGAATTCATGACCTCTCTACCCCCTCCCCCTGCCTTCCCCAACTTTTCTACTTAGTTTTTGGAGGAGGCATTGGCCCAGGTGCTGACATCTGGGACACCTGCTTACATCCTCCTGTTACCTGCTTTACCTTGTCATGTGATTCTCTGCCAGCTTGCCTTGGCTCGTTGTCCCCACTGTTTCCTCACTGGGATATCCCTTTCTAGGGCTCTCCTTCCCCAGACCCTTTGGGAATGAGGTCTTTATTCTCTACGGGACCAACAGCCCCCTTGACCCAGTACAATCGTACATATGCTTAGACCTCCCTCTGAACTACTGGCCCAGCCTCATTCAACCAAATTTGACTCTGGGCTCTACTCCAAGCCACTGTCTCCTTTTCAGGGTACATGGACTCCCGGCTGGTTGATGGAAGCTCTAGCTGTGAAGGCCGAGTGGAAATTCAGATTCAAGAAAGCTGGGGAGCCCTGTGTGACTCTTCCTGGGATTTGGCTAATGCCAATGTCCTTTGCAATCAGCTCAACTGTGGAGTTGCTCTCTCAATTCCCAAAGGAACCCATCTGGGGGAAGGAAGAGGCCAGATCTGGGGTCATATGTTTCACTGCTCAGGAATGGAGCCCCACTTGGGGGACTGTCCTGTGACTGCTCTTGGGGCTTCTGCATGTACCCGTGAAAACACTGCCTCAGTGATATGCTCAGGTAACAGAAAGGAATCAACTGGGGTGCCCTAATTCAGGGACAGAGGACTCCCCTTTAGAAGAAAAAATGAAGGGGTGACTTTGACCTGAACCTCAGGGAATCACAGGTGAGGGAAGTGGAGGGCAGGGAGTCACTCCCAGGAGAAGGGGGCTTTCCCTGGGGCAGGAAACAATTCAGATGAGCCATAAGGAACAAGGACACTCTTGCTTGGGCCAGATAACACCCTCTCTTTCAGGGCCCTGACCAATCATTCCACTCAACCCTCTCCCTCCCCACCAACTGGCTAACCTGTTCACCCTCCGCATGTATGTCAACCAGAGGGCTGAGCAGATACATATTTGTAGGAAACCGAACTGAGACATGGGTCCCATGCAGTGACTCCCAGCACAGCCCAGCTGGGGCCACGCTGCGCATAAGGAATTCTACCACATGCTCAGGTAAGAACTGGGGCAACTCAGAGCCAGTGGATGTGAGGCCCTAAGAGTCACCACTGAGTGTCACTGAGCATCTCTCCCTGCAGAGATCCGTGAGATTCGCCTCATGAATGGAGGAGATCGATGTGAGGGCAGAGTGGAGGTCTACCACGAAGGCCTGTGGGGCACCATCTGTGATGATTCCTGGGACCTGAGTGATGCCCATGTGGTATGCCAACAGCTGGGCTGTGGAGTCGCCTTGAACGCCACTGTCTCAGCCCACTTTGGACAAGGATCAGGGCCCATATGGCTCGATGACTTGAGGTGCTCTGGGGATGAATCCCAGGTGTGGCAATGTCCTTTTCGAGGCTGGGGTCGTCACAACTGCCGCCATAAGGAAGATGCAGGAGTTATCTGCTCAGGTCTGTCAATGAGAGGAGAAAGGGCAGAGGGAGGAAGATAAGGACTCATTGCAGAAGGAGAAGCCTCATATTAATGCTGACTTTGGGCGGGGTTCCTGGGACCCTAGCCTAGGCTGCAGCCCCTCAGCCCTGAAATCATAGCAAAGTCTGACTGACAGTAGTTGGATTGGGTGAGGGTGGGGCAGGGCCAATCCTAACACAAAGAGCCGCTGGAAAGTTTACCTTCCTGACTACAGGTCAAGAACTGAGGTTCTGGGTTTTTTTTTAGATTTTATTTTTCTTCCTATTACATGTTAAAACAATTTTTAACACTTAGTCCTTTTTAAATTTTGAGTTCCAAATTCTGTCTATTCCCCACTTCCCTTGCCTCTCAGCTCCCTAAGAGGGTAAGCCATCTGATATGTTATACATGTGCATATGAATATCAGTGAAAGAGTGGATGATGGGAATGATTTAGGATCCATGTTTGGTGAGAAATGATGGGTGACTAGACAAGGGGATGTGTGGGATTTGAGAACAAAACATGCTATAGAGTAGCCCTGGTTCACCAATGTTGAGGAGCCAGTGCAGGGGCATAAACTGCCTGAGAGGTAGAGGACATGAGGGTTCCAGGGAGGATGAAGAACAGGGTTAAGCATCTGAAGACATTGGAAAAGCTGGGATGAATACACCTTGTGGTCAGATAAAGGAATTCCAAAGTTCATGGACTTAGATCCAGGCTGGGGCCATCTCTGGATGTAGACGAGAAAACTGGGAGACTGAGGAGACCTGGAATTGCTCTTAGAAGGAGCCTCAGTTTGCAGGTGGAAATGCCCATGAATGAAGGCAGAGTTGGGCAGGAGAGAGCTCTTCTTTTTCTTTTCTAGCATCTTTCCCTATCGCTCTCCAAGTCCTGCCTCAGTTCCTTTCCTCCAATGGAGTTTCTGTTCCAGAAGATGTCCAGATTATGGCCACAATGTCTTTGTCCACTTTTTTTTCTTTCTTCAGCTTGTCTCACACAGCCTTCTTCCAATAATGGGCAATGCCCATCTGTCAAACTGGCACCAGGAGTCCTTCAGTGAGGAGGAATGCCCCCTATCATTCCTAGTCACTCTCCCCATCCCCTAACCAGATCCTTAGTATATGTTTGTGGTATGACTTTGGATTGAATCTGGAGATGAATCTGTAATGAGAGCAACTCTGGGTCACCCTTGGCTTAACTCTCCCTGAGTCTTTCTCTCTTCATTTGGAAAAAGGCCTTGAATTTGATGATTTCATAGAACCCAAATAACCATCATTAAAAAAAAGAATCCCCACTGTTTAATATGGAACCAAAGAAAGTACCAACTAACCCCTATCCCCAGACAAGGGAAAAACCAAAGGACCCAAACTAGTCATTGTAAAGGACTGTATTTGAAAATGTCCAGACCAGTTACTGATCATTTTTTAAAAAAGAAATAAAACGTCCATGTACTACTTTAATAAGGCTACTGGTAGTAAAGCATTACCATGTAGTTCACATGAATTCTAGTGCTGTCTTTATATGTAATAATTTTATATAAAAATAGCTATATAATAAAATGTGATTTTCCAAGCAGGTTGAGCAGGCTGAGTAGGTGAAGTGATCAGGTCTTTCCAAAATATAATCATTCTCATGTCCATGAGAAAGGGGAAGTTCCTTGGAAGATGTTTGCGTCAGGTCATTGTAAGGTCAGAAATGTGGAAGTTGGCTGAGCCAACTATGGAAGTCATCTGCCATGTTGAAAACCCCAATTCCTTCATGAGACGTCATGAGCCAACTGGAACATGTAGAACGTGCAGAACCAACTGGAACAGAAGGAGGGAATCTTACTCAAGATGTTATTCAGGAAACCTCTCACCACTAATGCTTTTTCGCTCTAGGTGTCCTAGCTCTGAGGCTACACAGCGATGCCAGCACTCAGGACTGTGCCGGACGCTTGGAGGTCTTTTACAATGGGAGCTGGGGAAGTGTTGGCAGAAATAAAATGACCACAGTCACCCCGGGGCTGGTGTGCCATCAGTTGGACTGTGGGGATAATGGGACCATGCGAGATGCCCCTTCCCACAAGGCAAGTGCCAACTTTGGCTGGGTTAATGACATTCAGTGCCCTGATGGGCCTGCCTCCTTCTGGCAATGCCCATCTGCTTCATGGGGGAAGAGATATCTGAGCCCAGCGGAAGAAGTCTGGATCACCTGTACAGGTAAGTGTCCTTGTCACCAGGTTATTAGGTCTGGGAACAGATTCATTCTACCCATCTTTTGGCTCAGTCAGGTTAACTTACCTTAGGGAACATCCCGAGGGCAGATAACTAGGCATCTAACCCTAATACTCTCTCTTAATCAGACACAGAATATTTGAATTGGCAAAGTCATTGCTCTTCTTTAAAATGAGAATTTCTGGTTTAATGATATTATAGTAATGCAAGGCAACTCCAATTTTCTATCATCCAGCAAGTCAGTCAATAAAATTTTATTAAAATAATTAAATTTACTGTAAAAAATGATTAATTATTAACTCCTGTGGGTCAGGCACTTTGCTAAGTACTGGGGATCCAAGTGTTTGGAAGAACAAACAGTCCCTGCTTTCGAGGAGCTCATAGTCTTAAGGGAGAAGTTTGTAGACAACTACATGGAAGCAAGATATAGGCAGGAGGGTCAGCAGAGGGAAGGCACTTAGCATTGGGGGTGGGGATGGAGGAAAAGGTGAGATTTTAGGTGGACTTGAAGAGCAACAGGGAAGGTAGGAGTCAGTCAGGAACAGGGAGGGCATTCCAGGCATGGGGCACAGCCAGAGAAAATGTGGGGAGTTGAAGTATCTTCTTCAAGGACCAGCCATGAGACCACTGTCACTGGGTCAGAGTACAGGTTGAGGACAGAGGCAGGAGAAGACTGGAAAGGGAGGAGGGGGCTGGGTTATGAAGGGCTTTGAAGACCAGGCAAAATATTTGATTTTGGAGATGATAGGGAGTTTTTGAGTTTATGAATAGGAGGTGACATGGTCAGACCTGTCCCCTTTAGGAAAATCACTTTGGTGGCTAAGTGGAAGATGGAGTGAAGAGGGGAGAAACTTTAGGTTGGCAGATCCCCCCATCCCCCAAGCAGCTATTACAGTAGTTCACATGGGATGTGATGAGGGTCTGCCCTATGGTAAGGGCAGCATCAGAGGACAGAAGGGAGATTGGTATTTGAAAGTGGTTACAATGATGAAATAAAGAAGCCTTGGCAACAGATTGGACATAAGAGGTGAGAGAGAGAGTGAGCAGTCCAGGATGACGGCCTGGTGGTGAACATGAAGGGCTGGGAGGGGATGGTTTGGGGGAAAGAGAATAAGTTCAGTTTCTGATATGTTGAATCTAAAATGTCTAGAGCAAGTGATATCAAAACCAAATAGAAACAGATTTGGGTTGGCCTAGATCAACTTAGAAAACCCCCTAGTCACATTATGTTGTATTTTTATTTCTTTTGTTAAACAATTCCCAATGTCATTTTAATCTGGTGACCCCCTATGGTCTAGAGGACATTCAGTTTAAGAGATTTGAGATGGAGACCACATTCGGGCCAGATTAAGTTGATTTGGGAGTCCTCAGAATAGAGATGGTAACTGAAACCAGGGGAGGCAAAATAGGATCAAAGGAGAAAGGGCCCAGAACAGAACAGAACATCAAATGACACTAACTGTTGGTGGGCATGATTGGGAGGAAGGTCCCCAAAGGAGATGGAGGAGGATGAGGAGAGAGTGGTTGTGGAAGTCAAGAGAGGAGAGGATCTTGAAGAAATGATCAAGGAGGGTAAGGCCAGGAGATGTGGTCATCAGGAGATCACTGGAGAGAGTAGTTTCACTTGAGTGATGAGACTGGGAGCCAGACGGCCCAGAGTTTGGAAGAGGAGAGGAAGGGGAGGGAAATATAGGACCACAGCAAGATGGACAGATGGGTTTTTAGGGATGGAGGTGACACAGGAAGTCTGTGGGCAACAGCACACAGACAGCCTACAGATTGGGGAGAAGGTGGCATGCTGGAGAAGATGGAAAGAAGTGGAATCCCTCGCACAGGGAGTCTCTTCGTACGAGATAGTTATGGAGGAGAGAGTGGCAGAAGACATCTGGGTGCTGGGAGATGAGGAGGAATCACCCTAGTCTGGCCTCTTAGAGACTAGTCCCAGGGAAATATGAGGCCAGGTTCTCAGCTGAAAGGGTAGGAACAGAGAGAGTCATGGGAACTTTGAGGGGAAATGAGGTTTGGGAGAGCTACTGTGGAGAGTGGGAGAGGGAGGTCATTAGGAGATTCTAAGCAGATGACCCAGCAGCAGTGAGGACCCACTTGAGGTTGTGTCACATGAAACTTGTAGTGAACCCAGTCAGCACAGTTTTATGATTTTTCGTGGCTTCCCTGTGCAGCCCCTGAGAAGGAACAAAAGTAGACAAGTAGGTGGTGGAAATGACAAGACCAAGGCCTTCACTAGGATAAAGAAGTGAGGGTCTGAAGAAAAGGGGCCAGCATAGCATTGAACAGTCATCAGCTACTACACAGACAGGAGCTGAGGGCCAGTCAAGTCCTTTCTCTAATGTCTCTGGTCCCCGTCAGAGTAGGGACTCTGATCAGGTGATTAGAGATCTGTGGACAGCTCTAAAATGTCTGGCTCCCACATTCCTCCACTCCAGTGGCCTTGTGATTTCTTTCTCAATGCAGATGGCCACCCCATCTACCCAACTCTTGTTAATATGTTCTTCCCGCAGTGGGCTGGGCCTTCTCTTAAATTTTCAAGCCCTAATGGAACACACAAGTCCTTTGATGGTTTTGACCATCACATGACCAGCTCATACTAATTTTGTTTTTTCTTAATCAAATAAGTATATTTTTGAAAATGTACATAAAATTGTTGAACCATTTCATGCATCTTCAGCAGCTGGAGCATATCTCCACTCTTGATGCTCCTGGCATATATCACTTGTGCTCTGTTTGATCAGACCTTTACTGAGTAATTCCTAGAGGGCTGCTCAGGCTAGAGAACCCCGGACCTTCAGTTCCTCCGACTACTGTAGAGGTAATAAGTTTACAGTTAGGGGCATCTTTGCATTGTTTGTCATATGTTGCTCTGTCAAACAGAACCAGATTTTTGAGCTTGTTGTACTTTTCCCTTGGATCACCTCTTCTTCTCAGCTTTGCCCCAGAACTTGTTCATGGGATCTTTTTCCTTCTTGGCAGACATGTGGCATCTCTCTTCTTCTCATCATCCTTGGGTGATGTGGTGGTTTCAGGAGCTGTTCATATTCATTTTCAACCACAATTTCCCTCCCTGATATCAGGTCCTATTTTTTCTTTGTAATTTCTTATTAATGAAGAGATATGGCCAATTTATACCCAATTGTATCCCTTTCCTCTCCCATTGATGTCTTTGTGATTCTCATGTTTAACATTTGAGAGGCAGGAGTTTCCAAGGCCTTGTTGTAACACTGACAGAGTATTGATAGGACAAAAATCTTCATTTCGGGGAGATTTCTGGGGACAGCAAAGGGGTTATGCATCTTCTAAGGGCAATCCAATCCCCTCTTCTCATCTTGGTTTATTCTGATCTCCACCCATCATTCATGGGCTCTGTCCAGGGCAGAGCTGTATTGAGGATGGAGTCCTACAGGCTATGATCTCAAGTGGCCAACGTTAGCCTAGAAAGTTGGCACTCTTCGTGTAATGGTTTCAGACTCCTCTAGACTTTCAGGGGAGAGGAAAAGAAGTAGGCATGTATTGAGTACCTAAAATGTGCCAGGCCCTGGACTGTCACCTACCCAAATAACTGGTCCACTAAAACTCAAATGGATAAAAGACAGCACTTAATATGAAGCCATCATGCTTCTGAAGAGGAAATAAATGTGAATTTCCATGAAATTTTCAAATATTGCTGAATAAATGAACTTGCAATGCTAGGGTCCACACACAAAATGAACCCATGGCTAACAGCCACAGGAGAGGAGACAAAGACATCCCCTTCTTTCTTCTCTCTGGGCAGACTCCTTACTTGTTGACTCTTTTGCATCAGTGACCACAAATGACTTTTAAAAAGATTCCTCATCTGTGCTCTAGGATCAAGTATGGGAGGCTTTGATACCCCTGGTTAGCTCTCGCTTCTCTTCTTCTTTTTCTCCATCTACTGAGGAGCTCTGAGGTTCTTGAGCTCTGTGCAGCTTCAGCTTCACTACTGTCCCTTCCACTGATTGGCCAGGATCAGCCTGTTCCCCAGAGTCAGGGTATGAGTGCTGACCCTTGGCATGGACCTTTCCTGGAAACCTTCACCTGTGATTTCAGGGAGGTTGGGGTGCTCTGGAGTAGGAGCCATAAAGATTTTGGGTTAAGAGAGGACCAAAGTTAGGCACTGTAACCTTTTGTCTTGATTTGGTATAGGGGATTGGAGAAGGAGAAATCTCTTGGGGGACTCAGAGATCTCTCCCCCTCCCCCCATGTGCATGAGGCAACTGCACTGAACTTCTCCCTGGCACAATGATAGAACCCACCTCCTTTCTTGACCTAGGGGGTGCTTCATCTGCCATCATCTTGGGTCCAAGACCCTGAGCTTTAGGATGTTTCTCTCCTCCTTGTGAGCTGCCCACATTTCAAAGGTCTTTGGCATGCTTTCCCCCCTCCTCTCCTTATTTCAGCTCAAAGGAAATGCAGGATGCTCAAATTTAGAGTATCCACCCTGAAATGTTCACATAGACTCTTTGTGCCTGCCTGTAGTAGAGCATTCCGAGTTTGTACTGGTCTCATCAGCCACAGTCAGACACACTGAAACTTGACTCCAGCACAGCGATGCCATTTTGGTCCTCTTCGAAAATGAAGGACAATCACCAACCAACCATTTATGTTATTTAACCGGATTCCATATGTTGGAAGATACTTTTGGTCCCAGCCTCGACACCGGGAAATCTGGGAACCTAGCTTTCTTACTATTCCCCAGGCTTCTCTTACTACACCCTCCAACCCTCCCCACAAACTCTTCACAGTGTTAGCAGGCCGCTTTGAAACTTTTCAGCGGTAGAGGAGAGAGCAGTGAAATTCAGCGTCTCCCCTCCCTGAACCCACTCTCCTCAAGCATCAGCCTCCGGAATGAAAAGCCTGATGAGGCTTGGTGAGATGGATCAGAGTGGATTCTTTGGTTAGGCATCTATGTTTATCTATGTTTAAAGAATGAGACTTCGCAATAGTAAACATTTTGAGGGCAGAGACTGCGGCTGTTTTCCCTTCCTGCATAGCCTGATACTCTTCTTGAGCCCTTTTGCCCTAGGATTAAGAAGGGTTGTTTCTTCATTTTCAGATAAGATCCGACTCCAAGGAGGAGACTCCCAGTGCTCAGGGCGTGTGGAGGTCTGGCACCAAGGCTCCTGGGGCACAGTGTGTGATGACTCCTGGGACCTGGCCGATGCACAGGTGGTATGCCAGCAGCTGGGCTGTGGCTCTGCTCTGGCTGCCCCATCAGACGCTGCCTTTGGCCAAGGGATTGGGCCTGTCTTGCTGACTAATGTTCGTTGCCAAGGAAATGAGTCATCTCTGTGGGACTGTCCTGCCGATCCTTGGGGGCAGGTAGAGTGTGGGCACAAGGAAGATGCTAGTGTGAAGTGCTTAGGTGAGTATCTACAAGCTGGGTTGAGACTAGAAACAATTACCCTGGCTGGGGAGTGAGGCTGTGACATGGCAGCAGGGTCATGGGGAGGGGAAGAGATGAAAACAATGAAGGGCTCCTTCAGCCACACTGCTAAGGTCTCCATTGGTCTCTGAAGATGCTGCCTTCTCTTTAGATCTCTCGGTCCTGTGGGAGGAGACCAGGGGACTCAGGAAGTCTTAGGGATTCTTGTATTGACCCTGGGGGCCCAGACAGGAACCAGGCTACCCCTGACCCTCCAACCCAGACTGCAGTTTTCCTCTCCTTCTTCCTGCAGGTGTTTCCAAGGCGCCTGAACATTCTGCAGGTACAACATCTTTGTCCACCCAGTCACTGTGATGAGAGTCAGGATGGGAGGTGCTGATAATGCCTCTAGCCAGTCCTGGAGGAGCAGGTTCCACAATGCCCACTGTCCTTGGCCAGGTCACCTTGGCTCCCAGCAGGTGCAGGGATGTTTCTCACTCAGATGTCCACCTGGAAGGGGCTCCCAGACTTGTTTCTCCTCCTTTCAGCAGCTTCATTGGCTAGTGGTGGGGCATGAGAACCATCTCTGGTTTCAGGCAGACTGGGGACCTAAGGCCTTGGTGACAGCTGAAATCTGTGCCTCAGGAGAGGAAGAAGAGTCATCATGGGAATGCTTCCTCTTTGTTAGGAGTCTAGGAGCCTTTGGATTCTTGCTTTCCTGGAGCCGGGGACCTGGCTACTCATTTCTCTCTCTCTCTTCCTTCTCAGGACACAAAGGCTCTGTGCTATCCTGGGTCTTCGGAGTCCTCCTGGTGCTCCTGCTTCTCTTTGCTCTCTTCTTTTGGGCTCAGTCTAGAAGACGGAGACGGCAAGTCGGAGGTGAGACTCCCTCCCTCCCCACCCTCTGCCCCACAGGAAGGGCAGCGAGGTCTCTGGGAGTCAGGAGGATGCTTAGGTCAGGAATAATGGCCCTCCAAAGTAAGGTGCCCTGATAGACAGAGTGGAGGATGACAAGAGGACAGATCAGCCTTTCTGGGGGTTACCTGAGCTGGAAACAAGGAAGACAGCAGAGCTAGGAACTAAGTTTCAGCTTCCGTGTAAGGGCCAGGAATGGTTGGGAAGCTGAAATTTAGGAGAAGCTGTGCCAAGTTTCCAACATCTTCACATAACACCAGGAATCTTAGACTAATTTTTTCCCTGAATTATTTACTGAGCATGGAGAATTGGAGTAGGGAGAAGAGTGTTTGAGATCTCCAGTTTGAAACAACCTTTCCTTGTTAGAATGTAGAATTGGGCTCCAGCCAGGCTATGGGTAGGACAGGTGCTTTGGGAAGGCTGAGGATTCATTTGACCAAAGTGATCTCAGAGCTTAAGAACTACATGGAACCAGGCAGGAAATAAGGTCATGGAGGTGAGTGTGGATGGGAGACAGATGGGAGCAGTTCTGAGGCTTAGGGGCCAGAAAGAAGATGAAGGGGTCAACTACCATGGGGCATTAGGAGAGGGCCAGGTTTGCGGGACCTGTATCTCAAGCCCTGACTCAGAGAGAATCCTCTGTTCTCAGCCTTTTCCAATGGAGGGGACCTGAACCACATGGCCCTGTACCAGAAAACAGATTTCAAATGGAAGGATGACCAAAACTTGCTCAGCAATGCAGGTCTGTAGGGTTCAGTGGTCTATCTCAGAGGTGAAGGAATTCCCCTCCCCCCCAAGTGAAAGGACTTCCAAATATCCTCCCTCACATCAGCAAAAAGGGGAGGCATGAAAGGCATCAAAACAGGAGAGCTGCTTTCCTGGTACATCCTGAAAACCCTGGCTTTTGAGGGACACAAAGCCTGGGCATCCTGGATTGAGGGTCAGCTTAGAGGTAGGAATGAGGAAGCACCCTCATGGGCCAAGGCCTGTGTTAAACTCTGGGAATACAAATGGAATCAAGAATCAAAAGACTGCTCTGGCTCTCCAATGGCTTACATTTAATTGAGGGAGACAATGCACCTAGAAATGTTCACGCACTGGGGCAGTGGTAGAGAGAGCACCATGGCATGGGGGTGAGCTCATGGAAGAAAGATTCTGCCCCATCTTGATAGGCTCTGGCACCCTGTAGGATTCCCAGGAAGACAGCCTTCAAATTCCTCCTCTGATACCTGGGCCCAGAGTCAGGAAGAGTCATCAGGCCTCTACTAGCTATGGAATTCTGCCTACCTCAATCTCCTCATCTGTAAAGTGGGGATGATAATGACCCATACCTCCCAGACTTGTAAGGTTAAAATGAGATAACATTCATAACATGTTTTGCAAAACTTAAAGCATTTTATAACTGAGAGTTATTTTTATTGGTAATTTATTATTTGACCCTGGGCAAGTCACTTAACCCCTTCAGGTACCAGACAAAACTCCTGAGATGATATCCAAAGGTGATATGCCTATGTGTATTGGTAGAAGATCTTTCTACATTATTGAAGTCATAGCTTCTCCTCCTCCCCCTAAATCTGGGTCTTAGTATCACTTTGTGGGAGACAGTAGGAGGCCAGCCCAGTATGGTGAGAAAGGACCTCAAGCTTATCACAATAGCTGGACCCATGGCCTGTGCCTTACCATGGGCACTTCCTCTTTCTTCCTAGTTTATTTATTCTCTCTCCTTCCTTCCCCCACCCCCACTCTACTCACCCACCCACATGCTGAGTGCTGGCTCCCTACCAGGGATCCCTGGAGGTGACCTACCTCTCTGGGCTAGAGCTACCCATTTCCTAGGTGTCAGAAGCTGCTAACTCAAGAAATCCAATGGGTAAATTCCAAACACCACCCCTGCAGCCAATCTAAGGCAGGCCCTTTCTGGAATAGTTTGTGTTCTTTGGGAATTTCCCAATTGCTAAAGGCCTTAGCCAAGATCTCTAAATCGCTGGAGGATAAAATATGGAGGCTACACATTTGACCCTTTTAATCTCTCCAGAGGTCCCTGATGGATGTGATGATGATTCACCAGAGAGTAGTTCCAGTATCGTCTCTAGGTCAGAAACTCTTCTTGTTCCTTGGAGAAACAAAAAGGATGTTCAGCTCCGGAGGTAGCTCCAGGAAATGGAAAGTCTTTACAGGTGAGCAAATGTATTAGCTAAACTCTATTCCTAACAGCCGCCCTCTCCAAGGGCACTGAGACCCCACCGGCTTCATCCCAAACACAGCTCCTCAGGAATCTGAAGCCCATACCACACAGTCTCCTGCCCTACCCATTCTCTGCATCTCAGATCAGTGGTCTCCGGCAACCTTTTACGAGGCCACTCTTGGTTAGGATATTGCCCCTATCTTTCCCTTCTATTGGCCTCTCTCAGGTTTAGAACCACCACTCTAGCTTCTATCCTTTGGAGTCAAACAGAAAAAGGGTCTGTCTGTCCTTTCTTCCACTATCTGACTTTAGATCACTTGATGGCAGCTACCATTCCTTTGACATCTTTACCAAATCTTTCTCCCATGAAGTATTGCACACAGACCCCCTCAAATTGAGACCCAGAGCCATCCCTCTGTGGCAGGAACTCAGGGTCCCTGAGCAGCCTGATGGCCACCCTTTGGACCTTCAGCAGCTGCTCTGCTTCCTTCCTGTGTTCTCTCAGAGTCTGGGTTAAAATTCTCTGTTGTGTCTCCTTCTAGCCCTCCCCCCAAAGCCTGTCCATAGCTCTTCTTCATCCTGCTGATCATGTCGCACTCCCTTTAGGGCTCCCATTCTATTCCCCAGGGGCTGCTTCTTGCCTGCAGCAGGGTGTGTCAGACTCAAAAAGAAATGGCTCCCTGAGGGCCATCCAAATAAATGCTGTTTGTCCACTCTGATATCTCTGACTACAGGTTTCTCAGGTTCTCCGACTCCCCTCTCTTTCTGAACATGTCCCCTTCCCTGGTGTGCTGTCCACGTGCCTGCTGCTTTCTTCTTGTGTCTGGCTCTGTGTCTTTGCACAGCTGTGCCCTGTGCCTGGAAAGCCCCTCCCCCACTCTCCTCTCTTAGAATCTCTGGCTTCAGTGAAGATCCTTTCCTGCATCTCACGTTATCTTTCAATGCTGCTATGTGTGTATGAGATGCTTGCTGATTTAAATGTCTGTCAGACTGAGTGGCCTCTGAGGGAGATGCTGAGGGAGATATTGTGGTCCAAATGACAGTAGGAGAAACAGTGAGCATACATCCACACTTCTGTGGGAATGCGTCCATGGGACAGCAAAATAGTGTAAGGAACCAAAGGCTTTTAGGCGAGTCCCCATGTGTGTATATGACAGACACTCTTGACCATAACAGGACTGGGTACTCCAAACTCCAAGGGTGTCAAACCATCACCCCTGTAAAAAAGAAACTCATTTGGGAGGAAAATGGTGGGAGAAGGCAAGCAGTGTATCTGTAAAGTAGGACCTCTAGATGAAGGGGAAGATGATTCTTTTGAAAGATTGAAAGATGAATTTGAGAGTCAACTGAGCCAGCTTGTCCCTGGAACATTGAAAGATGAACTCAGCCCCCAACACATGGACTGCAAGGAATGTAATAAATCTACGAGTGTTTTATAGCAGGAAACTTTCATGATCTCTGACAATGGGAAGCAGAAATGGCAGTTGAGAAAACCAAGCTGGGAAGCAGGATCAGAGCACTGGTGCACAGAAGAGGTTCATGATGGAGCCCACAAATTAAGAAACCACTGGGAAAATGGTTTTTATGAGGTGTTTTGCCCAGGGTAAAATGCCAAATGATTTTTAGAAACGATGACCACACAAAAAGGTCATTGAAAGAACACAAATCGTCACTGACCTGCTTCCTTATCTCTAAAAGACCTTCATGTGAATGCTCTGTATTTTTTTTAAAGGTGTCCTTAACGACCACATAAGGGCCTATCCACCAGGAGCCATCACCACCTGAAAGTAAGGGACTAAGGGACAATATTTCTCTATGGTCAATGTTCTTGATCTATGATAAGTCTACAAACTTATTCTTTAGAATATTTTGATAATTGTATTTCAATCTAATTGTTTTCCTTTCTAATACTATGCATTTAATTTTGTGCTTTGAAAAGCATTATTGTGAGAAAGAGTTCATAGACTTCACCAGTCTGACAAAGGTGTCCAGGTCACAAGAATGGTTAAGACTCCTCTTTTGTGCGAAGGAAGATGGTATTATATAATGCCTATGGTCTGGACACTCCAGCTCTGTCTCTGATTTCATTGGTGTGATCCTATAATCAGCTGAATCAAAAGTCAAAACATTTCCAATCTAAAGGCTCCTTAGTTCTTTTAATACCTCATTTCTAAGGAAAACATCTTCCTGATCTCCCTCTGGTCACTCCATGTACATCCAGTATTGTTCCTAAATTCACCTGAAGAGAGATCAATGCCTCCAACTCTGACCCTAACCTCTGGTTCTTTTCCCATGGGTGTATACAGCACCTTGCATGACCCACCTCTACTCACTTTCTGTATGACTCAGGTCAAGCTGCTCTTAGGCCTAATTCCTCAGATTTTAAAAAGGATTCGGAGGGGCATTGTACTGGAAGACCTTGGCAACCCCTAAGCTGCCTTATTGCTCTAAATCTAGGATTCATCCAATTGTAGAAAGAGAACCATGGTTTTCCTGGATCAAAGTTGAGGTCTCTTCCTGGGGATGGATCCCCATAGTAAAGGAAGGCAGTTGATTCAAGTGGGAGGGCACCAGTGGCTTTGCCTTCCTTGTCTTGGTTCTGCATTGGAATACTTTGAATGGTGGGTCAGAAAGGTGCTTGTGAACTTTTGATTCTGGGTCAGAAAGGTGCTTGTGAACTTTTGATTCTGGGTCAGAGAGCTGTCCTGGACTGAGGGCTGAGAATTTGGTGCAAGTACAGGGAGTGCTCAATGGAGACTTGATCTTAACCTCCCCAGTATGGCAGCTCTGAGACGGGCTGCAGAAGGATAGAGCTGCAGGCCAGACATTAAGGGTAAGCTCAGGGTTTCACATTGTTCTGCAGCAAAGTCAAGGTGGCCAGGGCCATCAAGTTCATTTCAGTTCTCAGGAGTCCGTGGAAGGTGTCCTTTGACCTTGTGTTGTAGGTGATTTGTTAGCTTCGCTTTACCTCCATTTTCTTCTCTATAAAATGAGGGTAGTAAAAAGCACCTGGCTCTGAAGGTTGTTGTAAAGACCATATGATCTAACATATGTGCCTTAAGGCACTCGTGTTTGTTATTGTTATTAGCACTTTCCATGTCTGATGACAAGTCTTGTTCATTGATCTTATTTTTCTGCCTTCTCTAAGGTGCTATCCCAAAGAGATAGATTTCCAAGCCTTTGTTCCAGCAAACAGAGCTGATAAATCAATAAATTAGTCAATAAGTGTTCATGAAGTGCTTACAGTTGCCAAATTCTGGATATATAGAGAGGAAGCAAAAGACTTCCCCCAGCTCTTCACAACTCCTGTTTTAAGAATAGATCCATTCTAATGGGGGAGATTGAGTCAAAGGCAACACAACACAAAGTAGACTGGGGGGTAGGAGTAGAACTAGTAGCTGGGTCAGCTAGAAAAGGCCTCCTGGAAGAGGTGGCCAGTGAGCATGGGAACTGGGGAGTCTCAGAGTTGGGTGATGGCCTTCCTGGCCACACCCGAATGGAAGCCCAGGGAGAAGGAACACCAAGTAGTCTTGAATATGGCAGACTTATTCATGGCGGTTAAGCCTCTGTAGGAAATGCTGGTGATGGAGGGAAATATTTGGACTATCATTTCCTGTAGGTTGTTTGGCCGGTTTAAGTTTGGGGAAAGCTTTGGTGCTTGGGTCCAAGGCAGAGGTGGGGAGCCTGTGGCCCCTGTGACCTGAAGGCTTCTCTTGCTGAGGCACTTCGAATTTTCTGTTCATTTTGGCTTTTTTTTGTACTAGTTGGATGTTACAGGTGGTTCTGACCCCACTGGTCTTGTCCTGCCTTTGAGGAAACAGCATTTCTCCTTTTCTGTTTGAATATTAGTCACTTATTCTGTTCACAAAGATGATAAGGTCAGGAGCCACAGCCCTCTTTCATTTTTCAAATCCACCCCACGATTCCCAGATGATTTTCCAGAACCTTTCTGAGGACAAGTCACAAACAATGGGACAGAGGGAGAGAAAGAGCTTTCAGCCTGCTTCTGGCCTTTGTTCCTTAATTTTTCCTCATCAGGGTTTACTCATCACCATGAAACAGTGCCCCATCTATGGAATGCCTGGCGAAGCCAGAAGCAACCCAGTGATGGGGACTGCCATGTTGTTGGCTTGTTTGGCATCCATCTTTACGTTTTCTCCTGTATCCTCTCTCACAGATGGTGCATAAGCTGTGATTCTCTTCATTCGGATCTATTCAATTTCTGTCATCATCCTGAGCCTGGAGGGGGCAATGAGGAAGTATTCAATGTAATTGCTTCCTTCTCCAAGGTGAGCTTGGGAGACACCCTTCCAAGGGTCATGACTTTGCGTGTGTCCTGGCTTCCTTTTTCACAAAGATGACTCCAATCTTCTAAGAACACATCAGTTCGCTGGTCTTTGGACAATAGAACTCATATCTGGAGTAACAACAGTGACTGTTTTCAGACTCTCTAAGAATCATCTGCCTTATAGTCTGAAGATGTCATAGGACTGTAGCCCACTGGGAGGCAAAGGTGTTGGATTGCTTTAGATATCACAGAACATAGTTACAACCAAATAAAATTCCATGGCAATTATTTACACATAAATAAATGGGTATCAATTCAATCACAATGAAATCTTTTCTGTCTTTTCCTTGGGGGTAGCTGGTTGGCACAATGGATCAGGGCTGTGCCAGGACTGGAGTTAGAAAGATCTGAGTCCAAATCGAGCCTTGCTAGCTGTGTGAAACTGGGCTAATCACTTAACCTCTGTTTGCTTCAGTTTCCTCATCTGTGAAATGGAGGTGAACAGCACCTCCTTTCACACTGTACTCAGAGTTCTCTGCTTCCAGAGTTGTTGGGGGGGGTCCAATAAAGATAATACGTGTAAAAACACACAGAAAATGCTATATAAATGTTAGCTGTTAGTATTATGTTGCAATTCTGTATTCTGTTGGTGGATTCATTCTCATTTTCAATTGCTCCTACGTGGTCATCAGTATGTAAAAACACTTTTCCCCCTTGGGGTATGCTTTTATCCCCACTGGGGAAAATTAATTTTAATGCTGTATCATTTGATTACTAATATTAAAATGTAGCACACCCTTTTTTGAAGCCCCACCTTTCAGCCTAGCTCTGAGAGAAACCTCTCCTATTCCCCTTGAGGAATGTGATGACAATCTAGCCCCTCCCAGGGCCTGCTGTGGGTAGGCCTCCTTCACCCTGAACACAAAAGCCAACCACAACTTGGGGGGCTTGTGGCCTAGCTTGCTAATCAAAGTTGGGGGTGACTAGGTCCACACAGTGGAAACAAAACCAGGGAGATCGAGAGCCTAGACTGATGGAGGCAGCCTGAGTCCCGTGACCAGGCCCCATTCCCCAGCTATTCTCACAGCGATGAAGTAATCCGAGTGCAGAATTCAGCCCACCTCCTCATTAAACATCCACCAATCAGGTCTGGCCTATGTTTACCCGGGGCACCCTGCTGAGGCGCCCTGCTGAGGTGCTGACAGAAGGAAGAGAACTGGATTTAAAGTGCCCTGGGATGCAGCTTGGTCACCTAGAGAGAGACCACTGGCCTCATTGGTGATTTGCCGGCTTTGCTAATAAATGCACAATTATACCTTATTCCAGGTTGGTTGCATTAGAGACTTTGGGGAGCTCGCCCTTGGGCAAGATCTAGGACTCTACTGTGGAGCCCAGTGAGAAAATCACTTCACTCTATTGCTGGGCCATGTTCCTTTATAAAGCGTCTCTGATTTCTATTTTGTTATTAATTTGGATAAATGGGTTTTCTTGGATGACTGCTGTTTCCCATGTGTGTCAGTGGTGGAGCATTTAGGGAGTCAATCCTTGGGTAGAAAGCATGGAGTCCCCCCCAACCCCCACTAACAACATTTAAGGAAGCACATAGAATTCTAGCGCGGTGCCGCCTCCCTCTGAGGAGAGCAGTGTCCACTGGTCCCTTCCTGCCTTTCTGACTTTGGGAAGCTGAGGTGGGGGGGGTGGTGGTGGTAGTGGGGAAGGCAGGTACGGAGGAGGCTAGAGACCTCTGACTTCTTGAGCCAGCCCCTAACTTAGGGCTCTCCCCCTCGTTGGAAAGTCTCCAAGTCTTCAAAATACCATAAGACCCTAGAAAAATAGGAGTGGGCCCTCTATGGCACTGTTGGTGTAGAGAGATGAGGAAAAGCACCAGGCTCTATGCTGCCAGGCCGAAGGAATCCTGGAAGAGAAAGGCCTCACTCCTTGGCGGCCTCAGTGAACCTGGCTGCGCTGCTGATCCAGGTGTGCCACAGGACTGAGCCACCCCAACGGCCCACAGCCCCCAAAATGGGCCTCACCCTGACTCGGCGGGCAATGCCACCCTTTTGTGGCACCAGCCATTGCTATTAGAAGGGGCCCATTGTCAGAGGATCCCAAGGGGGACCCTTAGACCCAGAGAGAAGCTGAACCTAAGAACTGCCGCACTCGGAGGCCAGGAGGATCAAAAGGCAGTCGTGAGTGGCCTTCGGGTGGCAGCGTTTACCCTGGAGACAGGTACGGAGCAAAGTCCCTGCTCTCCGCCCCAAGACCCTAGTTCCATCCTCCCTCCGGGTCTAAGAGGGGCGCTCCTGAGAGGCTGGGCATGGGGTGGGGTGGGAGTACAGCAGAGGTCCCTGAGAAGTGAAGCAGGAGGGACACGGGAGGCCAGGGCTGCCTCCCAGAGCATCCCCCAACCCCCAGTGAGTTAGCAGACCGGCGACTGAATCTGGGAGAGAGTGAAGGCGAGGCAGGGGCTATCCTGGACATTTTGTCCGAGGTTCTCTGAGAGGAGGGGGAATGCGGGGCTTGGGGGTGATGGGGTTCCTCTTCCCCTACTCTGGGATGCAGAACAGCGTGACCCAAGGGGACTCATGGGCGGGCAGCCACCTAGAGGCAAAGAACTAGCCAGTATTCTAAAGGCCGGCACCAAAGCGAGTTCTGCGGACCTCGTGGCGCAATGGTAGCGCATCTGACTCCAGATCAGAAGGTTGCGTGTTCGAGTCACGTCGAGGTCAGGTTTCTGTTTTCATAAACGCTTTTGGAGCCGGTTCGGAAGCTGCATCTCTAACCCTCCCCTGAGCCGCAGTCCTCCTGGTCTCTCGCACCCTCCTCGCACCTGCTGCATCCCTTAAGGCGCCCATCCCTTGCTCTAACCCTGGGCAGCTATGCGCGTACCCTCTCGCTCTTCGCGTGCCAAGGCCTGGCCCTCCGATGCCTCCATTCCCCGAGGGTACCGTGGCCTATCCTGGCATTTCTGGACCCAACCTTTGGAACGAAATTTTAAAGCAGAAAAAGGGATATTTCAGCAGAACCTTCCAAGATCCGGTGAAAATGGGCTGCGAGGATGCGATCAGTTCCGCCCCTCCCCGCTCCACCTTTACCAGGCAAGAAACGAGGGCAGGGACGAAGGAGTCTTCTCATATTTTTGGCTTTGGGGCTCATTTGTTCATTGTTTTTCCCGGCTCCAAGCCCGTGGCCCCTTCATTCATCGATAGCTGCCATCCTGGCTATGTCTCCGAAGCTTTGGGGTTAGGCACCAGAGTCGTCCTGTCTTCCCTCAACCCCAGAGGACCCCCAGGGTTCCTTCGTGATTTTGCCCCTTCCCAGTCTTAGGTAAATGACGGTAGTGAGCTCTAAACCCTAGGGGAGGAGCAGAGTAGCTGGGCCCTGGCTCCCCTTGAGAATCCTAGAGGGGCTTGGCGGCTCGCAAAGGAGACAGAAGTTTCCCGGGGAAGGGGCTGAGTGTGTGTATGTAGACAAGCAGGTATGGCCCTGCAGAAAATCCCGTTTTGACCCACCTCTGAAAGGGTGGGAGCCAAAATGGAGCTTGGGAAAGGAACTACCAGGGGTGGGGTTCGAACCCACGAGAGCAGCTGCTCATTGGATCTTAAGTCCAACGCCTTAACCACTCGGCCACCCTGGTTCTCAGGCAGCAAAAGTGTCCAATATAACCTACATTAACTTCCTTCGTGTCAATCAATATGGCAAATTGTCGCCCTACGTACAGTATGTCTCCAGGAGGCAGTTGAAATGTTCCTGGAGTGAGGGGCAGGGGTGAAAGAAGAAAGAAGGAAGCAACGGAGGATAATTGAAGGGAAGAAAGGAAGGCAAGTTGGATGAAAGGAGTGTGGAAAAGAAGGAAAGAAGACTGGAATAAAAATTAGAATGGATAGAAAGTAGGACAGAAGGAAGGAATGAAAGAGGCATTTGTGGAAAGAGTTTGATGAAGAAAGGAGGCATAGGAGGAAGGAAGGATGGATGGATGGATGGAAGGATAGAAGGAAGGAGAACATATGAAGAAATGAAGGAAACATTTGTGGAAGGAATGTGGGAAGGATGGAAGAAGGAAACAGGAAGGAATGAGAGATGGAGGGATAGAGAAAAGGAAAGAAAGAATGTAATGAAAGTAGGAAGAAGGATGAAGGGGGTATTTGTGGAAGAATGAAGTAAGGACAGAAAGAAGAATGAAGGAGAAAAGCATTTGTGGAAGAATGGAAGGAAGTAAGAAGAGATGGAAGGAAGGAAGCGAGATGGTTGAAGAATTGCATGAGGCATTTGTGGAAGGAATAAATGCTACTAGCTAGGCTTATAGTAGGTACAACAATCTTCAGAAACCATGAGCAAATGACCTCCCAGATCTCACACTGATGGAATTTCTTGGTTTTCCATTTTAATTTAGCTGCAGTTTAGCTGACAAGATCTCATGACCTCTGATGAGTAGAAAGCCTAAGGAACTTAAATTCGTGCTTGGAAATTGTATCCCCACTGTAAATTATCATTATTAACCATTTTGAAATAAATACTTCATTTAATGATTCACATGTTAGGCTAATGTTAAGTTTTAACTTGTAAGGAACCTCAACAGCTCAATGCATAATGTAAAGGGATGTTATCTTTCTATATAATCTCATGTATTGTAAAACATGAAAGAAGAATTACAATTTGGGTGACATTAATTCAGCTGAACATGTTTGCACATTGCTTTACATCACAGTTCATTCATTTTAGAAGCCTAAATCATTCAATAACAATAGAAAACAATGAGCTAGTTCTCATCCCATTGCAGGAGTTATGGTTTGAACTTAGCAGTTATGGGCACAGGAAAGCATTGTCTGTCTGTGTGAACTTTTCCTTCAAGATTCCAACAAAGCCTTCTGCACTCTAAGTTTATTCATAAATAAGGCAGATACGAACCCAGAGAATCATTTCCACAAAGTGTAATAGGAAAAATTGTAGGTGTTGAGGTTACTATCCAAGTAAAAGTAGATGTTTCCTCATCCTCTGGGGAAGCATTGTTGGTTGGACTTCCTCTCAAAGTGTCATGTTGAGCAGCAAGCAAAATGACCCTGGAGAATAAATCATCCACCTTGCTCCCAAAGTCACCCTTCCTCATGCTAAAGAAGACTCATTCACCCCTTTCACAAAGGTGTTTACTTGGCACTGATGAGAAAGATTGACCAGAGCTTGAGATTATGCTACAGGAATGTCACTGTCATTGGTACCTTCAAAGATCTCTGCCACTCCTCTTAGGGCAATAAGTTTTTATTACTTTTGACTTTATCATGTACTCTAAAATTCAACAGCTTTCTTCACATTTGAACTGTTCTCTTAATTTCTGTTCTACTGTATAAAAGCAACTTCTATTTTGATTACTGGTACTTAAATGTGTCAAGAAACTAATGAGGAAACACTTTTTCTTCAACTCTGAAAAATCATCGTCCCTAATTGTCTCCCCCTTTTATAAAATTTGTGATTTTTCCAATACTGTAAATTATTAAATTATTGCATCTCATTAAGCAGTCTTATGTTTGTCTCTCATCAAAAGAAAAGTTAACTTTCTGATGATTTTAAATGAACAAAAATCCTTATCACACTAACTTAATTTTTGGATTCAACTAAATCAAACATAACTATATAACCACTAATGTTAACAATTTCAAATTTCATAAGAGCCATAACTGCCAAGATTTAAACTTTCAGGGCCCATTGTTATCAATTAGTTTATGCTTTTAATTTTATAAGATTAACTGATATTGAAAAGTGATGATGAGACTACAGTTGCTGGGATGTAATTGTGGTTCTATTAAATGTAAATTAAACAACAGTACCTTTAATAAATTGTTCGATGTTTGTATTCTGGTCAGTTGTGTCTCTCTGTGACCCCATTTGGGGTTTTCTTGGCAAAGATATTAGAATGATTTGCCATTTCCTTCTCCAGCTGATTTTACAGATGATGACCTGGGGCCAACAGGCTTGAGTGACTTTCCCAAGTCACTGCTAGTGTCTGAGGCAAGATTCAAACTGCTTTGGGAAACTGGACCTGAGTAGGTAGAGATCCAATCTCAATCTTTAGTTCACCAACATATTACTTTGATGTTAAATAGCAAACATTTATTTTTTGAAGTAACCTAATAGATATGCCAATTTCTGTTTTCATCAAACTTTACAATGTTTTATTCCTATTTAAACAATTTAAACAAATCTCTATATACTGGAAACCCTCCCCCCAATTTATCAAAATACTCATAAAAACATTCAAATCATAATTTAGAAATTTTCAGCAAAGAAAATACTTTAAATCACTTAATTTAGTCTCCAGTTAGTTTTTCAATCTGTCTTTTACCTCTGCAATTGCCCGAGTGGCCAGTGTTAGAAATATAGAGCAAAAAGAGACACTTGTCTTTTCTGAAGACTTTTGAAAATTTCACTTTTTACAGTCTTATTCCTTTGACTAATTAAACTAAAGGAAACAGCTAGGTTGAGTTGTTAGGACATGGAAACCAAAGAAACACTTGGAAACTCTTGATGGCATAGATGAGCATAACACACAGAAAAGATAGACACTCTCATACTCTCATGCTATAAATTTTTTAAAGGTTTGTCCAGCATTCCCTTTTTATTCCTGTTCTGTAAATTCCTATTTTTCTTTCTGCAGTCTCTGGTGAAATACTTCCTTTTGTGGCAAAAAAAGCAAACCTATTACCGGAGGAGGTTTTGTGGCAAAGGTCACAAAAAAGCCCCAGGTTCTTAGGCAATGGCCAAGATAGCTTGAGGTTTCTGCCTAGGTTCCCTTTATTCTTTATCTCTTCCTTCATATTGAGTAATTTCTGGGGTAACAAGATAGAGCTTTAAGTATGTCATTTTTCTGGTCATTTTTCAGCTATAAAATTCTTTTGGAAAGGAAAACCAACAACAACTGGTCCCTTTCATCTAAAAGAAGTTAGATGTCTTACCACTGTAGAAGAAATAGGGTAAAGGAGTAAATAATAGGGTGGAGGATACCCAGAGTCAGGACAGAAAAGTCAAGGGCAGGCCCTTTACAGAGTGGTGGACATGTCCCATCAGATAGGGCTGCCCTACATGAAGTGTACACATAATGAATGTGTTTTGAGTTAGAATGTTCAGCAGTCATCAGTTTCTCTGATATGCAATAATCCTAAGTATCAAATTTAAGGTCAGAATTCCCATCGGAATAGAGAAGTTAAACTCTTACACACTCTCCCACTGAGGCTTATACAATCAAGTTCAAATATGATCTATAAACAGAGACCAGAGACAATTTTCAATCAATAATTAAGACAAAATAAAATGGGATCTAAAATTTCAATTTCATGGAAACCATTTTGCCAAATGTCTATCTGAAATAAGTTGAAACAAAGAAGCTTTTTCACCCCCTGGCTTATAGCATCACTCTCAATACTCAGTGACACTTTGCATGGAACATGCCATTACCTTAAGTTATGGAAAGATGAAGGTGGTAAAGGCTGCCATCCCATTTCTACTTCTGCTTACCATGTTTAGACTCCACTACCTTTGAAGGCAATTAAGTAAGCAGCTGATTTGACAAACAGCCATAAAGTGTACATTTCATTGTAGGGGATAGGGGGCAAATCACCCTCAAGACCATATTACTCCCACCCATTCAATCATTTCATGTTGAAGTATGGTCTTCCTTTCTTGGCATGGCAGTTTCTAGAGGATTGTGGGCACAGCTCAAATCTTGTAACCATATCACATCAGACAAAAGGAGAACAAATGTGTGCTGTCAGATGTGGGATGTGGAACAAATGACCCCCAAGGTCCCTTCCAGCTCTGACATTCAAAGGTTCCAGGAAGGTATGACATGCCAACCATCTCAGAACATTCTTTGTGTTTTGACCTGGCAGATTTCAAGTCATGCCCAAGTCATCACACCAGAAATCTCCTACTCCACAATGGAAAAAGTGAGTTTGACAAATAAAACTACACAGCAAAAGTATGCTCTCAGAGGTGCAAGTGGGAGAGAATCAATGGAAAAGTTATTTATTTAATATATACTACATTCTTGCAAGGTCAAGTTCAGTTCTGATATTCTAGGTTTTTAAGATTATGTAACAGCTTTGGAGTCCAAGGAATCTCTCTTTCTTGACTTGGTAGCTTCTAGATATTCACTGGAACAGAGAGTCCATGATTGCTAACTAGGCAGGTAGGAAAGCATAACTTATTCCTTTAAGAATTTGTCCATCGATGGTTATCTGCAGCTAATGCAGAAAAAAATTAGGATTCTAAGGCTACATCTGTAGAAACAGAAAATGTCTCTATTCTTTTTCCTTCACATCATTAAAGAATAACAGACTTTTTAAAAACCCAACTTATTTCATGGAGAGAGTTGCATGAGAATTTAAAAACAGGAAATACTGGGTAGCAATATATGTCTCATTGTCCATCTCTACTGAGTTTCTCTTACCACCATCACTGCTCACATGGCCAAAATCAGTGCAACTTTTAAAGAACTCCTTCACAGAAACTTACTTTAATAACAAAATCACAAGGAATTCCCAAATTCTTTTCCATGGGAGTTGGTTCACTCTGATTTTCTTGTATTCTAAAAACTGAACTAGAGAATGTAGGAAGAAATCATGTTCGCTGAAAATGTCCCCCTGCCCTTGGGATTTTTAAAATAAGGTATCAAGAAATAGTCCTAATAATCCCTACATACCTTGCTGGAGGTGCTTAACCAGAGAGCTAGCATTTCTGTCCTATTGAGACAATTCAGGAAAAAAAAATATAAACCCAAATTTCAAGTCTTCTGACTTTTCCTGAGACAGACATTTCCTGAGCTTTGGAAGATGGATAGATACTCTGATAGCATGTTTCCAGAATTTTCTTTTATTAAAACAGATTAACTCTTTCATCCAGTCCTAAATCCTGACACTCTGGGTCCAGTGTTACTAACTAAAGATTAAAAATAAAAGATACACTTGACTCTTTCAAAAGCAATCATTGAACCATTGGGTTCTTCCTTTAAGAAAATATTTGTTACATATAAGAAATGATATTTATAATTTAAATTATTATATAAGATGTCCTCAGTATTTCAAAATAATGTTGGGAACTTTTACAAGATCTTAGAATTATATAATTTAATATGTTTCTCCATACACATTTAGAAATACCCTAGTCATCTGCCTGCCCTGGCTATCAAAAAATGGATCCCATGACAATAAATGTATGGGAGTTGGTAGAGAGAGAGCTTCCCACCAAGACCATGTGTGGGCTACTCTCTGTGTTTTGTTATCTTTTCCTAAAATTCTGGACGTGATGAAAAGTTGACAATCCTAGCTAGCATCAGGATGGCAAATTGACATGTCCAGGAAGGGAAGATAGGACCCTCTTCCCTCCCACCCCTACTGTTTTCCTGTTTCTAAGATCAACAATATTGGCCTGGGTTGGTTCCCTGGGTTATAATTTCTTACCCATCCCCAACCCCATCTCTGCTAAATCATCGCTCCCAAATGAGTTGGTTATTTACAGAATTTTGCTTTTGTTTTTAAATATTGACTTCAATGCCTGACCAAATTGACATAAAGAAATGAAACTAATCTGTGTAGGTGGTTTGTTGAGTCAGTAGCATTCTGTAACCTTTTGTAGAGAGTACAACAACACTTTCATCTGATTATTACTTAATGACTAATTCAGAGATGAAAGCAGGAGACTTGTCACTTTCCCCATTTTTTAACAGCAATCATGTTATATGAAAGGAAATACATGAATTTTCCTTAAATCTTTTTTGGTACCTTCTTGCCAAACAAACTGAACAAAGTATATATTTCTCTAGAACAGAAGTATGTTTTGGTCTTTACATAAGAGTTATGCTTCTTAAGGGTTTATGTGGTAGAATCTACTATCCCATCCCTCTTATCTTAGTTGTTCATTTTTGCTTCACACACACACACACACACACACACACACACTACCCCCTATCCCCCCATTACATACTAAAACCATTTTTTAATATTTGGGGTTTTTTTAAGTTCTGAGTTCCATATTCTGTCCCTCTGTCCTCCTGAGAAGGTAAGAAGATATAGTTTATATATGTGTAATTATATAAAATACTTCCATATTAATCATTTTGTACAAGACTCAAGTAGAAGAAAAAGAATTTTAAAAAGTGAAAAATAGCCTGCTTCAGTCTGTATTCAGAACCTCTGGAGGTGGGTAGTGCACTTTATCATGAGTCTTTTGGGATTGTCTTGGATCATTGTATTTCTGAGAATATTTGTCATTCACAACTGATCATTGTTACAACGTTGCTATTACTGTATACGATGTTCTCCTGGTTCTGTTCACTTCACTCTGCATCAGTTCATGTAAGTCGTTCCAGGCTTCTTTGAAATCCTCCTGCTTGTCGTCTCTTCTATCTGCTGACCATTTTTAACAGTCATCCCTTTGAAGGCAATTCGTAAGTTACTGATTTGAGAAGCCAAAGCAGAAACATGTCCTACTAAATTCAGGGGTGCAAATTACCCCTAAAGTTTCAATTTGTCAAAGATGGTCAGACATTCCAGGCTTAAAAGAAGAGTGTCTCTTTCTTGATGAGAAAACTTCCTGTCTCCACTTGGACTCTTGAATAAATCTGGACAAAATAAGTACTGTCAAAATAAATCAGTTAAGAGTTTAGTAGAAATGCCAAAATAAATGCTGCTTTTGCTCAACAATAATTGGGCTGAAGGTCATCTTCCATTACGTCTTTCTATTTTACACCATTAATGAAAAGCAGTGTTATTACAACTTTGTTTATGGTGACTATTCAGTATAAAATGAAGAGGAGTCCTCCCCAAATGCCAATGATTTGGGCAGCTCTTACGTTAGTTCTTTACAGATTTTCACATGATGAAAAAATATGCCCTTCTGCGGACAGAGGATTATCCAGTCATCTTCCTGGCAATGAAGTCCAATGCAATGGGTAGGGGTAGGGGGGGGTGGTCCAGAGAGGAGCCTTCTTGTAACAAACTGTTGGGGAACCACCCTATATCTTGTCATCCTTTTCTAAAACTGCATAATAGGTGTGCCTACAATATTCAAAGTCCTGGCTAGGATCAGAAAGGGAAAAGTGACCTTGTTTCCTTTCCCTGGGACCTATAATTTTGGCCTGGGTTGGGTCACTTTGATTTTCTTGTGTTTGAAAACTGAAACTAAGAAAACTCAGGAGAGAATTCATGTTAACTATTTGTCATAACTCAGTGTGTGCGTGTGTGTGTGTGTGTGTGTGTGTGTGTGTGTGTGTGTGTGTGTGTATGTGAATTTGTTTTTTGAACTGTCTTGAAGAGGAAGAGAATGGGAGTCTCTGCAAAGACATGTACTTCCAATATTGACTCTCAGAGTTGGAATTTGCCCAAACAAGAGACATGGCTTTCTAAATGCCCCAGCAGAGAAATCTAGCTATAGTTCATGGGCCCTAGTGACCTCTCTGCCCCTGGGAATGGTCTTCCTAGCCCAGAAACATTCTTTTTTTCATTTTTATTACCATTTAATTTGTTTTCAGTATCCCACAATCATCTCCATACATCCTCCTCCATCCCTCCTCCCTACCTCTCCACCCTCTCCCCAAGTCGGCATACAATTTTATATAGGTTCTACACATACATTCTTATTAAATACGTTTTCACCTTACTCATGTTGCATAGAAGAATTAAAATGAATGGGAGAAATCATAAAACAAACCAAAACAATACAAAAGAAAATGATCTGCTTCATTCTGCAATCAAATTCCATAGTTCTTTCTCTGGATGTGGAAGGCATCTTGCCTCAAGAGACCATTGGGAATTTTTAAGTCCCTGCATTGTAATGAAGTATCAAGTCTACCAGAAAAATTCCTCGCACACTATGGCTGTTGCCATGCACAAAGTTCTCCTGGTCCTGCTCCCCTCACTCAGCATCAGTTAATATAAGTTTTTCCAGGCCTCTCTGAAGTCTTCCTGTTAATCATTTCTTATAGCACAATAGCATTCCATTACCTTTGTATACAACAATTTATTCAGCCATTCCCCAATTGATAGGCATCCCCTTGATTTCCAGTTTTTGGCCACCACAAAGAGAGATGCTATAAATATTTTTGTACTGGGACTCCTTTCCATTTTTATGGGCCCTTGGGAATACAGTCCTAGAAGCAGTATTACTGAGTCAAAGGGTATTCACATTTTTGTAGCCCTTTAGGCATAGTTCCAAATTGCTCTCCAGAATGGTTGGATCAGCTCACAGCTCCACCAACAATGAATTGGTGTTCCAAACCTCCCACACCTTCTCCAACATTTATCATCTCCCTGTTTTGGCATGCTAGCCAATTTGATAGATGTGGTGTGGTATCTCAGAGTTGTTTTGATTTGTATCTCTCTAATCAATAGTGATTTAGAGCATTTTTTTGTATGACTATGGATAGCTTTAATTTCTTCCTTTGATAACTTCCTGTTCATATTCTTTGATCATTTATCAATTGGGGACCCAGAAATATTCTTGCAATTAGCATACATGGATCCGTAACATAGGGTTTGCCAAACTACAGGATGCTAATGGGGCTGAACATTTTCTCTCTTTCTCTTTCTTCATAAGGTTCTGAAAGGTAATAAAAGCCAAGCCTTAAATGGAACCTCAACTTGACTGCCTTAAGCCTACCTAATAGCTGATTTCTTTGTAGTGAAGAGATGTGTGTAGCCAGTATCCATCAGTGACTTTTCAATCTGAGGTGTGGGAGTTAGTAGAGAAAATAGGGTCGGATATTTAGAGAGTAAAGGGACAAAGTTAGTTTGAAAAATTTCACATTGTAGACATGGGACAAAAACTAGCAGAATGTGCCTTAAATGAAGAAGTAAAAATGGATTTGTCACATAAAGTGAAAAAAAGAAAATCCAGAGCCCTTAGAGAATGTAGGATATAAATTTGTTAGAGGCTCATCAGTCTTCTTACCATTCATCTCAGTCCAAGTGATCATGTAGGTGATAACTTGGGCTCCTCAGAGCAGCTTGTGTTAAGACCATCAGGACACAGAATAAATTTAGAATTGCTGTATTGGGTCGGGGATGGGAATAAGTATGAACGTAGTACCTAGTATATACTGGGCATTGTGCTAAGCATTTTACAATTTTATCTCATTTGGTCCTCAAAATCCTGGGAGGTTTTTATCTGTTATTATCTCAAATTTACATTTGAGGAAACTGAGGCAAGCAGGCGTTAAGTGTGTAAGGTCATATAACTATTAATGGTCTGAGCCTGGATTTGAACTCAGGTTTCCCTGACTGGAAGCCCAGCTGCCTCTCCACTGTGCCACCAGCTGCCTCTTAACTGCCTGTTGAGTTGTTTTAGATTTAGAAATGGGGGAGCACTATATTCAGTGGCACTTTCAATGACATATTATTGAAAATAGAACAGCTGATATGAAAAATATTGAAGGAAGTGAATTTTATTTGAGTTCCTCACTTTCTTCATTTCATATCTTCAGACTAATCAATAAATATAGGGTTAAAACAGGTTTTTTTAGGCTGCATCAATTTAGAGAAACATTTGTTCCGAAAGTTGGAAATTCCCTTCCCTCCCTTTATGATTGTTTCTTTCTTTTCTTCCCTCCTTCCCATTTTTCTTTCTTCTTTCTTTTCCTTTCTTCACCTAGCTATCTTTCCTTCTTTCTGAGATGGGAAAAGGGAGGACAAATTCACTAGGTCCAAATTAGAGCTCCATACTAAGATGACAAACAAAACTTTATCAAAAGGGTTTATTTTATAAACTTGAAAAAAAAATTGTGGAATCTCAACAGTCATCCAGATCAGGGCCTTATTAACTGGCAGTGTTTGATTAGGCTTCTATAATTTTGACCCCACTAAGATAAACCAGAAAAAGTATTCCTTCTAGCTCCAAATCTCTGAATTTTGATCCTTGCCATGACCTTACATGTTATTTTCCACAGATTAAAAATGAAAAGAAATGCATCTGGGCTGCACCAAATCTTTAGAAAATAAAGGTCATATGTGAGAAAAAAATTATCACAAGTTTATTATTAATAGCTAAAGGACTTCAACAGTTTTCCTATACCCTTGGACTTCTGGTCCAATTCTTTTGAGAATTTTGGCATTATGCAATGGATTCTTCTGTCTTATGAAAACATGGAAACGTCTTATCATCCCTGAGCCTTAGTGAAGTGCAAGTGGGTCCCAGCTAGACAGGCTGATGAGATGGGGTAGACAGCAAGCAGTCTTGCCCCAAAAAATCCTGTGGGAACTACTCTGTGAGTCTGCTGGTCCAGTTAGGGCATTATGGATCTCCACAAAGATGAAGGGCTCTCTATCCTGGAAAGGGGAAGCTGGGCCCTTCCTCTTGCCCTATACTGCCCAAATGTGCGGCTTAGGCATGGGCCTTCTGCCCACTCTGTTGCTGTCCCAAAATGACTAAGGTCATAAAGAAGGATTTGTAGAGATTCTCTGCTGGCTGTTCTCATCAAGTCCATTTATCTTTAGGAACTTTGAAGTCTTTTTTTTTCTCTGAATTTACTTGGAGCAATAAGCATGGGCTTTATCTGTGGTGGATAGCATCACCCCCCACACTTGGTCACGCTTTTCACAGAGCACAGCAAACCTTTTACCTGCCATTACTTCAGCATTGGTGCAGTGAAATCTGCTCTCCCACCTCTCCTGCTCCTTCCAGTGTTTCACAGCATCTCTCTTTGAAGATCAGTCAGGTGAATAGCTGATTCAACAAGCAAAGCCACAGTCCCACACTGCTGGACAGAGCAGAAGCAAAGGAGTAACCTGCCTCTAAAGCCCCCTTCTGTCCCAATATTCTCTCAGTCTCAATGACATTGCTTCCCAGACTCATAAAAATTGTGGTGCTTTCTTGATCAGGTAATTTCCAGGTGATTCCTGTGTGTGTGACCAGGTGAACCAGGGGTAATGGCTCTCTTACATAGGTCCGAGTTGGTACAACCAAGAATTATTTATCAGTACAAACAATGGCTGCTTTTGCTAAATGGTAATTGGGTTAATGGTCATTTTCCTCAATGGTTTTCTATTTCACATCATTAAAGAGTAACAAGATTATGACAACTTGGTTCATGGAAAGCATTTGCGATAAAAGAGAAAGTGTAAATTCCAGGATGGCAATGTGTATTTTTCTGAAAATATTATCTACTCCTTATGGGTTGGTTCTTACCGACCTACAACATTGGGACTATTAAATTAATCCTTCTCTGAATTGATTCTGCCTTGCTAGTAATGAAGAAGACTCAAATAACCTAATCCATCCAAGCTAAATGTCAGAATTTTAACATCATAAAATTGAAGATAATGGCACATTCAGATTGAGAAATGTTTAATCATCAACCCACCCTGGCTACCTAAAATCGGAACATGTCTCAACAGCATAAAGAAGATGGTAGAAACACCTACCCTATCCAGACAAAACTATGTGACCGACACTCTGTTAATTAGGTTATTCAGTTATGAAAACTCCAAGCATGAAATGGATCTACACATTTTCAAGTGCTGTCTTGATGCACAAAAATAAAGTGGATTCTTGTTTTCACTATAATTTACAAAGTAGACCTGGATTAGTGCCTTCTAACCATTTTTTTATATTCCCAAAACTACTAAGGGAGTAAAAGATGGAGTTTCAAATGTTTACACTCCGACCCCCCCACTTCTGTCCTCTCAAAAAACTGATTCATTATTTAGGGGTTAACTTGAGTTGGTTTTTTTTTTTTTTTGCTAGTCCCTTTATTTCCTTTTCTGAGATGGGGTGATTTAAGATCTCTATCAGATATTCTCATAATTTGGAGTGTTATATATTTTGAAGGTATTCCTCTATTGCTTTTATGTTCTCAGTTTTGTTAGCATAAACGTGTCAATATTGTATTCTGATTATTATTTTTCAGGAATTCACCTGCTCATTTATTGATCTGGTTTTCTTCTCCCTTTTTTTAAATTAGATTAGCTAAGGATTTATCAATATGATTAGTCTTTTCAAAGGATCAGCTTTTAGTTTCATTACTTTTATGTATTTTTGTTTCTAATATTGTTTTGTTTTTAATATATCAATTTCCCCTCTAATATTTAATATCTCTCCTTTTAAAAATGTTTATTTGTTGACTTTCTGATTTTTTAAGTGCAGATTCAATTCATTAAGCCTTTTTTTCTATTTTATTAATATGTGATTGTAAGGCTATGCTTTTTCCCTTGAGAACTGCTTTGCTCATCTCAGAAATTTTGCTGCGTAGTTTCATCAATATTTTATTTTACACAGTTATGTTCTATATTTTTGTTCTTTGAATCATATATTATTTAAGATTTCATTGTTAGGTCTCCATTTGGGTCTATATCTTTTATTTGTGTTCCCTGAAACAATTTCTATTTTTATTGTATTATGGTCTATAAATTTGATGGTTTCTGTCATTTTATACTTCTTTGCAATATCTTTGTGCCTTAGTGCATGGTTGATTTTTATCAAATTTCCATGTGGTGCAGAGTAATATGTCTATTCTTTTATTGTGAGAAGATGCCATAAGTCTTTTAACTCTAATTTTTCTTGTTCGGTTTCCTATTTTCCCTTTTGTTTATCTTTCTATTTGACTTTATTATCTAGACTATTATTAGATTATTACCCCAAACTGACTGAGGGATGCTCAAGTCTCCTGTCTCTATTGTGTTACTATCTCTGTCTTCTTGAAGCTCAGATAATGTTTCCTGGATGGCACGTGGAGTATTTCAGTTTATCACTGATACTGGTTGGTTGTCTATAGTTCCTTTCAGCATATTCTAATTTCCTTGTTTATCTCTTTACTCTTTTTTAATGTTTATTTATTTTTAGTTTTAAAAATTTATTGAATTTACTCCACAAAATTATGAGTTCCAAATTTTCTCCCCATCTCTCCCCTTCCCCCACCCCAAAACATCATGCATTCTGATTACCCTTTTCTCCAATCTGCCCTCCCTTCCATCACACCCCTCCCTTCTCTTATTCCCATATTTTCTTGTAGGGCAAGATAAATTTCTATACCCTGTTGCCTGTATTTCTTATTTCTAGGTTGCATGCAAAAACAATTCTCAACCTTCATTCCTAAAACTTTGAGTTCTAACTTCTCTCCCTTCCTTCCTCCCCATCGATCCCCACTGAGAAGACAAGCAATTCAATATAGGCTATATATGTATACTTTTGCAAAAGACTTCCACAAGTATAAGACTAACTATATTTTCCTCCATCCTATCCTGCCCCCATTTATTTTATTCTCACTTTTGAGCTTGTCCCTATCCAAAAGTGTTTACTTCTAATTACTTCCTCTTCCCATTTGCCCTCCCTTCTATCTCCCACACACACACACCACTTATCCTCTTCTTCCCTACTTTCCTGTAGTGTAAGATAGATTTTTTATACCAAATTGAGTGTGCATGTTATTCCCTCCTTAAGCCAAATGTGATGAGACTAAGCTTCACTTTTTCCCTCTCACCTTCCCCCTTTCCCCTCCATTGAAAAAGTTTTCCTTGCCTCTTTCATGAGATATTCTGCCCCATTCCATTTCTCCCTTTCTCCTCCCAATATGTTCCTCTCTCATCCCCTAATTTTATTTTTTTTAGATATCATCCCTTCCTATTCACCTCACTCTGTGCTCTGTGTGTTTGTGTGTGTGTGTGTGTGTGTGTGTGTGTGTGTGTGTGTAAAATCCTTCCAATCACTCAAATACTGAGAAAGGTTTCAAGTTACAAATATTATCTTTCCATGTAGGAATGCAAACAATTCAACTTTAGTAAGTCCCTTATTATTTTCCTTTTTTGCTTACCTTTTCATGCTTCTCTTGATTCTTGAGTTTGAAAGTCAGATTTTCTATTCAGCTCCAGTCTTTTCCTCAAGAATGCTTGAAAAATCTAGTCTGCCATCTTGTTACTCAGAAGTCTCTGATCACAGAAACTTAGATCCAGGCTGGAAGGGGCCTTGGACCAGCCTATGGATTTGTTTTACCCATTCTCTTCAATGCCTACTGACCTTCTGTGAGGCAGACACTGATTTCTTATGGGGCCCTTTTGACTGTCCTTTCCCAAACTTTGTAAAGAGCATCTGAACACTTTGACTCCATCCTTATTTCAGGAATAATGTAGTAAAGCCCAATGGAACGTGTATACTGCATCTTCTTTTTCTCCACAGACAACAATGGGGGCTTAATATCATCATTAAAAATTTTTTTGTCACCTCTTCAGCAAACAATAAAGTGGAGGAAATGTGGGTGTGTTTTAGAGTAGTGTAATCTGTCTCTTTGTTTTGATTTTATTAATTATTTTCATGTGTTGCTTTTTTCTTTCACATTGGCTAAAAGCACTGGGCTTGGCATCAAGAAGACTTGAGTTCAAATGTGACTTCAGACACTTTCTAACTGTGTGACCCTGGGCAAATCAAGTCACCTGTTTACCTCCATTTCTTCAACTGGAATGTGGAGATAATGATGGCAAAATAATTATTATGAAAATAAAAATAGTAACAACCTGGCAGGGCTCTTATGGGGATCCAATGAGAACATCTGGAAGGATGCTGAGCACAGATAGCACACAGTAGGCCCTCTGTCAAGGCTTATTCCCTTCCCTTTTCAGCACAGGCATCCTTCCCTCTGGACATGCTCTGAATGGGAGGAGGTCAGGGCAGATGTGGACAACACTTTCTTCTCTCAGTAAGTAGTCTTTACAATAAATTGTGGCTGGTATTCTGCATCATTTTCCCCCCAGCATCAGTTCCTAGGTGGGCTCTTGTGGAACATTTTCATTTCTCTTTTTTTTTTTTGTCAATTGTAAAGCTGACCTTTATTAGATTTCTACCTTCTTTTCCTGGAACCTTAGGAAGTTTCCTTTTCTCTATCATGACTAAAAGCCACCTCAACCATCCGCCTGATTTTCTTGTGTTTTTCCTCCCAAAGAGCTTTGGAGTCTCATACGGGAAGGAACAAAGAAAAAGAAATAACCTCTTGAAAGGCATAAATGCCTCCTCCCAGACATGGAAATGGAAGAGAAAGTCGTCATGAAAATCGTGTGGAGGGAGCTCTGAGAGTGGTGGCGACCTTAGGAGAATAGGGACCGGACAGCTCCCCCTGCTGGGCTCTGTTCTCACAGTGAGAGAAAGGACAAAAGGAAGGGATGCGCAAGCCGCCGCATCTTGAGAGCCCGCTACCCTCGTTTTTTAAACAAGAAAAACACTCCTTCGCCATGACAATGATAGAACCTTAAGTTTACACGTTACACGTTTACATGATCTCGGCCCAGGTTACCCAGCTAGGGAGCGTCTCCAAGGCCAGCTGCCTGAGACGATGTGAGGAAGAAGAGGCAGATGATGAACAATTAAAGTGTTTGTCCAGTTAAGAGAGGGAAGGAGCTGTGGGGGAGGGTTGACCGCAGCGCCTCTCTCTTTCTTCCTAATATTCCAGCTGAGGGGGCTCCCAGGAGCAGGGGTAATTCACAAAAGTGGTGCCAGCTGCAGATTCACCAGAGGACTATAGGAGGGGAGATCTATAGAAGATCATAATTGGGGGTGCCCCCAATTTCAAGGGGGCTGTGGGGGCAGGGCTAGGGCTATTTTCTTCATCAGCAGGTCTATTCAGGCTGCTCTCAGAAAAATGGGACAAGTGGTTACCAAGGAGACCACACAATGCCAATTATTAATGTGCAGCTCTGAATGTTGTATGGGAAGCTGCCGCGTATTATGAGCAATTTTGGAATTATATGTTTGTAGTGTGCTTGTCTCTATATGAAGGTACTTCTTTGTACGTGCTAAAATGGAAAATATAAAAGCACCATTGTTTAAGAACTCTACAACGTATATTGTGTTACCATCTAGGCTTTCAATTGTTTAGGATTTCTGTTTGTTGGACATGATGAAATTCAGGACTTCGAGGGGTCACCACAATGCCCAGAGCACCCGACCTGGAATCAGAAAGACTTCAGTTCAGATCCAGCCTCAGGCACTAGCTGAGTGACATGCTGGGCAAGGCACTTCATCCTCTTTGCCTCAGTTTCCTCCTCTGTAAAGTGAGGATTGTGATAGCACCTTTCTCCCAGGGTGGTGGAAATGAGATAAGCATTAGAAAGCCCTTAGCATGGTGTCTGGCACCCAGTGGGTGTGTAATACCTATCAGCTGTTATGATGTTGTTTACTGCATAGTGGAATGACGTTCTTGTTGATAGACTTGTAACGATGTCCTCTGTTCCTTCCTGATGATTGCCGTCACAGTCATTTGTGGGTACCCACGCATTTGACCAGTCTACCTCAGGAGAGGGCAGAACAAGACCATCCACTTTAAGATGTTGCTAGGGGAGATGGGATAAAGGGACGTAGGCATTCAGAATTCTCTTACCAGCTCTGCTGTTGGTCTTTTCATTTTGTCTGTTCCCAATTTTCTTCCTATGACAAACGTCCACGAAGCTGAGCCTTTTCAGATACCAAAAAAAAAAAAAAAAAGGAAGCTGGTGATCTATGAAATCACAATTCTCTATTATGTGTAGATTATTTTTAAATATACAGAGAATAAGAAAGACAGAGGGAGTCTAAAAGAGTTGACCCTATCTATGCTTTCCCATGTAATATCCACTTATATAAAATTGTCACAAAAATATATAAATGTCTTTACATAGATATGCATGTATCTATGTGTATAGAAGTGTAGATTCATATGTACCTATGTGTGTGCCTGTGTAAAGAGAGTGGACTGTCCCTATATGTAATATCTATACTGGTGGGATGTGGGTTGAGAGGAATTCCTCCCCCAGTATTCCTTACCCACTTGTAATTTGGAAGGGAAATTAGTGTCTGGGAGGGCCTGTGTATATATTGGTAATAGATTCAAAAGAGGAGCGGTTTGGTCCCTGTGGTGATGCTCCTCCTTTCCTTAGTCCCAGGCTGGCTTGCAAAATTCCTCATGCATCTCCTAGGGACTTTAGGTCATTTACTCTCCACAGCTGCCCACCTCTCCTACACATCATGTGATCAGGCTAAGGAATATTTTTGCAGACTGACAGTGACATGTTTGCAATTCAGGTGGGATGGAGGAGGGATGGGTGATGGGGAACTGAAGATCACTAGGCTGTCTCCCTGTGCTCTACTCTGAGGTTTCATATGTTTTCTGCTTTTTCTCTCCATCTTTGCCCAAATCTCTTTTGATACAGCTAACAGAAAGCACACACACAGGATAAATTGTTGCTTTTCTCTTTATATGGTGGTGGGGGCTAAACTGTAGGAATAAAGCAGACAGCAAAGCATATAGGTCACAATCTATGCAGTTCACATATTTGCCTTTTCCTATTTGGGTTCTGGATGGATGAATGGATGGCCTAGCTCTCCTCTTGCTCTGCCCTGGGAAGGGAACAGTTCTTCTGCATCCATCCATGCCTAGAAGGCAGAGAGATAAGGGAGGAGGACTACCAGGTCTTTACAATAAGGAAGGCCAGATGATGTAGAGGTAGCTAGAGAGCCCAGAGAGGTGCTGAGAGGTGATGAGAAGTATAAGAGAGGAGACAGATCCATACCATCCAATCAACCCTCCATTCATTCATCCACCCACTCACCATTCACCCATCATTCTATTTTTTCAATTATCATCTGTCCCTTTTGTTCATTACTAGCCCACTTATCTTCACTTATGTTCAGCTTTGGAGGCCTGGTCTGTACTGGGGAAAGGCAGAGACAAACCTGAGCATGTAAAGAGAACAAAGAAATCAGTGGATTCCCAAATTGAGGCTTAATGTTCTCCAAGGAGAAATCTTTAGCTGCCTTCATTCATGTATAGAAGGAGGAAAGCCACGGGAGCAGTAGCAGCATCAGGCTTGCTACAACTGTCTTCCCAGGGGCCAAACCCAGACTGTGTGTTAGGACCCAGAGTATGAGAGGAGGCTGCCTCTGCCATCTTCAGTAGCCCCCAGTCCACAGGGACCAGGCCGGAGGCTGGCTGCCAGGCTTGTTGCTCCCTTCCCAGGGAAAAGCAAGAGAAGAGGCACCATGCCACCCATCCACCCACCGTCTCCTGCCTTCTCCCCTGCCTGGAAGGAAAAGAGCCAGGGAGGAAGCTAAACCATCAGACTGCTGCTTCTGCTTTCCCAGCAGTACCTCAGGGGAGGGAAGGAGCAGGAGAGGTCCCAGGCTTTGACTGCTACCTCCTGGGATGAACTCAAACCCCAAGGATGGGCAGAGCAGCATTTAGGGTCTGCCTCCATCAGACATACAAGGGTCAGAGCATCAAGGAAAAGGTGTTTTTGAACCTCTCTAAGGCACCAAAAGTTTTATTCTTTTCCCCCCAAGGTAATCAGGGTTAAGTGACTTGTCCAGGGTCGACAGTTAGAGCCAAGTGTCTCAGGCAGAATTTGAAATCAGGTCCTCAGCCTCCATATTCTAATCCATGCTTTTAACTCCACAGGAGTCTTTCCTGCTTCAAGTATGTTTCTTATTAACAAAATATTCTTGGATTCTATATTTAGATCTACTTTCATCTTCCATTTTTTTGGCTGAATTCTTTTCATTTACATTCCTGGTCATAATTATCAATATTCCCTCCCATCAAATTCCCTTATATCTTTTTGTCTCTTTGCCACTCCCTCCTTAAAAGGGACTTATAATAGGAGTGCTCTGTTCTCACCACTTTGTTTCTCCTGGCCCCAACTACAGTCAAAGATTCCTTCACTTTCTTTCCCTTTTATCCAATTTTTATGATCCACCCTCTGAAGTTTAGCCCTAACCTCCTCCTTATATCCCCCCTTTCCCTCTCCCAATTTTTTTCTGCCCATTTCTCTGTTGAATTTAATATAGTCAATGTATTTGTTCACCAGATATGGTCTCATTTTTTTGTCTTTTGATTTTTGTTCTAGCATTTCTTGTCCCATGAATTTATTGCATTCTGGTTTTACCATGCTCTCTTTTTTTTTTTTTGAGTCCACACTTGGATAAAACTTTTGTACTTCTGTTCTGATCTCTTTATTCTCCTTCTCATTTTCCTCTCAAGTACTCTAATTTCCACTTAAATTACATTTCTGATTGCATGCTTCATTCTTTCTAGACCCTCTTGAAGCCTTTGTGACTCAGACAGTGTTTTTTCAGAGGCTCTTCTTGTCCTTGTGGTGAAGTTATTTTTATATTCTGCACTGACATCTTGGTCTTCTCTTACCCTATGGTATTTCTTTCCTTTATTTGGTATTTTCTAGTATCTGTGCCTTTATCTCTCTTCAGAGTCTGGCTTGAGACTTTGGACTGAGCCCAGTGTGAGGATTAGTCTCTGCTTTGCTTCCTGGCTCTCATGGTTCCCCCTCTTGGGTCAGTGGGAATATCAATCCTAATCTCTCTCTGTCCCAATGTCTTTGCAGAGTTTCCCATTAGAAGTTTGTTCCATCCTTTGCTACTTCTGTGGGAGAGCCCTTGCAGGTTTAAGTGATCACAGTGGTGTTGGGCTTCCTGCAAGTCCCCCCACACAACAGACATATAAGGTGATTGAGCTGACCTTGTTTCCTGCTGTGATTCTGAGTCCTCTGGGACAGGCATTGTTCTCTATCTATCTGTTCTGTGTATTATGGGGACCGTCTCTGTTTAGCACCACTATGATAGTAGGCTAGGACAATATTCAACTGGCTTCTGCCTTTTCTGGCTTATCCCAGCTGTCAAGAGCATGGCACCCTTTAGAATCCATGAGAAGTCACCTAGGTCCCTCGGAGCATCCCAGTTCAGAGCACCCCCAAGCATGAGGCTCTGCCACACATAGGTGGGTTCACGTGTCCCGCCACACTAGTGCTCAGAGAACTTCTATTGGAGCCCCTAAATTATGGTTTCAACCGCAGGCCTGCGATTTCCAGAGGAGCTCACTGCTGTTGACTCTGGTTTTCTTTAGTCTATCCTGTCAAATTCCTTTTTATGTTATTTCTGAATGGATTTAGGGCTGGGCTCCTCTGCCACCTTCATGAAATACAAAGGCTCAGATTAGGGGAGATGTCTCAACTGGCTTTTCTGTTGAGAAAACAGCCCTGGGGAGATGATTTCCTCTAGGCAACTCAATTGAAAAATGGGGATGGGTTTCTTGGTGTCTGATGACTTTGGGATGGAGAGACCAAGACACAGCAGAGGGCCTCTCAGCTCTTTTTGTCTAGGAAAAAGTCTGGAGATTCAGTTAGGAAAAGAATTCCCTTTTCTTCCTTTCCTTTATTTATTTTTAAATTATGAAATAAAACAAGCATAAAAAGATGATTGCCTAGGAAACTGCCAATCTATTATGTGCCACTTGTTATTCGTTTTAAATATGTAATAAAGCTATCCTGGCAATTTCTCTTTTTTCTAGTAAAAGAATTCTGAGTTCACTAGGAAGAACTGAATTCAACCCAGAACCTCCAGCCTTCTCAGGCAAGGGAGCCCAAGGAGAAGAGAGCTTTCTGGATGTCCCACTAGTCATGAAGCTTATCATGGAAGCCTGGCAGAGAAGAGACAGGAAGCTTTATGGCTTCTGATTGGGAAGGTGGCTGGCTGAGGAGACTATAGACCCTTCCTCTCTGCAGGGCTCACAGAACTGACCTCTCTGAGCAGGGGCTGAGTGAGAAGCAGGTGATTCTGAACATGACCCGATCGTGATTAAGGAGGTCTACAGCTAAGGGATAAAAGACCCTGGCTAGAGCTGGTTTGCAGAGCAGGGCAGAAGGGAAAGAGTTCCTCCTTGGCAGGGGACCCAGGAGGAGCTTTCTGTAGAAATATGGTCAGTGGGAGAGATGGGGGATGGGTTAATTGTGGACAGACATGTAAGGGAAAATGTGAGATGGAAAAATATCAGGTAAGTTGCAGTGCAAGATGAAGTGTGGGTGGAGAAAAGATTTTTGCATTTAGACATTGACTGTGTTTGTGACTGGTGGGTAATGTAAGCTGGGGCCCTGCTGGGGTTTCAGCCTGGCCTCTCCTCCCATCGAGCCACAGAGCCTTAGGGCCAATGAAATCTGTTGCTGCTCTTGAGCTGCTGATGACATCCAAACAGAGGAATGCTGCATTCATATCCATGGCAACAGAATCATCAGGGTTGCTAAGAGGCATCTCTGGAAACTTCCATGGCAACAGAATCATCAGGGTTGCTAAGAGGCATCTCTAGAGACTTCCATGGTAACAGAATCATCAGGGTTGCTAAGAGGCATCTCTGGAGACTTCCATAGCAACAGAATCAGCAGGGTTGCTAAGCGGTATCTCTGGAGACTTCCATGGCAACAGAATTAGTAGGGTTGCTATGTGGCATCTCTGGAAGAGTTTTCTCCACATCTTTGATTTTTGGTGCTGGTTTGGGGTGGAGTGCCTAGGGCAAGCGAGTCATTGTTTAGCGTCAATTTGCATTCTGTTGAAAATGGGAATGATTCATATCAGGTTAGGGTATTCTTCCCACCAGCTCAGAATTGAGGTCACACCCTTTGTGAATCCATTTCTCCTTGTTGTGGACTCACTCCTAGGTGTTAGAGTTTGGGGCTGGAAGAAGATATAGGGGCTGAGCAGCATGGAGGGAGAGGATGTCCAGAGTCACTAATCTGTTCCTCTCCCCCCCACCCCACTTCACAAATGATACCACTGATGTCAAAAGAGATGTGCCTTCACCTTCTCAAAGCATTAAGCTGCTGATATGGAATGCCAGCCCCAAACCATCTTCTGCAAAGGGCAGCACTCTGTAGTAGAGACAGCTCAAATAGAGTGATACCAGCCAGCCCCCTTTCCACCATGCAGGCAGACATGGAAAATGCTCTCTTTCTTCTCTGTCCATCCACTTTCCTCAACTGGACAATGCTTGGCTTTAGGCAGAATAACATGTAGAAGCCCATTCTCTGACATCAACAAAATGGTCCCTTTTATCTGATTAATTCTAAGCAAACAAAGATGAGGGATTCCAACCTGGGGGCCATTAACTTGAAATGACAGGACAAATTTGGTCAGTTTAGCATTAGTGGACACCTCCTTTCTTGACCTTGATAATGGTTTATTATATATTCCAGTGAGGTGAGATGAACAAGGTGAAAAGATGAACCTCAGGGAATCAAGATCTCTGATGACTGTTTTTAATGAGATTCTGAATCTTCCGCTTATCATGCCCACCTCACATAACCACAGCACAGTCAATATGTCCCCTGAGGTGTAGAAAAGACAGAGAAATCATTAATCACTATATATTTTTGTGTCTCTATCTCTTGAAGATGGCTGGGCATGGATAGCTTGTGAGAGATTGGTGCATATGTATATATGCACACATATACAACACACATACATATATGTAGATATGTGTACATACACATGTATTTTATTTATTACCCCTGATGGACAGAACTCTAGGGAGGAATCAAGTAGGGGAGGCAGCAATCAGGTTCTCCACAGTGGTTCCCTTCTTTTCTAGACTTTATAAATTCATATGGGGAAGTTATTGGTAAAGTCAGTCTATATCTAGGGGAGTGAGGGAGATTGGAAATTGGAGGAGGAAAGGGAGAGGAGGAAGGACAAGAAGATGAAGGGGAAGGGGCCACCACAATTGAAATTTATTTTGTTTCTGGTTTTTTTAGCAGTTCCGCCACAGACAACCCAAAATTATAACCTCTGGATCACCCTTTCCAAACCCAGTTTATTAATTCATTTTGCATAGAGCCCAAAGTATATGACTATAGTCATATAGGAAAGTTCATGTGATCATATACAAGGAAAAATGACTTTATAGTCTTTGCAAGAGGAATCTCTCCCATGGCCACATCTCCAAGTTTGGTGTAGAGTGTATTTGGATTGTCCAATATTTGACAGACATTATCATTTTTTTTTATAAATTTATTTATTTAACTTTTTACATTCATTTTCACAAGATTTTGGGTTCCAAAATTTTCTCCCCATTTGTCCCCTCCCCCACCCCAATACACTGAACATTC
>CM053769.1:458370590-458409095 GCA_028658325.1 Potorous gilbertii | reverse complement strand
CCAGCCTCAGGGCTTTTGGCGGCAGGCTTGACTGCTCTTCAATGGGGGCTTATCTGCTGGTTCTCAGGTGGGGGCAGGGCCGCCTCTCAGGCTCAGTTCCCTCAGGGGGTTTATACAGAGATCCTTTGTAGTGGAGCTGTGGTGGAGCTCCAGCCCACTCTGGGAGTCTCTGGCTGAGCTGCCTCAGCCTCTGCGGCAGCGGCCGCTTCCCAGGGGGTCCGAGTTCCGGAGATCCCCCCCTCCCCTCTCAGCCCGTCTCTCTCACTGACCTGTGCGTCTGTGGGTGGAGGGACCTTCGCCACTGCCGGAGATCCAGGTCCCTGACACCTGCAGGGCTCTGCTTGCTCCTCTCAGTGCCGCATGGCCGGGGCGGGGGAGGGGAGGACTCCGCTCCAGTCCAGGGTACCTTTGCGGTCGGTTTTTCAGGGCTCTCTGCAACGGAAATCTCCTTCACTGTGTTGCTGCGCGGCTTCTACTGTTCCAGAATTTGTCAGGAGTTCTTTTTACAGGAAATCTATGGGCTGTGGGTTCGGACCTAGCATAGGTGAGTCTTTCTACTCCGCCATCTTGGCTCCGCCCCCCTTCTTTCTATACTTTGAGGGTAAAGTGGCAGAGCCAACTTCACTGTGAAGAGGTCAGCCAAATTCTCTTTAATCTGATAAATAATACAATCTGCCATGGCACCCTCCAAAGTAGTCTTAACTGGACAGATCAGATTCTTTCTTAAGGTTCCTTCATGCTTTCTCCCAATTATGCTCTGTTCCTTCCAGGGTGAGTTACAGGTACTGCAGCTGTCAACTCTCAACAAGATTTGTTGGAGGCTTTGAGACCTGGAAAGGCTTGGGACCTACCAAGTTGTCTCAGTTGAACCTGGGTAATTCTTTAACTATGTAATGGAATTTCCTCTGAATAATTGTGTACATAATCTTCAGTCTGCAGGATAGAGTCAACACACAATCTCTCACTTCACTGGGTTTGTTGGGGAGCAAAGATTCCATGTTGGAGATGTGGATTCCCAACCTGCAGAAGAAAGATAGAGAAGCAGCTTTTGGAGTTTTGATGAAGAAGGAGGAAAAGATATTGAATGGAAGATGACTGAAGGATTCTGGAGCTTTGAGCAAGAAGTTTTGTGTTTGACTAGAGGATTTTGGAACGAGAAGTGTTGAGGAATAGCATAAGTGAAAAGAGGAGATAAAAGGAACAGAAGTACCAAGGAAATGGGAAAAAAATTGGAAAAAAGAGGAAGAGAAAGACTCAACAAGAAGGAGCTGAGGAGGCAGAAGAGGAAAAGCAAAGAGGAAGGGTAGAGGAAAAAAGAGAGGAGAAGGGGAGGAAAAGAAAGGTATGGGCAGAAAATGAAGAGAAAGAAAGCCTGAAAGCATAAGAGAAGGAAAGGGGAGTGTGAGGATAACAGGACAAGGAGAAAAATGGGATGGAAGACTGAAGAAGAGGCCTAAAAGAGAAGGTAGGCAGGTATGGGCAAGTCTACTAGAGAAAGGAAGGGAGGGGAAGGGCAGGGAAGGGAAGGGCAGGGCAGGGAAGGGGAGGGCAGGGCAGGACAGGGAAAGGAAAGATTAGTGAAAGAAGAGAAAAGGAGGTAAGAATAGACATCTACCAACACTTTCCTATTCTGGGTCTTCAAGAAGTGTTGATAGCTGGAAAGAGAAAGGAGACTCTTCTTTGGAAGAATGAATAGAAAACAGGGGGAAGTGGGTAGCCCATCAGGTTAATGTGGCTTCTACAATTGGATCCTTGTCTACAGGATGGTAAAGTGAGTAAAAAACAAGGTCTTTTTTTCACTTTGTAGCCTAATAGGAAGAAGAAAGATTTCCTACAAGTAAATGACCAGAAATTTTCAATGTGAAAGAAAAAATATTAAAGGAAGGCTTTATGAGCGTGGAATTTGCAACCTTGAGTTATTCTAGGAATGAAATTAAAATATAAAGAATTTTCTATTATCAATTCTCTGTTAGAACAGGGCCCAGGTAATTTCAAATGTTACTGAGAAAATTTTGGCCATCACCTTTGGTTTTATAGATTTTTAGCTGCTCCCAAAGTCCACAAGGGTCATTCACTCTTCAACTAACTTCCACCGTGGCATCCACGTCGTTTTGTCCTGAGTCAACACAGTAGTACTGAGTTAGAGTATGGCTGTGAATGCACAAAAAGATAAGCAAATTTTTACAAAGGTCTCCCTGGGAAGAATCATTTCCATTGCAAGAGCACCAAATGTTTGGAAAAGTATCCTTTCATCTTCCAAAGATCAACGGACTTGTCCATTTTGGGGGAAAATAAGTTTTGCCTGTGTGTGTACACATCTGTGTTGGCATATTATTTTTTGTTGTTGTTTTCACTACTAAAATGAGGGGAAACCAACTCTTCAGAACCTCAAAGTTGCCACCTCATCATCCTTACCAAAAACTTAGGAGCCTATTTAGACAAAGATTTTACAGCATCCATTAAAGATAGAGTTGTTCCAGGGTCCTTGTCTTCAAGGTATTCGGACATCAAACTGAAACTATAGAGTTGTTCTTTTCTTTATTATGCTCATTTTTTGACCTTCATGGATTCTTCCATTTCCCTTCCTCCTGCAGCAAGATACAGCATTACAGTTGTCCCATTTGTCCATTGGCAGTGAATAGGCAGAGGCGAATTCATTGTGACCAGGCCATTCACATTCCATGAATCATAAATTTCACAAATCATCTATGAACTCTGCACCTCTAGAGTCTCCCAAGTGGAATAGAATGGGCAGACTGCATTTTTCCTTATGGGTCCTTTGAGATTTTTTCTCAAGTATTCAATGCTTCTTCCATGAGTGATTGGCAGAGCAACTGTCAATTTTTGTGTGTAGCTTTTAGGTGATTAAAAAAAGAAAGTTTGAAAGAGGAGGAGGATGAGGGAAAAGAGCAGTATGATGATTGGGAGGAAGATGAAAAGAACAAGGTGTAGATCAAGAAGAACTGGAAGAAGGATGATGAGTATTCCAACTTGGGAACTAGAAGGAAAAGGTTCTTGAGAAAAAGGAAAGAAAGTGACCTGGAAAGTATTTCAACTTCAGCTGATGAGGTGAGAAAAGGCAGAACGCAAGTCTGAGTTGATGACATTCACTTCAAGGGAGTTGCTAGCCTGAAAAGAGAAGACTAGTCCTTCAAAGGATGGGAGAATGGGGACAATCCAGCTCAACCCAAGGCTGACATTTCTACTGGAAATGTTTTCAAATGGAGACTTACTACCTTTCCTCAAAGGGAAGACGGGTCTGTGTCTTAGAAGAGAGATGGTAAAGATGGTTAAAGAAAAGTCTCTCCACCTGGAACAAGAAAGATTTCCTTTAAATAAATGTTCAGAAGCCTTTAATGTGAAAATGAGGATGGAGGTCTGAAAATAGATCCTGTGGTCCTGAATTGCTCCAAGATGTAAGACTGTGAAAGAAAGTGAAAACTTTTCCATTGCCAATAACTACCCTGTTAGCACAGAATGGGCATCACAGGTAATCTCAAGAAAAACAGCAGACTTTTTCTTTGCCAAGTATGTCTGAATCAACCATAAAGGGTAAGAATTGGAGTGATTCTGACCAGCTTATACCAACTGATTTGGCCTAGATTTCAAGCCTCTGGTTTGGAGGTCTTCTTTTTTCAGCAGTTGCCAAAGTCATTATATAATCAGACTTTCTCAAACTTTCCTTTTGGAACCCCACCACCATTCCTTCCCCTTTTTTTTCATCCTATCATTCAGATGCCTTCTGACACTATTTTCTTTCATTCCTCTCTAAAACAAACAGGTGGCCTTAATCTTTACCAAGGCCAACCCCATCCCACATATTGCCCCTACTCTATCACTTATCTCCAATCTCTCCCTGACTGCTGGTTCCCTCTCTATGGCCTACAAACATGCCCATGTCTTCATGGTCCTCAAAAACGCCCCACTCTATCTTTCCACCTCAGTTAACCATCATCCTATCTCTATCCATCTTTTTGTAGCTAAACTCTTTGGGAAGACTATCCACCTCTCCTTTCTCCTCTCTCACCTCTTCTTAGTCTCCTTGCAATCTGGCTACCAACCTCATCAGTCCTCCGAAATTGCTCTCTCCAAAGTCACCGATGATCTCTTAATTGCCAGATAGAATAGTCTTTTCTCAATCCCCATTCTCCTTGATCTCTCTGTGGCCTTTGACACCTTCTTCTCCTTGATAGTCTCTTCTTTCTCGTTTTTTGGGACACCACTGTCTCCTATTTCTTCTTCCACCTATATGACAGTTTCTTCTCAGTCTCCTTTATTGGATCCTCCTCCAGATTTTATCCCTTAGGTGTCTCTTATGGTTCTCTCCTGGGGCCTCTTCTCTTCCTCTGTATTACTTCACTTGATAATTTCATCAGCTCTCATTGATTTAATTACCAGCTTTCTGTTGATGATTCTCAAATCCACATAATCTATTCTAATCTCTTTGCTACCCTCCTTTCTCTCATCTCTCATCTCCAGATATCTCAAATTGTATGTCTTATAGACATCTTAAACCCAACATGTCCAAAATGGAAGTGATTATCTTTGTCCCTGAACAGTTCCCTATTCTTACTTCCCTATTAACTGTAGAGGACACCACCACTCTCTCTCTCTCTCTCTCTCTCTCAGGCTCACAAGTCAGGTGTCATCCTTGTAAGGAGTCTCCTACTCTCTCTCATCCCCATATCCAATCAAGTGTCAAGATCTGGTGATTTTACCTTTGCAACATCTCTCAACTAAATCCCTTTCTCTTCTCCAACACTGTCTCATATAGGCCTCCATCACTTCCTTCACAGGCTATTGCAAAAGCCTTTTGATGGGTCTTCCTGCCTCAAGTCACTCTCCATTCTGATTTTCCTAAAGTTCAGGTCTGACCCTGTCACCTCTCCCTCAGTAAACTCACAGGGTTTCCTGAGGTCCTCTGGACTTTCTTGGAACAGAATATTTGTTAGTCTCCTGCAGCTCTTGTCCATTGTGGCCATTTATTTAGACAAAAATCCCAGTTGTTGTTTGGCATGAATGGGGTTGGCAGGGCAGGTGGGATTCCCATCCATTTATATAACTATCAAAATTCCAAAAAGCCTCATTGTCATTCCTCCCTCAGTATCCAGCATCATTGCAGCCATCCCTTCTGCCCTTCAAGAGTGAATTGGCAGGTCTACCCCATCTCATAAGTCATGTAGGGTCTGGTCCCCAGCAGCCTGATGTGAAGAATGTTGTGAAAAGTCTAGATTTCTCTTAAGGTTCCTCCCAGCTTTGGCTCAACCCTTCTGTGCTCCTTGCTGAGAGAATATAGGAGTTTTTTATCCATTTCAATCATGGGTGGGGTGACATGCATCACTTTATTTGGTCCTAAGCAGCACCTCTTTTGGCACATAATAGACATTTTCAAGAACAAGCCCGTATGACAAATAGTAGAGTCTTTAAAGAAAAATGTAATGAATCAATATGTTGAAAAAAGTTCAAAAACATGTAAGCACCTGTGGACCTCCCACCTCTAACCTCCCCAAAGGATAGGTTGGGGTGTCTTCTCATGTTGGAGTCCTGCTTGATCTTTTTAATCTTCTTGTATTGGTTTTTCACTTTTTTGTATCATCATCCTTCCCATTTCCATTGTTGCAGTTACTGTGTGCATTATTTTCTTGGCTCTGCTTGCTTCAGTCTGCGGCAGTTCACATAGATCTCTTCATGCTTTTCTGTAGTCATCCTGAGCATCCTTTCTTATTGCACAGTAGTATGCCATTCTATCCATGTACTACAATTTGTTTACTTTAGCTATTCTCTAATAACTGGGCATCTTTGTTCACTTCCCTTCCCTCCCCTTCACCTAGTTCTGTTCATTGGTTTTCTTAATCCCAATTTTTGGATCTCCTTTTGAAAAATGAGTTCTTTCTTTTACTCTCTTCATTATCCATCTTCTCTTTCTGTTTACTCTAGGTTCTTATTTTCTGATTCATATCCCCTATAATCATCTGGCTTCTCTATTTCCTCTGTATTCTCCATACAATCAAAGCTTCAAAGGTATTTATTCCAGGGTCAATTCTCTACGCACTTTCTGTCACTGCTTTGTGAGACTTACCCTGTAATCTCCCCTTTCCTATTGTGCCTCACTCTCAGAACAATGCCAAATATTACAAGTGTCTGGAAGGACACTGTCTCATGGTAAAATACCTCCCTCTCCCATCACTGATCTATACCCCCTTTTGTTGACCTTTTTTCTACAGTTGTCTGGGTCCATGCTCTCCTACTCTGCCAGGTGCCAGTGGCTCCCATGGGTTCCATCTCCTTCTCCTAGAAGTGGTAGACTTTTCATACATCAAAACCCCTACACTTTGTCTGGTATAAGGTCCTCATCTCCCTTCACTCAAAGGAGCATTTATCAGTGGACCTTCCTCTCACCTCCCAAATAAGGCTTCCTTCCTTTCCTCCCCCTTTCAATCTTTCTTTCCTACTTCTCATCCACTGTCCTGCAGAATCTTCTCTTTCTGAGACCGCAGAGGTCACCTTCTCCTTATTGCTAGCCTTTAATTTGACCGTGGCCCATCATTCACTTCTTGATTCCCTCCTGCTCACCTTCTCTCATTCACGTACCCTCCCATATTGTAATGTATTCCCACAAAAGCAGCATTCCTCCAGGCAGTGCACTTCCTGGTTTTGTCCATAATATCTTGGGTACACCTCTTTACCAATGCCTCTGTCAGATTTCCATCTGAAGGTTCTTATTGATCTTTGGGGAGTCTGTTACTGTCTGCATTTATTCACCATTCCTGGATTTCTGTTGCTTGGGGTGTCTGAGATGCAAACGACTTCTTCAGTTCTGGTTTTCCTTCTATAAATGTTTCCAATTCTTAATTTTGAGCCTATATCTTTTGTGTCCTGTATGGGTAAGCTTAGATTTGCAGGATAGATTAGTCTGAGATGCCTCCTAAGCTTCAGGGCTCTTCAGAAAACATTATTTCATTTCCCCCTCTTCCTTCTCATGGGTGTGGAATAGTCTGGCATTATCAGAATGTTCTTTCCTTTTCATCTGATTCTCTTTCTCTTGATGGCTTGCTGAATATATTTTGTAACTGAATCATTAGATTTAACCATTATGTGTCTCAGAGTTCCAGTCGGGGGTTTTTCTGTAGGTGATCTGTGAATTCTTTCCATTGGAATTTGATTTTTTTCTGTTCAGAAGTTCTGGGCAGTTGTCCTCTTTTAATTCCTTCATTGTAGTGTTAAGGTATTTTATCCTGTCATATTTTTCCAAGACACCTATAATACTTCAAAGGTCTCTACACATCCTGTCTTTGAGATCTATGTTTTGCTTACACAGTGAACATATTTTCTTTTAATGTCCTTGTTTGATGCTTCTTTTCTTCTAGATTGTTCTTTATTTCTGTGTGTTTGCATTCCCAATCTATTACTTTTTCTTTTGTTTCTTTTGTGAGACTTGCCAGGGCACATTCAAGCTTTTCTATTTTGCTTATTATTTTTGTTATTCTAGGCATAAATGCTGCTCTTGTAGTTCTCATTTCTCTTTTGAACCTCTCAAGAACAGTGTTATGGTTCCATATTCTCCTTGACTTCTACAAGGTTCCCTGTCTCATCAAGTATTGGATCATTTCCCTTTATTTTTCAGTTTCTTCTATTTTGCATTTATTAAAAAATATCTGAATTCATTTACTAGATCTAGAGGCAATATTTCCTTCTATTGTAACTGTTTTTTTTTCCTATTGATTCATCTGTTTATGTTCAAGGTCTTTGAGATTTCTCCTCCTGGAATCTTTTATACTTCATCTTTCCCTCTCCACCTTTCTTTCCTTATTGCTCATTTCTGACTCCCTCCCCTCTGATTGTGGTTTCCTTGGGGGATGGATCTCCAAACATCTGGTAACCAGTACCACTCCCTCTGCTCTTTAGGTCTCTGGCTTGGTGCTGACAGTTTCAGAAGCTGCTGGCACTGGCTGTTCAGGGCTTTGCAGCATTGGTGCTTCCTGGCTGCCGTGCCTAGAAGGCTTTTGTTCCTCCAGGGCTGTGGTCAATCTAGCTGTAACAGCCTGAGGAAACTTCTACCATCTGGGCTTGGAGTCATTATGACCCTAGAAAGAGTGAGGGGGGCCTGGAGGGTAGGGATGTAAGCCTGTGGCTTGTCCTTTGGTCTGCTACTGTGACTCACTGCTGGTAGCAAGGGAGGTAAGGGAAGGGCGCTGAGTGAGCTCAAGATCAGTGAGTATCAGTTCCTGTTGGGTTTTTTAAAACCTTGTTGTGGATCCTGGGTGTTTTCAACCATGGAAACAGTTGAAATTGATTTATGTTTGGTGCATAATTTCTTTTGGGGGAGGTTCAAGAAGTTGTGGGGATCAGAGAAAATGTTAGTCCACCATCTTGTTGCTCAAGTAATCTGGACTTTTCTCTTAAATGATACGTTTTTTTGTAAAAGTACTTAACACAGTGCCTGTCACACAGTAGGTATTACAGAAATTTTTATTCCCTCCCCCTTCCCTTCTCTGTTTCTGCAGGGAAGAGTCCACACATTTTCTCCCCACTTCCATGAACTGTTTGCAGAGCAATCAAAAGAACTCAAAAGAATCTTCAACATTCTTGGGTGAAGAATTTGCTTCCCAGCAAATAGATTTATTTTTTACTAATCATTAACCCTTCATTTGCATTTCCTTCCTCAGTAATCACCATTGTCCCTTTGAGGGTGAATTGACTGATCTGACCTCATGGTGAACAAGTCAGCTAAATACTTGGCAAAATAATGAGGGCAAAGGAAAAATTTGAGATGCCTTGACTGAATCCAAAAGACCCTTTGAATCACCTCTTTATGATTCCCACTGAAAAATTCCTCAGCAAAAACCATATTATTGACTTGTTATTCAGGGTTTGCCCAAGGTGTCTGCTGCTCTCAATGTGTTAAGAATCTTTGTTCTTCCAGCTTTTTCTCAGCATGGTCATTTTCTGGACAACAAATCCAGACTATGCTTTTTGATATGAAAAGTGATGTCATGGCTGGCAGGCATTCTGACCTTAGAGAAGCATTTTAATATTTATTGGTTGATTGATTTCCATTCCTTGATCTATAACCGTCATTGCAGTTGTGAGAAATGTGCTCATTCCAAAGAAAGAACCATACTCACTGTGAAACCAGGAAAGTTCTCTTTTTGTTTTAGCCAATTATTTTACATTCCTAATGAATGGGTCTCTCCCTAATGGAGAGTATGCTTGCTCAGGCAAATGTAACACTTTTTACACTGTTACCAATTTGAATTTCTCACTTTGTTTTCCATTGGCTAGATGTAGCCTCCTGAACCTCCCATTTCATGTTCTCCTCCCTGATAGGTTCCCCTTCAAATAGTTCATTAAGCATGCACACAAGTTTCTGACCTTTTTTCCTGATCAGAAGCCCGCTTCTGCTAGGTCACAGCTCTGATTAGAACCAGTCACCTCTGACTTACATTCTACTGTTACTCAAAGCTGGAAGGAGATTTAATCCTGTGGAAACAGAATTCTTCCTTTTGTTTCCCACCTCAGTTGTCCCTTTAAAGTGTTTTGAGGGTTAATCCTCCTCAGGGGCAACTCACTGTGACCAGATGGATCCAATTCTATCCTCCTATGTTAAATCTTACAAGCTATCATTGATCTTCTTTTGGCCTTGTATTCCCATGTGTAAAATGAGATTTTTCAGCCTGAGTTTTCTAAGTCTCTTCCATCTTAGACTAGCCTCCCATATTCCCATCTGCTTGCTCTGTCACAGGGCACTGTCAGTATCACCAACTCACCAGTACTTAAGGCAGATTTATCTAGATCTTTGGGCTGGACTATTCTTAGGTAACTCCTTCTGATGGGGTACAGACTCTGGGAATCTCCTTGAACTTTCCTTCCCACTTGATCTGGTGTTTACCTGAGATCATAAGCCTTTCATTTTCACTTTATCCAGCTGCTCTGTGCTATTTCCCACCCTTGGTCCTATCAAATATCTATGACCAAATCTGTTATCCTTTAACTAGCATAGCCCTCCATTGTCTGTTCCCATCAAGACCCTTCCTAAACCTCTGCTCTAGTTACCCCAGACTACTTGACCACCCCTAGATTCTTCTCACAATCTTTCTGTATATAAACTCCATCTTGCCTCCATGGAGGTGCCTAGATTGAATCTAGGTGAGATTCAATCTAGTTGAGATTTAGTCTGGCCCACTTGTCAACACAAGCATCACAAAGGCTTAGGGTCTTTAAGATGATGGATCTTTAATAAACTTAGTTTTTCTTTGGCTAAAAGAAGAATTGAGCCCAATTCATTCAGGCAGGACCCAGCATGTCAGTATTTTGGGGTCCTCAGTGTCCCAAACCTCAACACTTTCACTTTACAAATGAGGACTTTGTCCAAGTTGGTAAATCTAGAACTATGACACCATAAATATTCTCTGGTTATTTCAAGACCTCTTTCCCACAAGTGAAAGAAGACCAAAGCAATTTATGAGTTTTGTAAGTGGATTCTCAACCTTTTATGTTGAAGATTACACTGTTAGATAAAGGTGGGAAAACTCCACTTTTCTAGGCCTCCTCTCCTCCAAGTCATTCTGACAATGATGACTTTTGGAATAGTACAAAGGAGGTTAGAAAAAGTCAGCATGCTAAGCAATAAATGAATAAAAGGCCTAGAAAATCCAGCAGATGGGTTTTGAAAGCTCTCGTAGAGGCACAGATATCCGCAAATATGCATGACTTAAAGTCTACTCTGATCCTTTAATGACATTCTGCTACTTAAGGAAATGAGAGATGAGAAAGTAAACAGTCGATAAAGTACTAGGCCTGGAGTCGGGAAGACCTGAGTTCAAATCCAGCCTCAGATACTTACTAGCTACCCTGGGCAAATCATTTAACCCTATTTGCCTCAGTTTTCTCATCTGTAAAATGAGCTGAAGAAGGAAATGGAAAACCACTCCTGTATCTTGGTCAAGAAGACCCTAAATGGGGTCACAAAGAGTTGGGTAGATAGACAACAACCATAATTTGAAAGAAAATGCCTTAGAGATTATGATGAAGAAGAATAGCAAAGAACTATGACCAAGGACTGATATAAACAAGAGTCTTCTTGTGGATGTAAAAGGATAATTTCCACTGGGAGGATCTGTCCTTATGGGATTAGGATCAATTGTCAATTTGGGAGCATGGCAGTGAGTATGAACAGGAAGTGGGAGGAACATGGGGACTTTCAGGTCATTTTCTTTTCTACTAAATGTTTCCTATTCCTACCTGAGAGCATACCTTTTGTTAATTCAGTCTGGTTTTTATATTCATCTTGGTGTTCACCAGGCAAATGATAAATCTCATTCCTCAATAATTCTGAGCTCCCCATCAAATGCACACTGCTACCATTATTAATCACTCTGTTCACTCAATCAGTCCTTTAACTTTTCTGGGCCTCATAGATCATATGAGGCATTTGGTCTTGAGGATGCCTAAGATTTCTCTCAGCCCCAGAGTCTGTAATCTAGGTTGCTATTATTTTGTCAGATATAGTAGGCATGTTAGCCCAATATTTTCATGCATCTCTCTCCCATATAATATACATTATACATATCATATACATACAATACATACATGAGTATATATGTACATATTATATGGAGAGAGGGTACATACATAGATTATACACATACATCAGAAAAATTGGTCAACCTGAACTTTAGCTACTCTTGCAGCTAAGGAGTAGAGAATGATGGACATAAAGAGAAAGAATTTGGAGAATTTTATCTTGGACTGATTCAGTCTATTTGCCAAATGAGATATTGCAGAGAACAGCTACAATGTCGAAAGAAAAATGAAAGTAGGAATTTAGAGTGTTTCACAGGTGAGAAAATCCAAGAAAGACCCCATGAAGAGTCAATCATGATCCACGGGCGTTGATGACCGAGCGTTTTGGTTATCATGCTTTCCAGGAAGGTCATGAAGGTCCAAAGACAGGCTGTCTCTAGCACTTGTAACCTTATGAAATCAAGCTCTCCCACCTTCCGGGACACATCTACATGTCAGGGCAGCCAGGAGAAACTGAAACTGACCAGCTGAGAGCAGGACATTGTGGAGATTTGCTTGATTGCTTTTCAACCTCCTTTTTACAGGCTAGCAGGAACCAATCGGTAACTTTCTGTGTGTCCATGGGAAGCTCCTTTCCAGGTGCTAGACAGCAGAATGGGTGCTAGACAGAAGATTGCTTGACTAGGGTTGGTGAAACCAAAGAAAAATTACATCTGAGAAGCCAGAGGATTTGTGTGTATACCTTTGTGTGTTTCAGACTCTAATGGATGAACCTTGCATTGTAGATAATCTAATTCAATATGCCTTGTACTATTTACTGTAAATATTGCTTGGAATATCTATCTATCTATCTATCTATCCATCCATCTATCTATATGTTACTTTGGACTGAAATCCAAATTAGTTCCAAAATATCCAATGGCTATTTTAAAATCACAAATGTAATTGTTGAGGAGTCTGTCTGGACGTATAAGATATGTTGAGAAAATGAAATTATTCTTGGAGAGAGGAGGGCTGACTCTCCCATGACAACTGGAATTATTTTTCATGAGTTTCATATTTTCATGAATTTTCAATAATTTCATGAATTCATGAATTCTTGGTGATGAAATGAGGTTTTTTACTAAATAAGGTTATAAAATATTTACCATTCTATCTATGATAAATTAAGAGGACTGAGCTTTCTTTAAAATGTTTTGCTTTTCCACTCAAAGGGGTTCTGAGACTGCCTGTTTAAGCCCTTAATCAAAAGGTAAAATGATGTAAAGAATTTATAGTTAGAATTTCCTTTCTTTTTATAATTGCTTACTTGACATAAGAGGTGTTCCTGGTGCAGTACATAAAGTGGGCCAAGAATGAATTCAAAGCCTATGGCAGACCCTTAGGGCACATATAACCTTTAGGGTCCTTTCCCCTCACAATACTCTAGCACTGTAGGTTCAAAAGCTGGAAGATGCAGAGAGAGAATTTGCTAATCTGAATTGGTGAAGGGAGATCCCTCATCTGGGAGTTCCTCAATGAAATCTCAGATGTAGTCTCTATTCTTGGGTTTATACACACACATTTATACATGTAAACTGTCTTTGGATTACTTTCATTGTCATTAAATAAAAATTTATTTGCTCATATTTTCAATGTAGAGAATTTTTCCAAATAAAATATTCAAAATTATTCCCATGGATAGATAAATAAGGTTGAATTAAAATGAGCCACCAAGTTGGAATACTCCATTTTAAGAACCCTCCATAGGAATATCCATTGGCCACCTCATTCTACAGGTCAGCAGAATCCTTTCCAAAACAAGCATATGACCACCTGATGCAGATTTCCTTGTCCCATCACTAGAAGCAGGTATACCAACATTACAGCCCTCATTCTCACCCTTCCTTTGCTTCTGCCACTTGCTGTCCAAGGCTCTAGATCAGCTACAATTCTGGTTCAATAGACTGGTGGCCAAGTCTGGGAGGAGGCCATTTAGTAAGCATCTTGAACCCAAGGCAGTGTCTTGATTTATTCTTGCATCCTCTTGAGCCAAGAGTGTAATCTTTGTAATATTTTAATGAATTGTAATCTTTTAGCAGTATTTTTAGGACTTTTGCATCCATATTTGTTAATGAAATTGGCCTAAAACTTTCTTTCTCTATATTTGCACTTCACTTGGGCCAGACCTCCATCCCTAAGGTATTTGTCAGTTGTCCCAGAAGGACTCCTGGTCTACCCCAACTCTTGTTTATTTTTACTGCTCTGTGGCTTTGTTCTGTCCTGTTTGTGGAGGAAATCTGGAGAGCTTGGAATTTTCTGACCTACTCTGCCATCTTCCCAGAAAAACTGTCCAATAGCAGACTTTTTAAATGAGAGATTCAACACAAAGTGTTGTCCCACCTGAGAGTTTCTTGTCCTATTGTCAACTGGATCCATTCTGTTCATATAAAAATTTGCTAATGTAATATGGTTAAAATTTTCCATTTTTTTCATTTCTGTCGACCTGTCTCTTTTTTTATTGATGCCCCCTCACTTCCAACTCTCCCTCAACTATATCATAGAAGTGTTTTTTTAAGAGTTTATTATGTTGTATTTAGTGCCATTCTAACCCTAATTATTGCCCAAATGATTTCTAGTTTTTCCTGTATTTTTCTAGAATGAGAACTTTTCCCCTCCATGCTTTCCTGTTCTTATGTTCATCTGTTTCCAAGGTATTGGTTATCCAGCTTGTTTCACTGATTTGCTCTCCTCTCCCATTTTGAAACCACTACCAAATAGTTTTGATGGTAACTGCTTTAAGATACAAATTGAGATGCAGTAATGTTGGGCCTCCATCCTTCCTCATCAAACTTTAATAACTAAATTTATAGGCCTTTTTTCAGTCTTCCTAGCTATTCACCTTTCTACCACTTTGGTTATAATAGAGTTCCTCATCCACACAGAGATTCTCTCCTCTGCCACTTTTATGATTTTACTCTCTCCTGGTGTTCCTCTTCTCATTCTTCTATGTTAGCTCACAGTTCATTTCCCAATCAGTAAGCCTGGGTGTCCTCTAGTGCTCTGTCCTATGTAGTCTTCTCTCTCAACACTCTCTTTGGCGGACTCTCATCACCTCCATTTGGTTGAATGATTAGCTCCCAAATTTATATGCAGGTGGAATCTGTCTCCCAAGTTCCAGATCCAATCAGTCAAGCAGTCACCTTGCATTCATTAAGAATTTCATGCTCAGCATTTCCAAGTTGGAAGGCATTGCCTTCTCCTCAAATCTCTCTCATTTCCTACTTCTTACGCTCCCTTAATTTTTGGATCATATCAGTCAGCAAACCTTGTTGCTTCTGTGCCCTCCCTGCCACTCCTTTCTTTCTAGTTATATGAGCACTATTACCTTAGTTGGGGCCTTTATTCCCTCCTACCTAGCTCATTTCTAAAATGCTCCTCCTTCGTCCCAAAGCCCATATGTAATTGGAAATAATATTTTTAAGTAAGAAAAGGGGGAGAGAAGAAAAAGAAAAAAGTAAAACTAGTCCAATATAGTGGAAAAGTCTGAATATATATTCAATGCTCCATTCCCTTATCCCCACTCCCCATGAACTTCCCACCTTGGCAAAGGTGGTGGACTCTTCTCCCATCTCCTCTTTCAGTTCTCAAAATTTTGTAAAATGATTGGCTTTGAGTTACAGAGATGAGAGAATAGCTTCTGAGGATGTCCTTAGAGTTTTCTTTCTTACCTGTAAATGTGGGCAATTATGTTCTTGGTACCTAGGCATTTTTTCCACTATTTTGTAAGAATTAAGAGAGAGCTTGAGGATGTGGAAGAGGAATAAATGCAATGGCCCCAACTTGAGGTTGCTGGCAGTTTTGGTGGGAACCCCAAAGCACGTATACATAAATGTTTCTGCAGAAAGAGAATGCCACTCCCTTTAGTCCAGAGAATTCTGAATTAGGGAAGAATGGGGAAAAAAAGACATTGTAGATATTTGCTATTGATTCAAAAGTATATTGTTAATCAAGATACTGGGTGACTCATCTATTGAAAAAAGCATATGTAAAGGAAGGAGAAAGGAAGAAATATTATTATACAATACCTATGATGTGACACATACTGTGTTAACCACTTTATAATCATGTTATCTGATCCTCATAACAATGCAAGGATAGGTGTCATTTTTACACTTGAGGAAACTGAGGTAAACAGAAGTAAAGTGAACTTGCCCAAAATCACATGAGCCAATATCTGAGATCATATTCAAACTCAGGTCTTCCTGACTCCTGGTCCAGTTCTTTATTCACTGCAGCATCTATATATCCCTACTGCATGACTACATAATTACATGGGAGATAAATAGCTCCCAATACTTTCAAACCGTTCCCTCTTACTCAAGGACAAACAATTTCCCTCAATTGTTAGCCCCACTACTTTGCTTATCAGGACTGTTTTCCTACATGATGAAAAGCAAATTGAACAACATAGAACTTACACATTCAGAGGTAGAAGTCACCCCTAGAAACCATCCATTCCAGGTTCCTAGTACCATAAACACAGACACTCAGGGAGACTCAGCTTCTAATATATCAGAGGTCACATGACTTGTTTATTTAGTGGCCTATTTTTATTTTGAAGTCCAAAAAGAAAAAAAAATAAGTTACAATCTTTAGGAATAATTGATCCTCTGGTAGTTGTTGGCCTTCATTCTTGAGGAGGACCAAAATGACATTACTATGTCGGGGTCAAGGTACAGTGTGTTCAAGTGTGGCTGATCAGACCAATAGGAGCTCAGAAGGCTCTACCACAGGTTGGGTACAAATAGCTGTATTGTTAATGTATTTGAAAATCTTTCCCACCTATTAATAGGCCCATATGACCTGCTTAAATCACATGGAAGCCTAAGTCACAGGTGGTAGGAAGAGCTTGCTGAACATGGTAGAACAGGAAAGATGGAGATGAACTGGGTGAGAGCAGTTAGGGCAGAAGAGAGAGAGAGAGGACACAGGCAGGCACACCTAGTCTTGTGAGTGTTTGTGGGTAGGACCCAGCAGAGGAAGAGAAGGTTTGGGAATGGTGTTGTCCCCTGGAGTGCTAATGTATATTAACTTCTTGGTTACTATGATGGATTTGGCTTTCTGGTGACTGAATAAATATTTTTCTTCTGCCTTCTACATGGAAAGTCTGTTGTACTTTGCGATTCAGAACTACACTGCCATATTCATAACCACCATTGATGTTGGAAACATTGCCTTGGTGATATAATAGGTCATGTGCACATTTGGAGTGGAGAAGGCACTAAATTTGAACATCTCATACTTCCTTTGAGCTACCACAATTCTGCTTTGCTTATAAAGTACAGTGCCTTCTTGAATGTGGACATGCTATGCTGGATGGTCTTGTGCTCATGTTTCTCGAGTCTCTCAATCAATTCCTTGAGAGTGTCCTTGTATCACTTCTTCTGACCTCCATGTGGTATTTGCCTTCTGAGTTCTCCTTAAAACAGTCTTTTTGGCAAACATAAATTTGGCATTCAAACAACATGGACAGCCCTTGGAGATGCATTCTCTGCAGTAGAGTGTGAATGCTTGATAGCTCAGCTCAAGAATCTTGTCCTGCCAGGTGATCTTCAGAATCTTCCTAAGACAGTTCAAATGGAAGCGTTTCAGTTTCCTGGCATGGCGCTGGTAAACTGTCCATGTTTCACTAGCATAAAACAATGCGGTCAGCACAATGGCTCTGTAGACCTTCAGTTTGGTGGATAGCCTAAAACTTCTTCTCTCCCACACTTTCCTTCAGAGTCTCCTAAACAATGAACTGGTTCTGGGAATGTGTACATCAACCTCATCATCTATGTGTACACTCCTGGAAAATATACTTCTATTCATTGTACCAGAAGAAGCCTCTAACCTGTGGGTGGCCAGAGCCAAGCAGAGAAGGCTAGAGACAGAGGAGTCAGGACACAAGCCCAAGTTTAATTTCAGAGTAAGGAAATTGATGATTACAAATGGAATCCCCTTCCCCACCCAATAAAAAAAGAGGGCTTAAGGCTAGGGTTATGAAGATGGAATAAGTGAAGGCACAGAAGTGGCAAAGACAAGGTGTGTACAACAAATTAGGAACTTACCACAAAATAATTAGACATAATGAAATCAGGGGATGGTGTATGAGGATCCTGAAATAATAAAAGCTGTGAGGGACAATGATGGAGGAACTCTAGGTGACAGCAAAAGGGAAGGATGTAAAAGGTGATTCATTTGCATGTTGGAATTTTGGGCTTGAGGACTTCAGAAAGCTCATGTGGATTCTTGGTGATCAGGGCTTCCCTTTTCTACATGTTTGTATCTGTTTCATGATATATTTTGGAATCTTAAAATTCTAAATTTCTAGGAAGTCCTCCAAAAGAAAAATCTAGCCCTCTTTGGATAAATGGATCCATTTGCTCATATCTAGATAGCCCAGTAATTCTTTGAGAATTCTTTAAGACAGTGGTTCTGCCATTATATTAGTCAAGTCCCTATACCTTCAAAGATCATATACAGTTCTCTGCTCACATCATGGAAATGCATTCCTGTTGCCTAGTGAATTAACTCCAGATTCAGGGCCTTCCACTAGATGATCCCAAAACACTGAGCCTGGACTAAGGAAGGCTTAAGTTGCAATCTGACCTTAGATACTAAATGTATGACCTCGGGCAGGTCCCTTAACCCCAGTTTGTTTTGGTTTCCTCAACAGTAAAATGGGGATACTAATAGCACCTCCTTTGTAGGGTTGCTGTGAAGATCAAGTCTAGCACATAGTAGGTAGTAGAAAGATGCTTGTTCCCTTCTTTTTCCCTTCCCCCCTTTACTCCCATGATGTTATCACCCTGCCTTTTCCCAATTGTCCACTGAATGCACCTGTGCTGTGTTGCTCTCCCTACTTGGAGAGTCAGTTTTCTCATCTCTACTTATCCAATCTTGTACTTCATTCAAGGCAGATTTTAGATGGGGAAGAAAAATTAGCAGATTGTACAACAAATAGACTTAAAACAAAATTTTTGCTTTAGGAAGAATGATAATGAAAACAAGAATGAAAAAAGGAGGAGGAGAAACAAAGGAGGAGGAACAAGAGGAAGAAGAGGAACAGAAGGAGGAAATGAAAGAGAAACAAGAAGAAGAGGAGGAGAAACAAAAGGAGGAAGAAGAGAAAAATAAAATGGAAGAAGAATTGGAGGAGGAGGGGAGGGGGAGGAAGAGAAGGAGGAGAGGAAAGGAGGGGGAAGAGGGGGAGAAGAGAGAAGGAGGGGGAAGAGGGGGAGAAGGGAAAGGGGAAGGAGGGGGAGGAAGAGGGGGAAGAGGGGAGGATGGGGTTGAGATGCAGAGAGTCAATCAAAGGCTGACTTCTTGCCATGTGCTCCAGCCTGGGTGGTCATGGGTTCAGTGGATGTGGGAAGTTAGAAATACCTAATATTTGGAGTCTTCTAAAGCAGTTTAAGTCTTCAAAAGAGAGATTTCAAAGACACTATGACTGGCAACAGAATTAATTGAGAATGGATATTTAGCCATTTATATATAGCATGGGGGAGATCTCCATTCAGTAACAGTTTTAATGACCAGCTGTGGAAGGGAAAATGGTGAACGTTTTCTTGAAAATGATTACAGGCAGAACCAGGAGAACATGGTACACAGCAACAGTGATCCACTGTGCCGCGATCACCTATGATAGACTTAGCTCTTCTCAGCAATGCAAAAGCTTAAACAATTTCATGATGGCAAAGGCTGTCTGCCTCCAGAGAAACAGCTATGGAGTCTGAATGCAGATCGAAGCAGACTATTTTCACTTTTTTTTTTTTTTGGTTTTTGGTTTTCATGATTTTCCCCTTTTGTTCTGTTTCTTCTTTCGTAACATGACTAAGGCGGAAACATGTTTAACATGATTGCACACGTATAGCCTATATTGAATTGCTAGCTGTCTTTGAGGGGAAAGAGGGAGAAAAATTTGGAACTCAAAATTTTATTAAAAAATGAATGCTTCAAATGATCTTTACATATAATTGGAAAAATATAATATTATTTACAGGAAAAAAAAAAGAAATTGATCACAGGGAAGGCTACGCAGGTTATTTTATTCAACCCAGCTGTCATTTTGGAAACGAAGAAAATACAACCCAGAAGGGTTCCACGCCTCGCCAACTAGTCTCCCAGGGGGAGATTTCAGGGCTTTTTCCCCTTTATTCGAAGCTCTGGATTCTTAGCTCTACATGCTGACAACATGTCGTTCTGATTTCTAACTCGACCAGGGGCTGCTCTTGTCCTTTGCTCAAAGATGTCGGCAATTTCCAGTGTTTTCCTCCCTGAATGCTGCAAATGAGGTGCATCGCACCTTTGTAGGGCTAGCAGTGACATCTGCAGGGAGCGCTGGGGAAGACGTGTTTTTGCATTCTGGAAATGAAATGAGAACGAAATAAAATGGTTTCTCTCAGCTTTGCTTGACCTGTTTAGCTACTGCCTTCCTTTCTCTTTGTCTCTGATTCCTCTTCCTCATTTCCAGCAGCTCTCATGTGCTCCCATTGTCCTCAGATGGGCCCTGGGGTATTCAGAGAGCTGGATGTCCAGTAAGAGGATCTGCTTTAAATCCTGGTTCTCCCATTTTTGCCATTTTCCCCAAGGTACCCTTCTGAGCCTATTTCATATAAAACATGAAGGAGTAGATAGAAGGATATCCACGTTCCGAAACTATGCTCCTAGGGGCAAGTAGGTAGACCCCTATGGTTATGTGCAGGATCATACAAGCATCCATTTTGAGAAAGCATTTATAGAAATAATTTGAGATATTTTAAAGTGCCATCCACAATGTGGGATCAAATCTTATGTTTACGTCCAAAAATAAAAGAAGTCCACATACACACACACAGACACATACACACGGGATGGGGGTGGGGGGGGAGAGAGAGAGAGAGAGAGAGAGAGACAGAGAGGAAGGGAGGGAGGGAGAAAGGAAGGGAGGGAGGGAGGGAGAGAGAGACTTAATTCAGTGATATTACAGAGACTGATTACATTCCCGATGTGGGCACTTGAAAGTGAATTTAAATGTATTCTTTTTCTTTATCTTGGATTACAGAGCCTTTGATAGAACATTGGGAGGGGAAAGGAAAAGAAACCAGTTAACAAGGAGGTACATTTTTGTCTTGGGCAACTTGTCAATGTAGCTTTAAGTCTGTGTGTTTTTCTATCCTGACCCCTCTATGAAGAGCCTCTTGGTGACCTGAGATTGGAACAAGGACAACTTAAGACTCTATGTTGGTAGATGGACCTACCTGTAATAATTACCAAAAACTGGGTACAAGACAACAGACTAAGAACAAAATTACTTAGAGAGTACAGAGTCTGATCATTGTAGAGAAACAATTTAATCAAATTTGAATTTCTATCTCTGCCCTGGAAAGATGGACAGCATTCTTTCTTGGGGAAAAATGCAGACCTTGTGCAGATATTGGATTTTTTTAATTTAACTGTTGTTTTTGAATGTTACAAAATTGAGAAGACAGTTCAGTCATGAATCTGTAATCTTTATGAATCATGATATCAAGTCATAGCCTAATTGACTTTCAATTTTCCACGACTAGAATATATTGTTGCCCCACAGACAAGGAACATAGAACAAATCCTTTTGTAACTAGATTTGTGAAATGTCATCATACTTCTTCTATGATATCACAAGTCAGAATTTTTCCCTACCTGGGAAAGAGAAATCTGGAATTCTAAGAGATTATAGGAAGTAAGGTTTGTAAAATATGCCAAGAAATGCTACTGACTATCCATTGTTTCCACATACCACATATACATTTGCACACATGTATGTACATGTGTGTGAATTGACTGTTTTAGAGAAGAAAAAAACATGGATTTTGGGAGATATGTATAGCCAATAGCTCCTCTTAGAAATGGGATTTTCCCAGGCAAGAAACGTGGTTTTCTGAAAGCCACCAAAGAAAAGGCTAGATTTCTTAGCCATATGGCTTTAGGCTTGGCAAGAATGAATAAAAATATGACTTCTCTTCCTCTGGCAACAATATTCTTTCCCCAGAAATATTCATATGTTTAGCCATGTGGATCAGTAACATAGGTGTTTTGTTTCTTTCCCTTTCTTCATAATATTCTAAAAGGCAGTAAAGCCAAAACTTCATTGAAATCTAAACTTACCGCCTTTGTCCTGTCTAATGGATAATGTGTCCACAGCACAGAGATACACCCAACAGGTGTACAATAGTATCTCAAGTATCTGAGTTGAGTTAATAGAGAAAATAAGACAGAATATTTAGAAAGTACAAAAAATAAACAGTTTGAAAAAAAATATGAGATTGCAAATACAAAACAAAAATTAGCAAAATGTCCAATTATTGACAGTTAAATCGACAGATATTTTCTTTAGGTGAAAGAACAAAAGACTGACAAGCCCTCAAAGATACCAGAAATTGGGTTAGAGGCTGCTGAGTGATCTGGGGAGTCAGAAATACTTGGGGTCCTCTAGATCAACTTATGGGTTAAGAAGAGAGACCTCAGAGATAATAGGACTGGTAACAAAGTTAATTGAGAATTGAAATTTGAGTAGTTTGAGTCTAGCAATGGGGAAAATTATATTTACTGATTACTTTAATGAACTTTTGTGGGAAATAGAGGATATAAGAGCTATTGAAGGAAGTAAATATTTTAATGATATTTTTCCTTGAAAATGTTCTTATCTTTATTTTTTCTACAATTTAAAAAACATTTTTATTTAAAGTTTTGAGTTCCAAATTCTATTCCTCACCCCATCCCCTCCCTGAGATGATAAGTAGTCAGACATAGGTTATATGTATGCAATTATGTAAAACAAAGGAAATGAATTTTTTAAAAATTCCCCACTTTTCTCACTTCAGATGCAAGAGTGGTCTTCAGACTAATAGAGAAATCTGGGCCGGAGCCAGCCTTTTAGAAGTACTTTGAATCCATTCTTAGAAGTACTTTGAATAAATCCTTTATCTAAGAAAAGTGATTTCCCAACAATGCCTATTCCTTTCCTTTCCTCTTTCCATCTACCTGTTTCATTTTTCAGTAGAGAGAGAAGTCTTCAGAGATGGAACTGGTCCATATTAGAGCCAAATAATATGATAAAAAAAAACTTTATCAAAGGATTTTTATGACTTTGAGATGTTACCATATCCTCACCACAGAAAACCATCTGAAAGCTGAGTATTGCCTGAAAGGTCTTTAGAAGTGGGACCACACACTTGCTCTCATAGTTGGAAGGCTTTTGCTCTTCTCCTAGCCTTCTGTGATAACATGGGAGACAACTTGCTTATCCCCACTTTTCTAGCTCTCCCTTGTCTTTGTTAATTAACAACAGAGACTCTGAGAAAGGGAAGAGGTCTTTTGCAGCTTCTACTCTGACCTCCCATGGAATACAAAAAACTGAAACAACCACTACAAAACATCATTCCCCAAATCTTTTACAAAGAGCTATCCAGCTTTTGCCAGAAAATGGACACTGAAGGAAAAGGAGACTGCTGCCTTTAAACACAGCCCATTCTGCTGCTGAATGGAACTCACTTTTAGAGATTTTAATTTCGAATTGAAAACATTGACCCACTGGTCCTTGCCGCATCCTCTAGAGCTAGACAGAAATCTACCTTATTCCTCTTCCCCCATGACATTTTCCAGATGGTGACAAGTAACTCTGGCTTCCCATTTCAATCATCAGAATTTGAATATATCTGTAATCATCTTTGTCCTGGTCAGCTGATACATCCTTATTCCAACACTGAGATGTTTTAGACTCAGAAACCTATTGTACGATATGCTAGTGAACTCTGTTCATCAACAGCTCTGAAGAACAGTCAGTGTCTTCATTCCATTAATAAAGAAATAATGATTAATTAAATAAAATATTAATAAAATAAATATTTATAAATAAAATTTATAAATAAAAATAATAAAATATTAATTTAAAAAAAGATGAGAGTGCTCTGGCTTAGGATAAAGTCATGGAGTTTTGAACCAAATATCATGAAGGAAAAAAACTGGTGAAGCTCTTTTGAGTGTTCACCTTTAAAAATCCTTTTTTAAAAAAAATTCCAAGACATTTCAGTAGCTAGAATTCAGTGTTTCAACCCAAAGTGCAAGCAATATACATTTCAGACCATCTACTTCCATGGGAAACTTTTAGATGCTTTTTCAAAAAGCAAAAAACGTTCTTGACAGGCTTGTGATGTTTTCACAACAATGTTGTGAACCTAAGAAAATATATTTTTTAAGTCTCAGTTTACTGTTAGATTTCAAAGGTTCATACATTTCTTCCAAGGGATAAATTATGAAAAATTCTCCTTTTATCTGGGTTTGGATTTGCATTCATCTGTTAAATGAATATCCAGTCTGCATTTTTCCAAGGAAGTGGGCAGTAGTTTAAAGTGGGACTAGGAAAAAATTAGCCTTCATAAAAATGTGTATACATATGTACTGGCGTACAGTGTATATTCAGGGAAGATTGATATGTCTGGTGTGAGGGCTGCTGAACCCTCTTCAGGGCTTTTTCCACCTTTGGTGTCTACCTGTTCCACCTAACTCTCACTTGTGGCTCCAATAAGCTGTAGCATGTGACGCGGCCACACCCAGTTCAACTGTTTCAGCAGATGGGCCAAGGTAGGTTGAGGGTAACAAAGGAGTCTCAGATCAGTTGGTGAGTTATAGGGGTGTCTACACCAAGCATCCTGGGGAAATGGACCAGATAAGAACAATTTGTTCCAATGGCCATGAAGGCGGCTGAAGCAGGCGATGTGGAATGCTTAGAGCTTGGGTAGACATCGATGTCACCAAGGTCATTCACCGCATCTTAAGCCATCACTAGTTATTTTGCCTCTGTCCTGCCACCAGACTCTAAAGTTCTGGAAAAGACAACTTCGTGCAATTCTGCCTCAGTTAAATCCAATTTATGCACAAATCAAAAGACATCACCCATACCATTTTACCTACCTCAAAGTCCTTTGGTGACAGGCAAGTGATGAAGTAGCAGGTGCAGATAGACTGGAGACTTGGTCACAGTTCTGCACACAGGTGGTCCAGACCATAGGGTCATTTTCTCACCAGACTGAAGCAGCGGTAGGATTTGGCAGCCCACTGGGTGTCTGAGCAGCCTTTTAAGAACCACACTGCTCACCTCCTAATGTGAGGAAGGGGTTAGAAATGTGCCCTAAAAATTGTCTGCTTCACCCAACCCTGTCCTGATTACCCCAGCAGCTGGGGATCCCACTCTACTATTGAAACACACCAAAAACCATGAAAACTTCTGCAAAGATGATTCCATTTATGTGGAATGTGCTCCGACATACAGACAACACAATGGCAGGGAGACCTAAAGATGAACAGTTCTTGTTGCGAGAGAACTTGGCAGGTATCGCATCCAAAGAGCAGCCCCTAGTGAAGCAAGGCTGGCATGGAGAGGCCCGCTTAAACATAGTCCTTGGGATGGCTGGACTTGTGGATACCTGAGGATCCTGAATGATCCTCTGCCTCCAGGACAGTCTCCAAGGTGGGTATTAGAAAAACTTCAGTGAACTTGGAGAGGGGGTTTCTTAGTAGCATGGGGACAGTGGGGAGGGGGACTGGGAAGAAAGTGGGTAGTGAAGTAGAGATAAAAAATTCTGCCTTTTCCCCTCAGACTATTTGGCAGCAGGGAAGAGGGGTACATTAGTAGCTGTGGACTCTGGTGCCCTCTAGCGGTGTGAATACTCTGGCCAAATCTGTTCATTCAAAAGTCACTCCTAATTCCATGTGAGAAAATTTTAGGATGAAGAAAGCCAATTTTCCAGCCTAATTTTGACCAAAAAAATTTATTTAAAAAGTGGGAAGGAAACCTCCTTCACCATATGGACTTGAATGACACTATATCACTCATTTTCCCTTGAATTTGGGGCCAGAAACTGATGGTAGATTTCTAGGGGTGAGGGACTAGTGACTTCCATCAAGGCAAAGAAAGCATCAAGGCCTTCACTGGTTACGAATGCTGCCAGTCTGCTCAACAACATTTTTCTTCTGTCTAGAAAGTCTCTTCTAGGGTCAATTCTACCTACCAATTATTAGGGCAGAAGAGAAGGTAACTGAACTAGAAATCCAACAACTTCTGAACTTCAGAAGGAGCTGCTATTTGCTAATATCCCTTCTCATTGGGACAAGTCCACTCTGACCTCAAAGCAAGGTACTGCAGCAAGCCTGTGAAACCTGGCCAGTATACCACAGATGTGCCAGGAAACTGAATCACTTCCATTTGAACTGTCTTAGGAAGATTCTGAAGATCTCCTGGCAGGAGATGCTGAGGTCCTCACTCAAACTAGACTGCTAAGCATTCAAATTCTGCTTCAGAGAGCACTACTCTGATGGGTTGGTCAAGTTGTTTAAATGCAAAACATACACTTGTCAAGACTATTTTATGGACAACTCACACTGGGCAAGTACTCACATGGTGATCAGAAGAAGCAATACAAGGACACTTTCAAGGTCTCTCTTAAGAACTTTGGAACTGATTATGTGACATGGGAGACCCTAGTACAAGACCGCTCAGCATAGTGTGCCCACATCAGAGAAAGTGCTGTGCTCTATGAGCAAAGCAGAAGTGAGACAGCTCAAAAGAAATGCAGGATGTGCAAATTTAGAGAATCCACCCTAAATGTTCACACGGACTTTTGTACCCCACCTGTGGTAGAACATTCCAAGCTCTTGTTAATCTCATCAGCCACAGCTGGACATACTGAAACTTGACTCTAGCATAGTGATGTCGTTTTGGTCTTCTTTGAGAAAGAAGCCAACCAACCAACCAACCACCAGCATCCTGTAGTCTGAGGGTCAATATTTGCATTCTTAAATTTTGCTGGTAGCAATGAACAGGATCATGACCAATCATCAGGTTCCAGACATTAACAGAAAGAGAGCCAGTACAAGCAGAGACAATACAAACAATTAAATTATTCAAAAGATCAAGATTCCTTTGTAGTAACAAAGAACTGGAAAACAAAGTAGATCCTCATTGACCGGGAAATAGCTAAACAATTTGTGATACATCAATAAACATTTATTAAGCACCTACTACATTAACCAGGCACTTTGTTAAGTGTGTGAATGAAATGGGATGTTTCAATATGGTAAGAAAAAATGAATATAAACACTTCAGAGAAGTGTGGGAAGACCTATGTGAACTAATACAAAGTAAAGGAAGTAGAAGCAAGAAAACAATATACGCAATGACTGCAACAAGGTAAATCGAAATAACAACATGCATAACAGCAAAATGAAAAAAAATGTGCAATTATAAAATTAAGTCTAGATGACAAAATACCCCTCCCCTCTCTTTGCAGAGGTGATAGGTGTGAGGGTGCACTGCCAGATTTGACTGATTTTGCTGAATTTCTCCCCCCCTTATTCTTTGCTACAAGGAATGACTCCACATAGAAGAAGGGGATGTATTTATTGGGAAATATCTGATTTAGACAAAAACTGCTTATGGGATAGAGATTATCTTAGGAGAGTTAATTTCTTATTTAATCAATGACATTTGGCTTTCTTTTGTATTTCACACTACCCAGACCTGTAACTGATGTTTAAATTTCTAAAATGTGCAAGTTAGGGAAGTGATTTATTTCTGTCTCAGTAATGAGAAAAGATTGCAATTATATTAGCTTTCTGGTCTGAAATAATAAACATGCTGATGATAGATATCCTCTACTACCATAGACAATTTCAAGTATTAACAGTGACTGATATTGAAAAATGTTTATTAATTAGAATAAAAATATTTTGCTTGGTACAAAAATGCTAACCCTAAACTTCTGTATAATACTGGTTGCTGAGAAATAAAACTAGTATAAATGAACCTAGACAGCAGTGTAAGTAGGCTTTTATTGTGATGTCATACACTTTAAGCACATGTAAAGACCCATGTATGGGTTTTGGGACCTTTCATCACACACCCCTACATGTAGCAACAATTCACACTCTATTTTGAGATACTATTAATGGCAAGAACTTGGGATCATTTGGAGTTCCAATATGAGTGCAGAGGTTTACGAGGTGTATAGCGTGGGGAGCTAATCACAGAACCTCTTGGGACATCTGTTTCCTCATCTATATAATGAGAATTTGGCTGAATCATCTCTAAGATTTCTCCCAGCACAATATTTTGCTAATCATAATAAACAGTTCCATTCATTCATTGTTTTCCATGTAGATTGGCCTAAAGAGAAAGGAGGGAAAAGTGGAAACAAGCTCAACACATTGGGGAGGGAGGAAGCAGGCCAACGGATTTGGAGCTATGTTGTGGCTACTCCAACCCTGCTAGGGGAGGACAGAGAAAAGAGAACACAAGAGGGGCAAAGAAGGAAGATGCCAGCTCTCAGTGAGTTCTTCCCAGGAATATAAATATCTTTTCTAATTTGAGTCACTGGAATCAGGAGATTGTCAATCCCTCACATAGTATATTCCTACCTCACCACCTAAGAGGTACTTTCTAACTACTGCTATTTAAAGCTTCGAGTCGCTGCTGAGTTTTCATTTCCACTGAACTGTAGTTGTCTATCAAGGCCCTGCCATCAACAATGGGCTCTCTGAAGACACAGCTCTTAAGTTCTCAAGACCTGGATGTGCTATGAAAAGCTTACAAAATAAAATAGCAAAAGGTTTTCCAAATTAACAGGTTCCTCTCTAGTGAAAACTTTACACTGGAAGAGAATGCATTTTAAAACAATACAATTCATTACCCCTAAATGCCTCCAACTGCTAAAAGAAAAATAAATCATTTTAGAGAAAGGACTTTACATTTTCACAACTGTTTTAATGGGGATCAATTTTCTTTCATAATCTCACCAGAATCAACATTGTTGATATTTGTATATAGATCCAAAAGGGAATAAATACTTTGAGTTTCAAAGATCAAATAGATTTCATTTCATAAATGGTTCAGCTAAGGATTCTCTGGTAGGGAAAACTTGGAGAAGCAAGACCTTTTAATGTCATCATCCAAGTTCAGGGTCATTGAAGCCATAACAACATTCCCCTAAGGTTCAATCTCTGTTTAGAGTGGCATCAATGAATGTTCCTAAGTCTTGGGCAAAGCCAATGCTGGCTGTCTGCAACGCACTGTTTGCATAGAGCACACTTTGGTTTCTCCACTCCAGGATAGCTCCTTTGGGTAACTTGCCTATTCCAGGGGAAGCTCACTCCTAGATCTCATAGAATTTTTTCCAAAAGTTACCTCTGACACTATGTTCATTTGTGTCCACAACTAATTTTCCTACTATTAGATTAGAATCTCTTTGAGAACAAGGACTATCCTACTTCATCCTTGTATCCCCATTGCCTCGCATGCACAAAAAGATTCATCCATTCAATAAGCATTTTACTTTTTGAAATGACTTTGTCCTGATAGCCTTGACTTTTATGTCACCTGGGTCCACTGCTCACTGAATCCCTCTTCTCACTTCTTCCCAGAGAGTCACTGAAACAAGAAAAAAGAGGAAGAAAAAAGTAGAGTTCAGCCACACCAATAGATCTATTGACAAATCCACCCCGACCTTCAGTGTTCCTCATCCCTGCAAGGAAGAAGGAAGGGGCAGTGCATTTCCACCATTGGAGCAGAGAGCAGTCCCTCATCATACAGTAAATAGTCAACATCTGCACAGTGTGCATTTAGGGTTTGCTAAGCACTCTATGAATATCTCATTGGATAAGACAGCTCAGGCAGTAGGTGCTACAATTCTCCCCATTTTACAGAAGAGGTAATATTATGCCTGGAATGCTCTCCCTCTTCATCTTGGCCTTTCATTTCTCTGTTTTCCTTCAAGTCTCAGCTAAAATCTTCTCTTCTACAAGAAGGCTTTCCCAATTTCTTTTAATGTCACTGTTTTTTCTCTATTTCTTATTTATTCTTTATTTTGTATTTATTTTATTTGAAAATAGTTGTTTGCATGTTGCACAGTATAAGCCCATTTAGAGTATGAGCTGCTAGAGGGTAAGGACTATCTTTTACCTTCCTTTGTAACCCCTGGCACATAATAGGTGCATAATAAATGCTTGTAAACTGACCGAGGTCCCATAGCTAAGAAGTGTCTGAGGCAGAATTCGAACTTTCCAGCTTCAAATCCAGCGCTGCCCCACACTGGGCCACTCAGCACGGGTGAAGACTTGGCAGAGCTCTGTGGGAGCTCATCTAGTGGGACATCCTCATTTTAAGGAGGAAGAAACCAAAACCCAAAAAATGAAGTGACTTGTCCAAGCACACATGGTTCAGCCATAAGTAGCAAAAACTAGATTGAATGCCAAGTCCTCTTCCCTCCAGATCCAGTGTTCTTTCGCTGCTCTAGCCCTGCCCTCCTACTTCTTAGGTACATAGCCCTGCCCTAGTTACAATGCCAGCAGAAAGCACCTTCTTATTCAGAATGGATTCTGGCCTCTGTGGCATCTTTGGAATGTCCCAGCCTGAGTTTTGCTCAGAAAATTCAACAAGGAATAAGTCCCTTGCCTATTACGGGTTCATGAAAAAATATTGTGGTTTTAGAAACATGTAGGAGCACAAAGGAAATGTACCAGCATCACCTGACTTCCGAGTATCTATCCCACTTCCCAGGCAGGTAGGCTGAGTGTCCCCTTTAGCTCCACCCCAGCCCACTCCAGGCAGTCAGAGTTGAGAAATAAATGAGGATGTGAGAGGTGAGGAACACCCCTTCCCCACCCATCCCCAGGCCAAGCTGTTCCTGTTATCAGCCCTTGTAGGGTGAGGAAGATCAGAGTTGCCTGATAAGTGACACCTCTGGCTGGGCTGGAGACACAGACCATTCCTCAGGATGTACGGCAACAGCCTTTTAAGAGCTGCAGCATGGATGGAGATATTATGTTTGCAGTGGGTACATTTGGTCAATGACTGCTCAGTTACAAAACCCTGGATGAAAAGAATTATACCGATGCCTAGAAGAGAAAACTCCTCTTCACCTGGCCTTTCTGGGCCAGGAGGACTGTACATTTCTTACTTTCATCCATTGTGGCTAAGGGTCACTTTGGCCCAGATCACAAGTGCCATCTTGCGGGTTTGCTGATGTACCTTCCTTGGAGGAGCCCTGAAAGGGACCAGAGGTAGCCTAACTACCTGAGGAAGCCAAGGCAGAGAACTTCCATGCTGTCCTCCTCCCCATATTGGCAGGCCCTGATACAGTGCCATCCCTGTTGGACACCCTGGACCTTAGGTAGAAATACCTGAGTCCAAGTCACAGGGATTGAGAGTGGGAATCTCAGATGTGGAGAACGTAAGAGAAATAATAATGGAAGAAACACTGACTAGGGGCCCCAGTCCCAAACTGAGCCTGGCAGGAGGTCCTTGAGATAGAAGACAGATAGATCAGTGTCAGTCAGTGCAAGGCACCCTGTATTGGAGAGCACGGGATCTACACAGCCCTCACTGGGCAGTCTCAGACTGCAGTCCTCAAAAGTTCAGGCCCCTTTAGCTGTAGTGCAGGGGAAAAGGGCAGGACAGTTTTGATGTACATGCCACCAAGGCCCTAGACCCCTGTGTCTGACAGCCCATGAAGGACCCCAACAGTCCTAAGAATATTGGGCCTCCTTGGTGTTAATCACCTCTTCACCACATTTGCAGTACTATGGGACTCCAGAAACCAGCAGCATTGGGGTATGTTGCTGTACACCAGATCTCAGCTCACCCTAGTCCTAATGTTCTGATATACATTGAGGCCCCACCAACCCCATACAGGGAGTAGGAGGTACCACTAGCCAAGGCACCCAGACACTGAGGATCTCATTGTGGGAGCAGAATCCTCTGAGTCCTGATACTTATAGTTCCTGAGCACTCCAGCCCCTTCCCATAATTGACATGGATTAGCAGTTAGCTACCTAGACCAGACCTAAGGCAATAGAGTTTATCATGGCTAAGGCCATGCCGGAGCCAGTGTCATTACTCCTCCTCATGGAAATTGCTAAGAGCCTACAGTGTAAGAATAGTCAAGGGACAGAATGCCTGCATCCATCCCATTATAAAAGATTTACTTACTAATTATCTCCACAGTCTCCCATTCAATTCACCAATCTGGCCTGTCCAGAAAGCAGGCCAGGATGAATGATGATTAACTGTGAATTCTAGGAGTCTAAACCAAGTTGTTCCTGCAATTGAAGCCCCATGACTCAATATTATAAGAGGTGACAGAGGGCATTCAATACCCTGGCTGCTCTTGGTCTGCAGTACTTGACTTAGCTAAGTCTGCGCCCATTTCCTCAGACTCCCAATGCCAGTTTGCTTTTACATTTGAGGGGATACAATATACTTCCCACAGGCTACCTATAGGATATGCTCCTGAATGGTGCCACCAGCACAGGACCTCTGGGTACCAGAGGGGATTCCCCCCAGATGGCACTTGGTACATGACGTGATTGGAGGCTCTGACCCCCTGTACTCGTGCAAACTGACCCCACAGCTACAGTTGGACATCTGACCCATTGTTATTGGGCAACAGCCTCTCCCATAAAATACAAATCCCCACGGTGTGTGAAATCCTCAGGATATATATGGACCCATAAAATCAGAGACATCGTTGACCCAGTCCCGGATAAGCCATTCTCTCAAAGCCCCCACAGATGTGAAGACAGCACGCCATCTAGCGACCATGTTTGGATTTCAGAGATGGCCTGTTCCCCACCTCACAGCCCTGTGCATCACCAGGAGTCCTCCACTTTTCAGTGGGGTCCAGAGCAGCAGAAACTTGTGATTGCAGTCAAGCATTGCCCTTAGGTGATGACCCAAGAGGCCTCAGCCCAAACCAACCAGGCTTTCTGGAGTCTACGGACCTGGGGTTCTGAGGCAGGAAGCTCCTAGTCATTGCCACCGGGTATTCACCCATGTACAGAAAGGTGCTGGCTGCAATAGTCACAGAGCCCTGAACACTGGTCCTATCACTGTAAGACCTGGGGAAAACACCCCCAAGAAGTTGGGGTCAATCATTAATGTCTCCTTGTTTAAAAGGAAACAGTATTTGCTGAACAGGGCTAAATCGGGACCCCCCAGGAGTCATCAATCTACATGAGCAGGTGGCACAAGCCCAGGACACATTCCCTCCCTCATTACCTGATCCCTTTGCTAAGTGGGGCCCATAGTGGCATAAATTGGCAAACAATAGGGATGAGGTTTATTTCATAGATGGCAGTGTCTCCAGTTCCAGTGAATATCTCCCCTGGGTAACTGCAGCTTTTCACCCTGAAAATGCCACCTCTTTGGAGACTGATGGCAGAGGCATGTTACCCTGTGAGCATAACCATGAGGGACTCACTGAAGCAAGAAAGGGGCTTCCTCCACATCCATCCTGATTCCTGGGCAAATACCAGAGGATTTACCATCTGATTTGGCAAGTGGGGCCATGATGATTGGCAGATCCAAGTGAGTTACTGTACTTTGGCAGGACACTGCAGTGTGCCTACAAACTTACCCAATCTGGGTGTTTCCATCCTCCATAGAAAGGGCTACAGAGGAAGCAGACTTCAACCAGGTGCTTGACAACCTCACAGGGTCAGCAGCCAGACTGCGCAGTTACTGCATAGGATGTGCCTCACATGGAAACTGGTTTGTGAAATGGGCACATGAATGCTCTGAAGTTTAGGGACTGCTGGTCTTATAAGCTGGCTGAGTAAGCAAGGTGTGACAGCACTGAGGGAATTGAGGGGATTGGGACAGCAAGTGGTTAATTGTGGGAATCGGGTGAACCACACTGACTCATTTGATGACTTGATACTGCATCTAGTACAGTTCTATTTTCTATTTACTTATGGTCTAGTCTAATGTCTGTCTTGTGAGAAAACCTAATTCAATTGTGGGAATGGTGAGAAAATATTATGGCATTCCCTGCATGGCTGGAAAGTTGAACCAGCTCTCCCTAAAGCTTAGGGATCCTGAGCTAAGGAACTGACATACTTCTCAGAAACCCAGTCAGATCCAAAGATTGAGGCAAGAAATTTCCTTACAATTGTACATTTCAAGCAGCCCATCTGTCCTCCCTGAAAACTGGTGCAGTACTGATCAGTTACTGCTTCCACATTGCTTTGTTTACAGACACTATGGGGAGAAGGACATTGCTTTGTCTGATTCCAGGAACTCACCTGTTTGCTCTCCCCCTCCCAACTTGGAAAATCTCTAATCTTTCCTCCACTTAGGAATCAGATTACATAATGTATCTTGGTTAATTATTTCCTTTTAATTAATGTGTCTTCTTTGATTGTTTTTAATTTACAAAAATCTGTCTTTCCCTCTATTCAGGGTTTAGTGCTAAAACTGAGGAAGGCTACTGGTCCTGATTTGTTGGGCAATCATCAAGTACTGTTTAATAACTCAATATGCTTGGAAGTTCAAAACTTGGCTTTCTGCATCATTTTGATGAGGGCTGAGAGTGGAGGAAGTGAGATCCCTGCAAAGACTGGAGTAACAGGAGCAGGTCACCTGGAATGAGTTTGAGGACTCAAGCATTCTGGAGGTCAAGGTAAAGATTTATTACACTTTTCAGGGGCAAGAGTTCTTAGGAAACTTGCAACCTTAGAGGGGTTCAGGTAAAGTTTATTTAGGATATTCTATAGTAAAACATATGCCAAATATGCTAATTAGGTGATTCAGGGAGGGATTATGGAGTGGTTAAGGAGTGGTCAGTTCTTAAAGGAACATGCATTTTTGGTATCTACTGTGCAAATATTTTACCCAGAATTCACTGGGAAATAGCTCAAGAGGTGGGGTGCCCGGAAGTGTGCTTTTAGCCCTGAGACAACACTAAGTCAACCAGTGGTCAGGGCTCACTCATTAATGTCTTGTTAGACAAGATAAATATAAGGTTGTATATGTATGTCTAAGTCTAGTATACATGTGATTGGTCAGTGAGTAATAAATGTCATTATGACCCAGTACACAGCTGGTTCAGATTAATAAGTTCTATAGGTGCAGCTGGCTACCTTAGCTGGAAGGGAGATAAAAGTTTTGCTAGGGCAGGGGAAAAACTGCCTGGGATAGTGTTTTGAGGTTAGGGAGAAAAGTGATTTTTAGAGAGAAATGTGACTTTAGAATTGAGTTCTAAGCACACACACCCAAGCGCCCCAACATTCCCCCCTTAAACAGATGGGACCCAAAATCTTTTGGGGTAAGGGACAAATGTCTCAGCTTCTGAAACTACTTCATGGTGAGGTTGGACATAGAGCTATCCCTTCCTCACAGGGTTTGCCAATTCAAGGGGTAGAAGCTGATCAGGAACTTAGCTGATGCCAGGTCCAGGAGTGATGGTGGGTCATGGTCTTGGACAGCCGATGGTACCCAGCCTGAGCTGTCATCTGCAAGTGGAGGGTACTGAGCCTAGAAGACACAGATCTGGTAAAGAGATTAAACAAATAAGCACCAAAAAGGAGTAGGAAGAAAATAACTAGAAGTGGGGTGAAGGTGAGAACTGTCAAACTTCCTCACACCCTTTTGATATACCTAGTAACTATCCAGGGACAGGAGGGGTTTGGATAACCCCCACTTCTCCCAACCCTTCTTATCTGCCTTCCTTATTTTTGATCAGACCTTTATTTATTTTTCCAAATCTTTTGAACTCATTACTCAGATTGCTTCACTTTCTTTTGTATTTCTACAATAGCCACGATAGTTCACAAATAATTACTCTTCACTAGCAAAGTTGTACTGTCTTAAACAAAAAGTTTCTGACTTAAAACTCACAACTGAATAGATGTACATCCTTGTTTCATAAGCTTGTTTGTCCTTCTGTGATTATGTTCACTCCAGAAGAGAAACTTTAGAAAATAAGACTTTTACATATGATAAGTTCAGACACTAATTTTAACTTTTGCTTAGGCCATGGACTGAGTACAAATTCAGATCAAAACAGCAAGATCTCTTCTGCTTTATAGATCGTTACATTAATTTAGCAACACATTATCTTGCAAGTTAAAATTTAGTATGTCTTAGAAGAGAGATTTTTTTTTAATTTCTTCTAAAAATATTTCCTTTTCTTTTAAAACAGTTTAAAATTTATCCTGATGTTAGGAGAGTCACTAAAGTTTTATAAAGAAAATTAGCTGAAAACCTTTAAAATGATAGTTCTTTTTTACCTGAAAGAAAAAAATAAACCTTTAAAACTTAGTTGGTATAAAAAGTCCTTAAGTAATTTAATTCCCAAAGTATTATGACAAACTAAATTCTTAATTATTGCAGAATTCCTAGATATCACAAAATGCTTTAGTCAAAAAAGTGTTGTAATGGAATCTCACATTGGTAATGGTAAGAGACTGATCATAGAAAAATACTACTGCTTTTAAAATCCTTTTAAATAATGAGAACATATTAAGGTGAGTCTTAAGTGGTTTACATAAATTTCTGCACATGTCCTAGTTCTAGATAAAAAAAATAATATTAGATTTCTCAATAAGATTACACAAAGAGCTCACATGTTTTACTGGCCACTTGCTCTTGATCATAGAAATTTGCTATAGAAGGAAAAAAGCAGGGACATGTGACATACCAAATATGACAGGATAAAACATCCTTGACTCTATTTGAATTCAGATATTAGAGACACACTTGATAGTAATAAGGTATCAAGGAAAATATATTGCAGCAGAGTTCACAGGAATTGAACACCTCTGGCCAAAAGTGGGCTCAACCCCCTTGCCACCCTCCCTTAGAAAGGAATAGCCTCTAATACAGAAGTGAGATGATCTACATACTGTTAGTTAAAGACTGATCCTCCCATCAGGGGATGGATTGCTCCATTCCCCTTTAGGTCACCACCTTCTTTACATATTATTACATATCTCCTTAATATGTTTCCCCCTTTCTCTAACATATGAAATATGCCTAATTTTGTGCTTTTTCTCCCCTCTTATTGTCAATATGCAAGTAGCTTATTAAGCAAGTGCAAAGAAGATAAGCTTTCTCCTGGTTATTCCTGGTCATTTTTCTGAACCAGTTCAAGATAAATCAGTCCCTATCCTGATTCTGGGATTTTCTGAAGGCCACTCTCTGTCTCTTGATTGGTTAAGTCCACCTGTAATCTGCTAGCTTCTTATTATCTAACTTATTCTCAATGACTTCATCAACTAATCATTTCTGTGGAAACTTAACTTTTTGCTGTCTCTCACACAGGTAAGAGTGAAATTCTCCAGTCATGCAGTATCTGTTCAGACTCAGGAATAGTCAGATGGAAAAAATTCCTTTTTAGAAGGAACACAATGGGGAAAATGAGCCAGGAGGCTCCTATCATAGCTTGAGGCTAGAAATGTCCCCTCAGCCTTTCCTTTCCAGATTCAAACTTCACCTGTTAACAGTACAGGATCACATCCCTCTGATTAGCTACTGGCATTTCTCTCAGATACTGATTTAATGCAGAAAACTACACTCAAATTCAGATTCAAAACAAAAATATGCCTTTTACCTTAAACAGTAAATCTCAGTAATTACAGCTTAGAACCAAATATAGTTATTTTAATTCTCCTGGAGTTGCAATAAGCAATAAAGACCAAGTACCCTATGGATGAATTTTGTTGGGAGGGGTGTTGGCCCATTCTTTTGTCTGTAAGCCTTAGAAATGAGTATAGAAGGGGCAGCACCTATAGCCTATCTTGTCTCTGAGTATCCCAGGAGAGTGAGTGAACCCATACAGGAACTCCCTTGTCTTGCAGGCATTGTGCCAGGAGCCTAACAAAGGCTCCACCTAAACCCCAGTAAGTCTTCCTAAGTACTTAAAGAGTGAACCTCAACTATAGGGCTAGGAGGGGGGAGGACTTGGGAAACTTAAGGGAAAAGGGAAGAGAGGAGAAGTTTACCTTGACTTGAAAAATACCTGAGACCTGACTATGCACCACATGGGGTGCCAAAAATATGATGAAGGCTGGAAGAAGGGTTGAGACCCCTGCAAAGACTGGAATACCAGGGACAGGACTCAAGTATTTTTGAGGTCAAGGTAAAGATTCATTATGCTTTTCAGTGGGCAAGAGTTCTTAGGGAACTGCAACCTTGGAGGGGTTCAGGCAAAGTTTATATAAGATATTCTATAGTAAAACATGTGCCAAATATGCTAATTAGGTGATTCAGAGAGGGACTATGGAGTGGTCAATTCTTAAAGGAACATGCACTTTTGGTATCTACTGAGTAAGTATTTTATCCAGAGGTCAAATGGCAATAACCCAAGGAGGGTTTACCTGGAGGTGTGGTTTTAGGCCTGAAACCTCACTAAGTCAATTAGAGGTCAGGACTGACTCAGGAATACCAGGCTGTTCTCATCAATGCCTTGTTAGACAAGATAAATATAAGGGATTATGTATATCTAAGTAGTAAATGTCATTATGACCCAGTGCACAGTCAGCTCAGTGAGTACACAGCTGGTTCAAACTAATAAATTCTATAGATGCAGCTGCCTATTGTAGCAGGAAGGGAAATAAAAGGTTTTGCTGGGGCAGAATGTGTCCTTGGGCTAGAGAGAGAATGCCTGGGATAGTGTTTTGAGCTTAGGGGGAAATGTGATTTTTAGAGAGAAATGTGATTTTAGAATTGGGGTCCAAGCACATGCACCCAAGCACCCCATCAGTAGGGCAAGGAGAAGAGCCTGGGAAAGCAGAAGGAGCTCCCTTGCCATGCAGCTAGCTACCTCCCTACCCTCTGCCCACAGAGGTATCTGTCATGAGGAACTGGGTGGTGCTGAGAGAGGGCCCTCTTGGACATCAGATACAGATAAACTCTTGTTTTCTTTAAATATTCATTTTATAGTTTTGAAGAAAGGGCCCTGGGGGGGCGGAGCCAAGATGGCGGAGTAGAAAGACTCACCTATGCTAGGTCCGAACCCACAGCCCATAGATTTCCTGTAAAAAGAACTCCTGACAAAGTCTGGAACAGTGGAAGCCGCGCAGCAACACAGTGAAGGAGATTTCCGTTGCAGAGAGCCCTGAAAAACCGACCGCAAAGGTACCCCAGACGGGAGCCGAGTCCTGTCCTGC
>CM053769.1:458313885-458370090 GCA_028658325.1 Potorous gilbertii | reverse complement strand
GGCCGCCCGGAGATTCAGGTCCCTGCCGCCTGCTGGGCTCTGCTCGCTCCTCTCAGTGCCGCGTGGCCGGGCGGGGGAGGGGAGCGCTCGGCAGGACAGGACTCCGCTCCCGTCCTGGGTACCTTTGCGGTCGGTTCTTCAGGGCTCTCTGCAGCGGAAATCTCCTTTACTGTGTTGCTGCGCGGCCTCCACTGCTCCAGAATTTGTCAGGAGTTCTTTTTACAGGAAATCTATGGGCTGTGGGTTCGGACCTAGCATAGGTGAGTCTTTCTACTCCGCCATCTTGGCTCCGCCCCCCGAGAATCTATATTCCTATGGGACTTATACAAATTATGGATTAATACCCTGTTTATTTTTATACCTATTATCAGGTGATTGTATCAGGTATGTATTACAAGATGAATGTATTCAAATAATTACTAACAATCAACACCCTTGTAAAATGATAATGAACTGACTCATACTGATTAGTGTTTAAGTAGGGGTCCTCCATGAGTCTTCTCTCTCACATTGTATGTAGTAACAGCATTATCACTCGAAGAGTAACTGTAAATAACTAAGCTATTTGGAATTTGTGAAAGACTTATGAATGAAAATGCTATCCCCCTCCAGAGAAAGAACTCACATATATATATATATATATATATATATATATATATATATATATATATATATGCAGGTATGTAGGTATATGTAGATACATACATACTGTGAACCATTTTTGAGCCCCCCACATCACCTGAGAAAGGTGTAAAACCTGAATTGGCCAATGAGGAGAAAGACATTTTTGGCCCACTCTGAGGTTAACCTACCATAATTTTTTGCCTGCTCTGGCATAGCAGACATGCTTTATTTTACTTTGAGGGAACCCAAAATGTTCCTTCCTGTGTTAACAACTAAAAGACCCAATGACACTGACTAGGAGCTTTCTTTTGTTTGTGACCAGCAAGGACAAGGCCCGTTGAACCATACACTCTCTTGAATAATCGGACTTTTATCACATTATATTCTGTCATGTTAATACTAAAAGAAACACTGATACCCTGGATATGTAATTTCAATGGACACTTTGACATTTTCTTATCTTTTTGTATTTACAATCTATCCTATTAAGAAATTTCTTTCTCAAATTATAGTTGACACTTATAGAGACAGGCATCTGGAGCTGGGATTGCTCTAAATATAAAAAACTTGTTTACTTCTGAGTTTAGAATTATTTTCTGACTCCATCATACAGGATTCTCTGGCTTAGTGAGAATAAATAAGCATTTTAATACACATGTACAGCCTGATTCTGTTTGTTCTTGAACAAATCTTTGATAAGGGGGAATCCTATTCTGTTTGATCTTAGGACAAATCTTTGGTTAAGGGGGAAACAGATTCTGTTTGGGTTTTTTTGGACCAAATCGTTGGTATATGTTGGACAATACATGCATACATACACACATGCATATGCATATAAAAAATGTTGGCCTCTAACGCATGGTTGGGAGGGAGGAAGACCACTTGGAACTCAAAATGGAATGAAAAATAATCAGAATTTTATAAAAATTAGTATAATCTACAGGGCATTTCTTGTTTGGAGGGTCATTCAGCCTCTGCAAGGAAGGGGAGCAGAACTGGAAGGTATTTGATGGAATTAGCTCTGAAGCTAGTTTGAAAAGGATTTTGCTAAAGAATGGAGAAAAAAACTGCAAACTGCTACCTCCTCCGCCTCCCCTCCCACACATAGGAGCCCATTCATAGCCCTCAAGTTTCTTCCCCAAAGGATAAGGGGATACTTCTGGGGGTACAGGCCCAAGCCGAGACCTTCACACCTTGTCTTAAAAGAATTTGAGTCCCATTTGTTTAAGGGGCCTGGATACCCTACCTTGAACTTTCCTCTGAACTCTCTTTGAATTTTCCCACTTGGTCAAGTCTCTGGGTTCCCAGTTCACCGGCATTTCATTGTAGCCTCCTTCCAATCTCCCAGTTCTCTGTTATGTCTAATCTAGCCCAGCCCTCCATTGTCTGTTACCTCAGGATTACCTCCTACTACTTCACACCTTTGATCCAATCTAGACCCCATTCTCCCTTAGCCACCTGGTATCTCCCAGTTCACCCCAGCCTACTGATCACTGTCATCCACATCTTTTTCCGATTAAAAAGAGTTAGTCTCATCTACCAAAGGGCAGATTTTTAGAATCACACCCACCCTCTATGGGTGTTCTAATAAACCCCTGTCTCTGGCTGAAAGAAGACCTGGGTCAAATTCATTCAGGCAAGATTGTGTTGCTATTTTGGGGTCCCAGAACCCCTAAATCTCAACACTTTCACTGCCCCCAACCCCTAATCTTTCCAGCTTTCAATCCTACCACTGTCCAAGACAATGCTTAGCATTTGCCTCTGGAGAGGGGCCACACATTGAAGACCCAGTCTATAGGAGGACCTAGTGGGGGTGGTGGAGACAAAGAAGAGGCCTCAATGTCTATCACAGCTGGTAGGTGTGTGTGTGTGTGTGTGTGTGTGTGTGTGTGTGTGTGTGTGTGTGTGTGTGTGTAGCTTTGGGGTTGTGCTTTCCTGGAGGGTGTTAGTTATTTCAAGGCACAAACAAGCTGTCCATGGTATTTTTTGACAGGGGCATTCTTGTTCTGTAGCAGCTCCTGATGAAACTGTTCCAGTCTGGGGGCTGGTGTCCCAAAGTCAAGGGGTGGAGTGTTAGAGGACCTCAGGACAGCCAAGCTCCTCTTCTGCTCCCCCTGCACCCCCATGGCCAGGTAGTAGTTATAGTACCTGAAATGGGGCTTACCTCACTTAGCTAGGTGGGGTTTTAAGCAGAGGAGCCAAGGCTGTGCATTTAGAGTTAACCCTACCCCCTCTGAGTGTGGCTCCTAAGGGATGAGGTGAAAGCAGGGCAGGGGTAGGATTTCCTCTTGCTCAGGCCTCAGCCTCTCAGAATACACAGACATGGGACTGTAAGTTTGATGGAGGAGGCACCAAGAGGTAAGAAGTGGAGAGTGGAATTCTGCATGACTCAGGAATAGTGGGGAGGGGAAGTGTTGGAATTTGGTTGTCAATTGTTGACCAATGAATGGGTCCTTATCGGCTTGGACCCTGCATATCCCAAGTCAGGTTAGCCAGCACCAAACAAAGCATCCCTTCTTGGTCATGTGATAGAGAGGTCAGGAGAAGAAAATCAGATTCCCATGAGCACACCCTGACTCTGCCTCCACCAGTCTCAGAGATCTTCCCTCAGACTTTCTGGGCTCTTGTTTCCCTAACCCTAACCCTCTGAATCCCTCTGCCACATCTCCTCCTAGGGTCCTGGACAGAACCAAAGACATTGTTTCACTTCTGCATTACTAGTAGTGCAACACTACTGGATTACTGAGCCCCAAGGGCCTCAGGTCCCACTACAGGCATCAGGTTGTCTCTCTGTTTTGGGGTCCTGTATGGGGTGCTAAACATAAAACAGAAGAGTAGCCATCCAGCTAAGTTATGTTTGAACCACCATTCACTCATTCAATGAAAACTTTCCAGTGAGTCAGACAGCTGGCCTGTGCAGGATGAAAGGAGACAGACAGGTATCAGTGTAGAAGAATTGATTTCTGCATCCATGTGCCCAGTCACATCTGGGTAGGCATTCATTCTTCCTTCACATACTTGCATGCCCCACACACGCTTGGGTGGCAGTCTCAGGAAGGGGTAGAGCACTAACACACTAGAGCTTGTGGCCACAGTGGAGGGGGACCTCCTCACAGTCCCAGGGCAGAAAAGAGTGTTTGTGGTCACTCACAGACCAAAGCACAGGCCAATAGAGCAGTAAACATCTCTCCTTACATCACACCACTTTGGAAGAACTAAAAACTTACAGGTTCTAGAAGTATCTCTGAAAACAACTATACAAAACCCCTGAATCTTGGGACATTGCGCCCTCTATCTTGGAAGTAAAGCCCTACTTTAACAAAAAGTTTAAAGTCAAATAAGAGGCTAGGAAAATGAGCAAATTCGGAAAAATTCTGACTATAAAAAGTTACAGTGGTGACAAGAAAGACCAAAACATACACTCAGAGGAAAATAATAAAATCAAAGTTCCTAACTCCAAAGCCTCCAACAAAAATATGAATTGTTCTCATGCCATGGAAGAGTTCCAAAAAGATTTTGAAAATCAAGTAAGAGAAATAGAGGAAAAATTTGGGAAGAGAAATGAGAGTGATGCAAGCAAATCAGGAAAATCAAGTCCATAGGTTGGTAAAGGAGAAACACACACAAAAATACTGAAGATAATAAGACCTCATAAAACATAATAGACCAAATGGTAAAGGAGGTTCAAAGAGGCAATGAGAAGAAGAATGCTTTTAAAAGCAGAAATGGCCAAATGGAAAAAAGAGACACAAAGATTCATTAAGGAAATTAAGTCTTCCTTAAAATAACAAGTAGTATCTATCTAAAAATCACCAGTAAGCATTGTATGTAATAAGGATAAGCTAGAGTATATCCAATAAGATTGGGGGTGAAACAAGGATGTCCATTATTACCAGTTATTCAATATTACATTAGAAATGTTGACTTTAGCAATAAGAGAAGAAAAAGAAATTAGAATTAGAATAGGCAAAGAAGAAACAAAGCTATCACTCTTTGTAGATGATATGATATGTACTTAAAAATCCTAGAGAATCAATTTAAAAATTTCTTGAAATAATAAACAACTTTAGTAAAGTTTCAGGATGTAAAATAAATTCACATAAATCATCAGCATTTCTATATATTACTAACAAAGCCCAACAGCAAGAAACAGAAAAATAAATTTCATTTAAAGTTACTGTAAGCATAAAATATTTTGGAGTCTACTTGCCAAGGCAAACTGAATACAATTACAAAACACTTTTCACACAAATTAAGTCAACCCTAAATAATTGGAAAAATATCAGTTTTTCATGGTTAGACCAAGCTAATATAATAAAAATGACAATTCTACCTAAATTAATTAGTTTGTTCAGTGCTATGCCAATCAAACTACCAAAAATTACATTGTAGAGCTAGAGAAAGTAATAACAATTCAATTGGAAAAACAAAAGGCCCAGAATATCAAGGGAATTAATGAAAATAAATGCAAGGGAAGGTGGCCTAGCCATATCAGATCTTAAATTGTATTCTAAAGTAGCAATCATCAGAACTACTTGGGACTGGCTAAGAAATAGAGTGGTGGATCAGTGGGATAGGTTAGCTACACAGGATGCTGTAGTCAACAAAAATTTCTGGGAAAATGGAAAATAATATGGCAGAAACTAGGCATATGCCAACATGTTACACCATATACCAAGATAAAATCAAAATAGGTGCACAATTTAGATATAGAGGCTGATACTATAAGCAAACTAGGAGAGCAAAATGAAGTCAGTGCAACTAAGATTAGAAGAAAAGCAGAAAGCTGAGAAATAATTTTTACAACCAGTGTCTCCAATAAAGGCCTCATTTCTAAACTATATAGAGAACTGAGTCAAATTTACAAGAATGCACATCATTCCCCAAATGATAAATGATCAAAGGATATGAATAGGCAGTTTTCAGAGAAAAAAATTAAAACTATCTATAGCCATATAAAAAATGCTATAAATCACTATTGATTAAAGAAATGCAAATCAAAGCTACTCTGAGTGCCACATCACATCTATCAGATGGGTAACATGATCAAACAGGAAAATGATAAGTGTTAGATAAGATGTGGGAAAATTGGAATACTAATGCATTCTTGGTGGAGTTGTGAACTGACTAGCCAATTCTGGAGAGCAATTTGGAACTATGCCCAAAGGTCTACAAAACTGTGCATACTCTCTGACTCAGCAATACCACTTCAAGGTCTGTATCTCAAAGAGATCATAAAAATGGGAAGAGGACCCCTATGCACCAAAAATATTTATAGCAGTTCTTTTTGTGGTGACCAAGAATTGGAAATTGAAAGGATGTTCATCAATGACTGAAAAAGTTCTGATATATGAATGTAATGGAGTACTTTTGTTCCATAAGAAATGATGACTAGATGGACTTCAGAATAACCTGGAAAGACTTACATGAACTGATGCTGAGTGAAGTGAACAGAACCAGGAGAACATTGTACATAGTAACAGGAACATTGTGCGATGGCTAACTTTGATAGACTGAGCTCTTTTTAGTAGTGCATTGATCTAAGACGACTCCAAAAAAATCCATGATGGAAAATGCTATTGACACCAAGAGGAAAAACTACGGAATCTGAATGCAGATTGAAGCATACTATTTTCTCTCTCTCTCTCTCTCTTTGTTTCTTCTTTCTTGTAGTTCCTCCCATTGGCTATCATTCTTCTTTACAACATGACTAATATGAAAATATGCTTAATATGAATGTAATGAACGTATATGTAGAATTTATATCAGATTGCATGCTGTCTTGGGGAGGAGAGGGGGAGAGAAGGGGAGAATATTTAGAACTCAAAATATTATGGAAGTGAATGTTAAAAACTAAAAATTAGTGAATTAAACGATTCCTTAAAACTTAGAATTGAGGAAATGGAAGTCACTGATTTTATGAGAAATCAAGAAACAATAAAATAAAGCTAAAAGAATGAGAAAAATAGAATACAACATGAAATATCGCATTGGAAAAACAATGGATCTGGAAAATAGATCCCAGAAAGATAATTTAAAAATTATTGGACTACCTGAAAGTCATGGTCAAAAAAAGAACCCAGACATTATGTTTCAAGACATTCTCAAGGAAACTGCCCAGATATTCTAGAATCAGAGGATAAAATAGAAATTGAAAGAATCCACTGATCACCTCCTGAAAGAGACCCCAAAATGAAAACTACCAGGAATATTATAGCCAGGTCAAGGAAAAACATATTGCAGACAGCCAAAAAGAAACAATTTAAGTAACATGGAGCTACAGGCAGGATAACACAAGACTTAGCTTCTACATTAAGGGATTGGAGTATGATATTCTGGAGGGCAAAATAACTAGGATTAAAACCAAGAATCACCTACCCAGCAAAACTGAGTATAATCCTTCAGGGGGAAAAATGGATATTCAATGAAATACAGGACTTTCAAGCATCCTTGATGAAAAGATCAGAGGTGAATAGAAAAATTTATTTTCAAATACAAGACTCAAGAGAAATATAAAAAGGTAAACAGGAAAGGAAAATCATAAAGGATCTGATAAGGTTAAACTGTTTATATTCCTACATGGGAAGATTATGTTTGTAAATCATAAGACCTTTCTCATTATCAGGATAGTTAAAAGGAGTATGTATAGACAGAGGACACAAGTGTGATTTGAATATGAAGGGATGATATCTAGAAAACAAAATTAAGGGATGAGAGAGGAATGTACCAGGAGGGAGAGAAAGGTAGAGTTAGAATGGGGTAAATTATTTTGCAAAAAATATTTCACAAAAATTTTCACAAAAACAAGGCAAGAAAAGCTTTTCTTGCAGAGGGAAGAAGGGGGAACTGAAAAGGAGTAAGTGAACCTTACTCTAATCAGAATTGACTCAAAGAAGCAATAACATACACATTCAACTGGATTTAGAAATCTATGTTACCTTATAGAAAAGTAGGAGGGAAAAGAGATAAGAGAATGGGGGGGAGTAACAGAAAAAAGGGCAGATTGGGGGAGGGAGTATAAATAAACAAAGCACTTTTGAGAAGGGACAGAGTGAAAGGAGAAAGGGAATAGAATAAATGAGGGGATAGGATGGAGGGAAATGTAGTTAGCAATAGTAACTGTGAAAAAATTGAATCAAGTTTTTCTGATAAAAGCCTCATTTCTCAAACATAAAGAAAACTGAGTGAAATTTATAAAAATAACAGTCATTCACCAATTGAAAAATGATCAAAATATATGAATAGTTTTCAAATAAATTAACTATATATAGACCTATGAAAAGATGCTCTAATTCACTATTGATTAGAGAAATGCAAATTAAAATAATTCTGGGATACTACCTCATATGTATTTGATTGATTAGTAGGACAGAAAAGGAAAATGACAAATGGTGGAGGAGACGTGGGGAAAATGGGGCATTAATGCACTGTTGGTGGAGTTATGAACTGATTCAACCATTAGTTGAATAATTTGGAATTATTCCCAAAGGGCTATAAAACTATGTATACCCTTTGACCTAACAATACCATTACTAGGTCTGTTTCCCAAAAGAAATTAAAAAAAGAAAAGATTATATATTTACAAATTATTTATAACAACTCTATTCTTGTGTCAAAGAATTGGAAATTGAGGCCATGCCCATCAATTGGAGAATGGCTAAACAAGTTGTGGCATGTGATTGTGATGGAATACTACTGTGCTATGGGAAATGATGAGCAGGAAACTCTTGGAAAAGCCTTGAGAGACTCGCAGGAGCTGAGGCAAAGTACAATGTGCTGTGTCCAAAGTAAAACAATACAATGATCCAAGACAACTCTGAAGGACCTGTGATGAAAAATGTTATCCATCCCTAGAGAAAAAACTGATGGTGTTTGAATATAGATTGAAGCATGCTTTAAAAAAAACTTCATTATTTTTGAGGGGTTTTTTTGTCTATGTTTTCTTTCACAACATGACTATTATGGGAATGTTCTGCATGAGTACATATGTATAACCTATATGGAATTGCCTGCCTTCTCAGTGAAAGCAGGGTGGGGGGGAGAGGGGAAAAGGGAAGGAAGAAGGGAAAGAATTTAGAACTCAAATTTTTAAAAACAAATGTTAAAAAATGTTTTTACATGTAACTGGGAGAAAATAAAATACTAAATGAAAAAGTTTTAAAAAATAAAAAATTGCATCAATACTCATTAGGAAAATTGATCTATAGTTTTTTCTCTGTTTTCGCATTTCTTGTTTTGGATATCAGCAACATATTCATGTTATAAAAGGAAATTGATAAGACTCACCCTATTTTTCCAAATAATTTATAAAGTATAGGGGTTAATTGGTCTTTAAATATTTGGTAGAATTTGCTTATGAATTCATCTGGTCCTGCGGATTTTTTTTTCTTAGGAAGTTCATTGACTGCTTGATCAATTCCTTTTTCTAAGATTGGGTTATTTATTTTATTTCTTCTTTTTTAATCTGGGTAATTTATGTTTTTGTAGATATTCATTTATTTCATTTAGATTGTCGAAATTATTGGTATATAATTGGGCAAAATACCTCAAAAATTATCTTAATTTCTGCTTCATTGGTGGTGAGTTCACCCCTTTGATTTTTTGTACTGGGTATAAATAATCCTTTTTAAAACGAAATTAATGAATGGTTTATCTATTTCATTGTCTTCTTTTTCATAAAACCAGATTCTCATTTCATTTATTAGTTCAATGGTTTTTTTACTTTCAATTTTATTTATCTCTCCTTTGATTTTAGGGATTTCCAGTTGGTGTTTATTTGGGGATGTTGAATTTGATCTTTTTCTAGTTTATTTTTAATTGTACACCTAATTCATTGATCTGCTTTTTTCTTTATTTTATTGATATAAGCAATTAGAGATATAAATATTCCCCTAATTACTATTTGGTGGTATTCTGTACATTGTTATGTTATTTCATTGTTTTCATTTTCTTTAATGAAATTATACATTGTTTCTATGATTTGTTGTTTGACCCACTTATTTTTTAGCATTAAATTATTTAATTTAAAATTAATTTTTAATCTCTCCATTATCCATCACGGAATGCAACTTTTATTGGATTATGATCTGAAAAGGATGTATTTACTATTTCTGCTTTTCTATATTCTATTGATATTTGATTTTTATGTCCTTACACATGGTCAGTTGTATATGTGTCATGCATTGTATAAAAAAGAATATATTCCTTTCCTTTTTTTAATTTTAAGCAAAAAGCGTATTTAAACAACAAGATGTTTGACTTGAAGGAAAAACTGTCTAGGATCAATTTCTTTATAGCAATTTATTCCTACTGAGAGACAGAGATTGCCCTACATATAACAGCTTTTATAACAAAAGTTATGAAATCGTCGTTGGTTTTTATAATGATAAAAGAACATTGAAATTATCCAGTCAAACAAGGGATACAAGGATTTTTTGTGTTTGTTGTTGTTATTAGACAGTGAGAGCAAAATAACTTATTGGACTACAAAGATAAAAGTAGAATTAGCATGTTACTAATGAAGAAAAAGGATATTTTCACAGAAACAGTTTGTTTCTCCCCTCCCCATCCTAATTTGATGTTGATCAAAACATACTAATAGCAATTTAGTTTAAAAATGCATAAACTTTGTGCATATAAGGGAATCAAAGAAGATAGAAAACTATACCACAGTAGTCAGAATGTGGATGAACCAAATCTTGGTTTTCTAATTACAAATGTATTGCTTTCCTCAGGAGCATGATTCTGGAGTACAGCTGTAGATTCCCTTTTCAGTAAATGCCTCCTGTTGGCTGCTGGAATACATCAATTGTATCTTTATCCTCTATTTCCAACTGTGCAGGTGTGTGTTTTATTGATTGGTTGCCCATCAAATTGGAATCTAATCTATCTTATTGACAAACCCTATTATTTACAATAGGTTTTCATTAATTTACTAAGTAATGTGTGGTTGGGCCATCTCCAGTCATCCTGATGAATCACGGGATTCAGATGGCTCTGGAGGAGAAGTGAGGCTGGTGACCTTGCAAGGCCCTCACTCACTCAAAACAAAATCAAGTGCAAGTCATGTCATCATTTCTTTGATGTCATGTCTTCTTTGAAAACAATAGACAAACCAATAAGTAGTGTCTGTCTCTTAATCTTAAATCGCACCACCAAACCATCTTGCCCTGCCACCTTCAAATTAATGTGGTTGTTGTTTTCAGTCTTGAATCTTTCCTTCAGCTTTTCATCAGCCATAGCAAGTCCAGGGCTCTCCTCAGTTGTTGTGTCACAAAAGAAGCACTGGAATGGTCTGCTCCAAGGGAATGGGGGGCAGGGCAGGGAGAAGCCAGAGCAGGAGCAAGAAAAGGAGATTATGGTAGTGATGGCGAAGAGGAAGAGGAGGAGGATGAAGAGGAGGAGGCAGTAATAGAGGTTGATATATTCCTTTCTGTTCCCATTCAATTTTTCTCAAAGATCTAACACATCAAAGTTTTCCAGAATTTTATTCACCTCCTTAACTTTCTTGTTTATTTTTTGGTTAGATTTATCTAGTTCTGGGAGGGGAAAGTTGAGGTTCCTCCATATAGTTTTATAACCTATTTCCTCCTGTAACTCATTCAATTTCTTCAACAATTTAAATGCTATACTATTTGGTACAATTATGTTTAGTATTGATATGACTTCATTGTCTATGGTAACTTTCAGCAAGATACGGTTTCCTTCTTTATCTCTTTTAATTAGATCTAATTTTGCTTTTTTCTTTTTCTTAGATTATGATTGCTACCCCTCCTTTCTTTGCTTCAGAAGAAGCATAATAGATTCTGCTCTAGACCCTTGCCTTTATCCTGTATCTCTCTGCCTCAAATGTATTTCTTATAAATAAAATATTGTAGGATTCTGCTTTTTAATCTATTCTGCGAACTTCTTCCATTTTATGGGTGAGCTCATCACACTCACATTTATAATTATGATAACTATGTATTTCTACAGTTATGGTAACTATGTATTATTATGAAAACTGTGTATTTCCCTCCATGATATTTTTTGTTTCTTTCCCTCTCTCTCGCCCCCTACCTCCTTCTCTTCTGATACTTGTCTTTTTCATCATAACCTCCCTTTTATCTGTCCCCCTCTCTCTTCTATTATCCTTATTTTTACTTCCTCATAGGGTAAGATAGATTTCTATATCCAAATAAGTATTTATGTTATTCCTTCTTTGAGCCAATTCTGATAAGCATAAGGTTCAAGCTTTGCCCACCACTCCACCCACCATGTTCCTGTCCATTATAATAGCTTTTTCAGGCCTCTTTTATGTAGGATAATTTGTGATGTCATATGGGAATGAGAGGAATTGGAGAATCCTGCCATCCAGGAAGGATAAGTCTTTTGTTTGGGTTCAAGGCATAACTTGCTCCATGCTCCGGCAGATTGGTGCAGTGGAATGTAAATAACATTGGAAACCTGATGTTCTGAGTTTCAACCCTGGCATTTTTCTTTATTATGACCTTATTTACTGAGAATCAATTTCATTCCCTATAAAGGCATGATATAAATGATGTCTAGAACCTCATCTATGTCTGCTTCATATGACTATAACTGAACAAGTGTTTGGATTTTCAATTTCATTTCATGACACTTCATGGTCAATTTGTCCATGGTGTCTGTCAAAGAACTTTCCCTCTTTTTAACATGTGGTGGCAGATAACTTGTTTGATGGGAGCCTTCAAGGGCACCTTTAGTTCTACTGAGTCAAATGTCTTAAAACAGTTATTCACAGTCGATATCATGGGCCCTCAAATGCTCTACTTTTCAATTACCTGAGCCGAGATACTTGATTTGAAACTATTCTGCAATGTTCTGCTCTTTCTTCATTTTTAGTAGACTGTCCTCTAGGTGTGCAGAGACTATTCTCATAAAGTTTTTGCAAAGAGGGGACAAGAGACTGATGGGCGGCTGATGATGACTCTTGTTTTCTTTACTGATTTATTTATTTGGCATGGTGGTGGTAAAATACTCAGAACTTTTCAATTCTTTGGGAATCTTCCTCCATTTGAAAGAGTTTAATAATTGAAGCTTCCAGGAAAATGGCACCATAAGAAGTTATGAGACAGTCCATCCAAATGGTGATCAAAACAGCAATAAAAATGAAAAAAGAAGCAAAAGTGTGAGAAATTCACAAGAGAAAATGTTGACCACAAGAAGAGGTCTATCATAATGGACAACCATTATTCTGGAATGAAAGGAGTTAGGATGTAAGGTTTGCTGGCCTATGTCTGCAGCAGCAGGTACCAGGAAGGCCAAAGTTGGCAGGAGGAAAAGGAATAAGAGTTAAGACTACTAGAACAATGAGAAAAATGAACCAGAAAAGCAGTGGCAGCAATCAAAAAAGCTCGATATTTCCCAAGACACAACAGAAATCACTGAAGGAATTTATAAGAAAAGTAGAATTACGTAAAAAAAAAAAGAGAATCATTAAAAGGCTATGGTGGGGGTCAGGCTGCACAAAATTTAGGTGATTACTCAGGTGACTCAGTACTCTGGTTCTGGAATGGATTCTTTGAGTCATTGAGACCTAGGAACAGCTGGGAAATCTCTGGAAATAAGGAAACTGAGTCACTTAGAAAATAAGGTAGAAAAATGAGTAGAAAATAGAAACATGGTGTAATTGACGCCAAGTAGAGTGCCTTTGCTGGATTCCTCCTGGCAGCAGGAACAAGGAAAGCAGAACAATATCATGGTGAAATGGCTAAAGATCCAAAGAAATAGGAGGCAGACAGAGGTGATAGGTTATAAGGACAGATCAAGGAGCAAAGTATCTAAGAATTACTGTACATTCTTTACTTAAAAGTGAGCTGTTTGGGACAGGTAGGTGGCACAGTGGATAGAGCACCTACCCTGGAGTTAGGAGGATCCGAGTTCAAGTCTAGCCTCAGACACAACCATAAGGGAAAGACTAGAGAGTTCCCCAGGTATACGAAAATACTACCAGGTAGAATTTAGCCCCCACATGCACAGGAGTGAGTGAAATGCTCACTTGTGGCCCAGGGTAGAGATGCAGGGGTAGAGGTACCCAGGCAATGCAGCCATCCTTTCTGTCTTTTAGTTCTTTCTGTCCTTGACTGCAGGGCTTAGGAAGATATCAAGTGTTTCTCTCTCTCAAGATGGAAAAGATCTTCAGTGATCTTGAGTTCTATGTGTCTCTTAAAGCCTCTCAGAATCTCTCTCTTCACATTCTGGGATTCTTGTAGCTCTCAAGACCACGGTGCACCAGTCCTTGTAACCCCTTTCTTAATTAGTGATAGATTTTGTGTTTTAAAAATTAAATTATATTTCAATTAACTTATTTCAATTATCAAGAGTTTATTTTTCCTTCCCCCACCTCCTGTCATTCACTCCCCCCCCATAAAGAAGAAAACCAAAGCGTTTGTAATAAATAGACACAAGTCAAGCAAACAAATTTCCCCTGTTGGAGATGTCCAAAGACATGTTTCATTCTGAATCTTTAGTTCATAATCTGATGTGAGTAGCATTCTCCATCACTGGTCCTCTGGAATCAGGGTTGGTCATTGTGCTGATCAGAAAACTGAGGGTTTTCAAAACAGTGTTGCTCTGGTGCAAACTGTTCTCCTTTTTCTGTTTATTTCACTCTGCATCAATTCATACAAGGCTTTCCTGGTTTCTCTGAAACCATCTCCATCATCATTCACACCAAAATATGTTTAGTGAGTCTGAAATAGGTGCACATTGCTTTAGTTTTCAGTTATTTGCCATTAAAAAAGGCATTATAATTTAAAAAATATATATGTATAAACCTTGTAGATGCTACACACACATAACACACACATATCTGTTAAACCTTTTCCTCTTTCTTTGCTTTCTTTGGAGTCAAGACCTAGAAGTGGTCCTGTTGGGTAAAAGGGCATCACATATAATAAAATCACTTGTGAGGCACCATCCCAAACTGTTTTCCAGAATGACTGGCACAACTCACAGCCTCTCCACCCTGCTCCTTTTCTTTTCTGGACAGTCTAGGATTCTTAACACTTTAATCTGGTCCTCTACTCTCCTAAACCCTGTAGATGGCGCCAGAGAGCAGCCTCTCCTGCTTATCCTCAGTTGCTGGAAGTTGGCAGAGCGACTTTTCTAATGTAAGATGCCTCTTTTAGGCTCACTTTTTACTCTGTCCCTGCCGAGCTTCTCCTTAGAGTTAAATCAGTCAACACTCCAGGCTTCCTTCCTCAGGCACTTGTTTTCCAGCTGTTTTGTTGCATGTTGGAGGCTTTAGTGCTCTCTATCTATCTATCTGTCTGTCTCTGTCTCTCCTCCTCCTCCCTTGGTCCATCTGTCTTTGTTTCTGTGTCACTGTCCTCACCTTTTCTCTCCCTCCCTCTGCCTCTCTACTCCCTCTCCATCTCTCCTTCTACCTCTCTCCTCCCTCTCTCCCTCCCTCCTTTCTCTATCTTTCCCCATCCCCTTCTCTCTCAGCACTTGCTGGGACTCTACTTCTTAGTGCTTTCTTTTGAGCAGTGCTGTCACTAGGGTCTTGGACCTACAATGCCTACAATAGCTTCCTGCATCCCTCCAGTTAACACAGTTAAAGTCACTGAATTCCACACCCCTTGTACCCTGCAATCTGACGACTTAACTCAATATTAGATCTTGTATTAAGTAAGAGAAATACGTTTGTTTGGGTCCTAGGCTTATCAGATGAGGAAACTGAGGCAGTTAAATGCCTTGCCCAGGGTCATATAGCTAGATGTCTGGTGCCTAGAATGGAACTGTGGTCTTCCCAACTCCAGGTCCTTGGCTCTATCCACTGTGCCACATACCTGCCCCTTTTAGGGTGAGACAAAGTGTTCTACTCTGACTCCAAATTCCACTTACTGGACTCTGGTTTCCTCTGTACTCTTCCGTCCCTGGCTTGCTTATCTACAAGGCCTGGGTAGGTTACAAGACTTGCCTGAGTCACAGCTGGGATGGATTGCATTAAAAGGGAGCTGGCAACACACCCCTCCGCAAATCAGCCTGTAGATTTCTTCACCTCTCAGATACACTCAATTTTGGGGGGGGGACATTTTCTTCCCAACTTCTAAGGAGGGGGAAAGGTCACACTGAGGCTGTTCTAAGAGCTCAGGTGTATAATAAAGCCGCGGATTTCTTCTGTGTCAATTTCAGTCTCGGTTTCCTGCCCGCTCATTCTGCCCAATCACCAACGACGTTTGTTTTCTTACGTTTGCTATTGGCTGACAGAGCCTCTGTGAAGCCAACCAAAAGTTAAGGATTCGTCCCTTGTAAATCAAGGGCAATCTGGTCTCAGTGATCTTGGGCTCTCTCTGCCTGTGGACCATGGAGCGTTTTATGTGCTCTCTCTTTTTGTTGGGGACCCTAGCCCTGCCGGAGATCTGGGCAGGTAAGTTACTGGCGTTATTGGCCGAAGCATGCAAGGGGGGATGTGTGGGTGGGATGGAGTTTCCTACAGGAATATCCTCCAACCCCAGGTCAGGGAGATTTCCCTGGAACCAGTTCCTTCATCTCAGGCGCGGTCTGGAAGGAGCTGAAAGGGAGAAGCCGTGAACAAGCCGGTAGCGTGTGACTTGGGGAGCAGTAGCCTGCTGTCCCTTAGCTTTGGGGGGGGGGGGTTCTTGGTGTCGGTCCGTTATTTTTGGAGAGGGGTGAGTGGATTATTAGGTGGTAATGAGGACGTGGAGCACCGAGGCAAAAGTGCCAGGAGGGAGAATGGGGGCGACAGTCCTAGTGGAGTTAAGAAGGGGCAGAGCTGTCCATCCCTCTTCCCCCATCCAAGGGCGAGGACACAGAACCAGCATTAGCTTCGTTAAAGAATTCACGGAGGATCGTGGGGGCCAGTGGGATGGGTCTGGGGGCAGATAAGGACAGAAGGTGGGGACTGAGGGTAAGGAGTGTGGGGGACCCGGGACCAGGGGTGGGGGCAGGATAAGAGGGGCAAGATACAGGCGAAGGGGCACTAGGACCTGTCTGCGTTGGTCGGAAAGATGTTTGGCTGATCTCAAAGAGCCGTAGTCTCGAGAATTTTTAGGTCTCAGCGTGGTGCGACAGGTGCACCAGCAGAATCCGGGGAGGAAGGGCGGGGAGCCGCTGAGTTCAGTGGTCACACCTCGGGCGTGGGCCACTCTCTGGGCGTGATGGGGTCAAGGGTCTCTCCAGGGCAGCAAGGGGCAAGGGTCACACCCTGGTTTGGTCGCGGGGTCGGGTCCCTGCCCTGACCCTGGGTCCTCACGTCTCAGGTTCCCACTTCCTGAAGTATTTCCACACCTCCGTGTCCCAGCCTGATGCGGAGCCCTGGTTCTTCTCCGTGGGCTACGTGGACGATCAGGAGTTCGTGCGTTTCGACTCCCACAGCCCGAGTCAGAGGGAGGAACCACGGGCAGCGTGGATACAGCAGGTGGAGCAGGTGGAGCCAGGCTACTGGGAGGAGAACACGCGGATCCACATGGAGAACGCCCTGAGTTTCCGAGAGAACCTGGAGACTCTGCGCCTGTTTTTTAACCAGAGCAAGAGTGGTCAGTGAGGTGGGCCCGGAGCAGAGGGGAAGGGGAGGCCAGGTCTAACCCACCCCACAGACACCCAAGGCTCCCACTGGGGCCACGACAGGCAGACTGAGGAGCCTCCTGAGGGAGTCCCGAGTGGGAGAGAGGTCACAGGATCAGCCAGAGTTTGGCCACATTGACCCGGGACCGGGGCTGGGGTCCACACTGTCCAGGTCATGCACGGCTGTGAGCTGTCCTCCGAGCTTACCTTCCAGCGTGGGTTTTTCCAAGACGCCTACGATGAGGGGGACTACATCACCCTGGACACAGAGACCTACACGTGGACGGCGTCAATGGCGCCTGCTGAGATATCTAAGCGAAAGTGGGAGGCGAACAGGAGCTTCGCAGAGAAAGATAAAGCCTATATAGAGGAGGAATGTGTGATGTGGCTGAAGAGGTACCTGAAGATGGGGAAGGAGATGCTGGAGAGGACAGGTACCACTGGCCCCACCTCAGTGTGCAGCACTCAAGGCCCTTGTACTGCCCTCCCCTGAAGCCACAGCCCTGGGCTGCCAACTCCTGGGGCCCCTGTGTACCCCAGGACCCAGATTGTGGGGTGTTCCCCCTCCCCATCCATCCTTGTGCCCCTGGAGGGGAGGGGGAAGCTGATCCTGGAAATGCCTCTGACTTTTGCCTCCAGACCCTCCCTCTGCCAAAGTGACCCGACACACTTCCCGGGATGGGGAGGTGACCCTTCAGTGCCAGGTCCAGGACTTTTACCCTAAGGAGGTCTACTTGACTTGGCTGAGAGATGGGGAAGAACAGCTCCAGGACATGGAGTTCGTTGAGACCAGGACTACAGGAGATGGGACCTTCCAGAAGTGGGCAGCTGTGCATATGACCTCAGGCCAGGAAGGGAGATACACATGCCAAGTTCAGCATGAGGGGCTGTCTGAGACCCTCACCCTGAAGTGGGGTAAGGACAGTGAGGAGAAACTGGGGAAAGGCCACATCCCCACAGGACCAGAGGGAGGTGGAGTTACTGGGAGAGGTAGGGGAGGGTTAGTGAATCTCAGGCCAGAGAAGGATCAAGGCCTCACACTTCCCTTTTTCTTTTTAGAACCACAGCCCTCATCTACATCATGGTACATTATGGGGGGCATTGCTGCTGTCCTCCTCACTGCAGTCATTGCTGGATTTGTGATCTGGAAGAAGAAGAATTCAGGTAGGCAGGACTTGCAGGGGTTCTTAGAAAGCAAGCCCCATAGAGATCTGGCCTTCCCTGACCTGGTGATGAGGGTCAGGAAAGGTGCCAGAACCGCTAGAGATCCCTGGCAAGCTAGTCTGGAAAAAATTCACCAGACTCAAGCAATCATAAGTCAAGTAGGCAAAAAAGTTTATTCAGTGGGCAAGAGTTCTAAAAGAACCTGCGATTTAAAGGAGTTAGAGATAAAGTTTACATAGGATATTTGATAGTAAAACGCCTGCCAAGTATGCTAACTGGGTGTTTTGGGGTGGAATTAGGGAGTGGTTGATGAGTGGTCAGTTCTTAAAGAAACATGCACATCATGGGAAATCCAAGGGAGTGGACTACATGGAAGTGACTGACTAAGGCATACCTGGCTGCTCTCATCAATGTCTTGTTAGACATGATAAATGAAAGGGAGTACACATACATCTAAATCTAGGATACATATGATGGATCAGTGAGCAGTAAATGTTCTATGACCCAGTGCACAGCCAGTTCAGTCAGTATGCAGCTGGCTCTAAGTGACAAATTCTGTAAGTGCAGCTGGCTACTGTGGTTCCTGCTGGGGCACACTGTCCTTGAGCTAAAGGGAAACTGCCTGAGATAGAGTTTTGAGGCTAGAGAGAAATGTGATTTTTAGAATTGGGCTCAAGCACATGCAGCCAAGAACCCCATCACCAGCAGCTTGTCTTTCTGTTCCCAAGCCCTCTCCTTCCCACCTAAGGAGCAGTCAGATGGGCCCTAAGACTCTAGATGAACAAATTCTCAACTAGAGGTCATTTCTCAGGAGGATGCCTGGCAGGGATATAACAGACTGGCTGAGTGGGGAATCTGCTTCAGACTCAGGTCAGAGATGAACATGGAGATCTCTGCCCGAGGGCCTGGGTGTCTCCACAGCTGGGAGCTGTTAACTAGCCTTGGGAACCCCTGGAGGGGGGGAGGTACCCATTTGGGGACCTCTTTTCTCTCTTCCTCTTGGATAGAGAAGCTGAATTGGAGTGGGAGAGGGGGCCCAGTTCCAGTTGTAATTTGTTGTCTCCAAGAAAAACCAGTGAAATTCTGAGACCTTAGTGATCTCCTCTCCTAGATTCTTCACTGGAAATTTGTTTTCCTTTTCCAGGTGGAAAAGGAGGTGATTATGTTCCAGCTGCAGGTAAGTGAAGGGTAGACATGGAGGGCAGAAGGAAGGAGCCAGCCCATGGTGTCTCTGGGACCTGAGCAGTGAGAAGGCAAAGGAGAGGCTTAACCTATGGTGTCCCCTTCCCTTCCCATACCCTGGTTCTGGAATGCATGTCCCTGACTGGATTATTTCCCTCCTTTGTCTCCAGGCAATGACAGTCCACAGGGGTCAGATGTCTCTCTCACAGCCAAAGGTGAGACTCTGGGGGCCTGGAAGGAGGGAGGGTCTGGGGTAAAGGGGCCAAACAAAAAAGGAGGGTATTTGGGAGGTGGAACTGAGGATTGGTTGGGTGGTGAGGCAGGCCCTTCAGAATGATGAGAGATTGGAGGGCAAGGGGCACTTGGAGAATCCCCCTGAATTTGTCTTTCCTTCTTCAGCTTGAGAGAATTTCTTGCTACGGACCTGGGAAAGAAAACCAGTCTGCAATTCCTGTGTTATTCCTGTTGACCACTGGCTTCTCTCCCCAGTACTGGCCCCTGGGATCCTCCCTGGACGCTACTGGTCCAGCTGAGGGCAGCATCATCAGGGCCCTCACCCTGTTCTCTAAGGCCTCCCTCCTCTCTTTCTGCCTGTCGTCTCACTCTGGAGGGATACAACCAGCAGTAATGGCCAGAGAGCTTTGGAATGAGCCCTACTTCACATCTGATGCTGCCCTGACCTCTGTGGTCTCTGCTTGACCTCCAGAACAGCCTAATGAATCACTGTTCTTGAGTCTTCAGTTTTTCTCCACAATCTCAGCTGAGCTTCCCATTGGGTGAGGGATTGCAGGGGGACAGGATGACAATGAGGAGATGTTCTGGCCACGTAAAGGGGAAAATAAATGAAAGTTTGAAGATGTTTGAGAAGCCTTTTATTTGATCTGCTGAGTCTGTGAGAGCAGGTGGGGGCTGGACCCAGAGGGATAGGAGCCTGGTGCGGGGCAGAGGGGCTGGTGTATGGTACATGATGAAGAGGCAGATGTTTGTCTTTGATTTGTGCTGCTGGGAGGCATGTGCGCACATGATCTCTTGGGACTTGTTCCAAGGCTTCAGAGCCCAGGCTGCACACTCCTCCTGGGCCTGGAGCCATGCCCAGACAGGCTGCTGGGATGCTAGTCCACAGGTCACCCCTCAGCACTGACCTTCAAAGAGTTTCAGTTCTCTCTGTTTTGTCATTTTTGTCCTGGGAACAGGAAGTCTTGTAAGAAAAGAGAACAAGTCTTCCATGGGGGCTCACTTTTCCTCATTTGCAGCAGAAAAATGGATCTAAATTTCAAGGTGGTTCAGTCAATGGAGCCTCTGACCTAGAGGCAGGAAGACATGAGTTCAAATCCCATCTCAGCCATCTTTGTGACCCTGAGCAGGTCACTTAACCTCTCACCTCAGGTTTCTGTGTCTGTAAGGGGGGGTCGGGGGGGGTCATAATAACCCCTCCTCCCAAGATGAGGGTAAGGATTAAGTGAGATCATATTTATAAAGTACTTACCAAGGCTTATTATAGGAATGAACACTTATTATTGCTTTCAAGCACTAATTCCTATGATTCTGCCAATTCCAAACAGGCATTCAATCATCATGACACTCATTGAAATGATGACATTTATCGTATCCCTTCAGAATCTTAAGAATTCTTCCCAGTATAAAATCAGACACTTATCTCCTAAGCGGTTCACCCAGTAGATATTCATGGTATTACAGGATTTAGAATTATAGTATCCTCCTGAAATGATGAGTGTGAAGAGGGGAGGTGGGAGTGCCATCCTTTGACAAACCAGCACCTGAAGCCTTCAGACTTCCTAGGGATCCTGGGGACTTCACAGGCTCATCAATCTAGAGTCTGAAGGGGCCTCCCAGGCCCTCTGGACCAGCTGCTTAGGACAGCACCTAGTCCGTAGGAGACTCACTAAATGCTGTTGGCCTGCCTGGCTCCAATTCCCAAATCCATTCCTCTGATCTCTAGGACTTTTCCACGAAAGTAAAATCTGCTTGATAATATTGAGATGCAGCTTATGAAGTCCAGGCTCAGTCAGTCATAGGTATTCAGAAAAGCTAGTTGGGGATATCCAGGAAAGGTTCCCAGTGAAAAGGGGACTTCAGCTTCAGAGTAGAAATTATATTTATCTACCTCAGGGGTTCTTCACCTGAGGTATACTGACCCCTGTGGAATTTGATGAGAGTTTTCAGGGGGTTTGTGAACTTGGATAGGAAAAAGAACATCTTTATTTTGACTAACTTCTAATTGAAATGTAATCATTGCTTAACTACTAAATTTTCAAAAACCACAATAATGTTCTGAGAGGACATTTATTAAAAGTTTCACTGGATGACACACAAAAAAATTAAAATGCCCTGATCTAGGTTATAGATAGGACAGCAATAGAAGTGGTCTGGGAATGGATCATTAGGCAAATGTAGATGTATTAATTTTTGGTCAAGTTAACCATGCTAGTATCACCATATTGGCCAAATCTTTTTAGATAAACTATATCAGCATTTAACATACAGGGATATGAATTTTTGAGCCTATAACAATATTGAGGACTAGAATTGTTTCCACATATCAGAATGATGAGGGAAATACAACTGTATTTTAGGTACCTCTTGGCACTTTTTGTATATATGATTGCGTGTATACATATACCCATACCTATGAATACATATATATGCATGAGAGACTTCCCAACCAATTCATTGATAAGACTTATGAAACTGCCCATACCCTTTGATTTAACAATATAACTCTAGATATGTTTGCAAAGATGATTGGGGAAAAAGGAAAAGAACCTATATGATCTAAAATATTTTTAGTAGCTCCCTCTTTGGCAGCAAAGAACTGGAAATCATGGGGATGCCCATTGATCAGGGGATGGCTGAATAAGTTGTGTTATATGATTATTATAAAATACTACTATGCTATAAAAATGATGAAAACATGGAAAGACTTGCAGGAAATAATGAAGAGCGAAATGAGCAGAGCCAAGACAACATTGCACACACTGTTTTAAGTACAACTTTGAATGACAGAATCACTTTGGCTTAAGTACCCAAATGAATTGCAAAGGAGTTAAGAAGGAAGAGGTTGTATGCATCAGAAAAGAATGGACAAATCGAAGCATCTATAGAATGATTTTCACACGCACACACATTTGTGTCTAATGGTATCCATCTCTAGGGTTGGGGGAAGGGAAGAAAAAAGGGGGGAAACGATGTTAATTTTATTTTATATTTGCTAGGAATAGCACGTTGTACAGAATAGATTTGCAGGTTCATGTGCAACCATCTTTTTTTATTCTACTATGTTACGTAAATGCTTGTTTTATTTCACAAATTCAGAATAAAATACAGAAAAATTTCAGAAAAATCAAAGCTACAATTGGTCCCTGTCGGCTGCAGACTGAGCATCAGTGACTATGCCAGACATGAGGCCGCAGTTTTGGTGGTGTTGGGTTGTTCAGTTTGTCAGGAGTCCAGGTCGCTAGGACCACTCTGAGTGAGGACAAAGGGAGGAGATAAGAGGACAAAGAGGTCATAGGGAAAAGACCTGGGACAAGAGGCCTGGCTTTGGTCTTTGCATCCTTTCCAGTGATTCCCTGCACTCTCCTGAGGTCCTTTTCCTTCCCAAAGATATTCAGGATCTGGTCCTCTGTTCTTGCCAGAGACATTTTTAACAACAACTAACTGATAGTTAGAACTGATAGTTCAGGTTCAATGTTGGTATGAAATGAGGTCCTCACATATCATTGAACATTAAAGAAAGGAGGTTAACTTTGCCCTAAGACACTAAGGATGTGTACCAAGGAAACAGGGACACTTGTCTGGACAGGGCTCGTCTCATGTCCAGGTGGTAACTTGTCTGGTCAATGGGACAGGGCCTGGTGACTCCAAAGAAACCGCCATGTGGAAGGAGCCACAACTCCCTGTGGATGTGACTTTAGGTGCCCTTAGGTCACCAAGAAGCTATTTCAAGGGAGACAATGGCCAATCAAATCCTAGGGAAAGCTTTGTTGCCTTTTAGGGAAAACTAATCCTTTTTCTGAGAAAACCAGAAACCCTTGGTCCCATCACACACTACCCTCCCCACCCCCCCCCCCCCCAAGACTCAAGGATCTTCTAAAAGACCTTTCACAATTTCCTAATTTTCAGGATTTGACCGGACAATTATCCCCCAGGACATACGAGAAGTGAAGAAAAAATACTTTGCCTCACCAAAGAGTAGTCAAAGAAAAAAGAAAACAAAAAAAGAGGAGGATGAAAAAAGGCCTGAATTCTAGACTTTCTCTTTCTCCTTTGGATGAACTAAACCCCAGATCTTAATCATCTAGTCTTGGTGACAAATACAGCTGGAATCACATTAAAATGTAATTGGGAAACATTTTACAAAACAAAGGTGCAATAAAATAAAAATAACATTATATGTGGCTTTCTAAGCCAATGTGTAGCCCAGGGATCCTTCCATACAGAGCCTGACAGGTAGCAAATGCTTGTTAATTAATTGAAAACTAATTATAGTATAACTGATCCGGAGGCTGACTACGCATATGATAGATAGGAAATCTTTTCCGGCTCCTTTCGAGGAGACTAGATGACAGTGGTTCACACTTCTGGATGGGAAGGTGGAATGAGATTTAGGAGCCAGCTGACAGAGGTTGGACCTAGAGGCAAAGCAGAGGGAAGTGAGAAGGGCAATTTATAAAGAATAAAGATTTTGAGGTAAGACCACTGTGACCAGGAAGAAAGCACTCTCAGGAGACAAAGGCAGAGGAAGATACAGTATCTACTCCCCTAGACTTTCTCTACTCTGAGTTGTCCCCATTCCGATTTCTCATTTGCCCCTAGAGCCATATCACAGGTGTTCCAGGAAGCAGCCAGTGTGATGACATGATTCTCAGACAGATCCTCCCCACCTGCCCCTCCACTCCCTTGTAAGATCTACCTTACCCAGGACACAATTCCGGCAGATCCAGTCTCCGCTGTCCATGCTGGATTCCTCCCCAGACATAGTTTCCCTTCACTATTATCCCAAACTCCCCTCCCAGTTCCCAAGTAGAGCAAAAAGGAGCCTGTTCCCCTAGAAACTACTGCCCAGGGGGACCCGCCCACCCCACACTCATCCTTCTCCCCACCTCCCAAGTTCAGTGGGGCAGACCCTTCTAGGAATGGCTTCACACCCGTCACCTTCAGGCTCTCAGGCTCAGCCAGAGCCCCCTCCCCACTTCTGAAACCCTTCCTCCATCTTTCTTTGCTCCTGTCAGAAACACCCATTTCAGCTGCCATGCTCCTGACTCTGGGCAAGTGCCCAGGACACTCACCCTCCCTCATGGTCCCCAAAATAATATGCAGTCTTATATGGGTTCTACACATACATTCTTATTAAACACATTTTCACATTAGTCATGTTGCATAAAAGAATTAAAAAGAGTGGGAGAAACAATGGGAGAAACCAAAACAAAACAAAACATAACACAAGAGAAAGTAGTCTGCTTCATTCTGCCTTCCAGTGCCATAATTCTTTCTCCAGATGTAGATGGCATTTTGCCCAAAACGGCTTTGGGAATGTTTTAGGTCCTTGCATTGCTGGGATAGGCCTACCAGAAACAGTTCTCACACACTGTGACTGTTACTGTGTACAATGTTCTCCTGGTTCTGTTTCACTTCACTCAGCATCAGTTCATATAAGTCTTTCCAAACCTCTCTGAAGTCCTCCTGTTCATCATTTCTTATAGCACTATAGTATTCCATTACATTCATATACCACAACTTGTTCAGCCATTCCTCAGTTCATGGACATCCCCTCAATTTCCAGTTCTTGGCCATCACAAAGAGAGCTGCTATAGATATTTTTGTACCTGTGGGACTTTTCCCCATTTTTATGATCTCTTTGGGATACAGTCCTAGAAGCAATATTGCTGGGTCAAAGGGTATGCACATTTTTGTAGCTCTTTGGGCATAGTAAGGAGTTTAATAATTGAGGCTACCAGGAAAATGGCACCGTAAGAAGTCACAAGAAGAAAATGACAAAAGAAACAAAAAAATGTCAGAAATTCTTAAGAGATTAAATGTGAACCACCAGAAGAGATCTATCATCATGGTATATCATTATTCTGGGTTCAAAGGAGCTGGGATGCAAGGCTTGCAGTTCAAGTCTGGAGTAGCAGCTACTAGGAACGCCAAGTCTGGCAGGAGTTCAGGTGGGAGAAGGAGGAGGAAGAGGAGGAGGAGGAGAAGGAGGAAGAGAAGGAAGAGGAAGAGCTGAGGCACTGTGATGGCAATCAAATTAGGATCTTTTGCTGTTTTTGTTTTATTAAAAGTAACTCTAATTGAATAATATGATTAAAGATGATCTTTCCCACCCATTGATGGGTCTGCCCATTGTGGAAAGCTTGATTAGGGGAAGCTATTTTATAGGAGGGTCCCAAGTATTTTTTGCTTTTTTTTATTGAGGCACTTGGTCAGAGGGTTATGTCCTCTGGCTCTAAAAAGTGTATAAATACTCTGAGTTGAGCTTGGGGTTTAGTTTTTGTAAGAAGGTTTGAGAATTAGATGAGGACTCTGGGAAGCCACTTGAAGGAGTCCCCGGCTTTGAAAACTCCAATGTCAGTGCTTCCTTCTCTGGTAACTATGGTCAGAAAGTTGAAGTCCGCTCTCTATTGAATTCAGGCAGAGGAAGCTATATCTGTTGATTTTTAATATCTCTGTATTTTCTTTGAAGTTCAGGGTGCTACTCCTGTGAACTAGGTGAATGATATATGTGCTTGGTTTAAGGAAAGATACATGTACTTGATTAAAGTGATTGTTAACCCCTTGAAAGTTTCTTTCTTTTTATTAATGCAGATCTAAGAACCTGTGATAACAGCGCCCCCCCTCCATGTATATTGGGTGCTTACTGATACAGAATAAAGAGAAAAAATGAACTGCCAAGAAATGGCAGCAACTAAAAAAGCTAGATATTTCCCAAGACACAATAAAAATCACTGAAGGTATTTGTGAGAGAAATAGAATTAGATAAAAAAGAAAAGAAAACTTAAAGGCTGGAGTGGAGAGGGTCAGGTTGGACTAAACTCAGATGACTTCAACCTCTGGTGCTGATCTGGAGGTAGTGGGTCCTGGCTCCTCCATGCTGGGACTCAGGAACTCCTGTTTGTCCACTGAAGTAGGGCTTGCTGCTGGTCTGCTGGGACACCTCCTGTCCTGTACTGGTTCCCTTCAGTCATATCAAGAGGTAATTTTCCTCTTGATCCCCTGGCTTCCAGAGCTACAACTAAAAGACTGCCATACCCTGTCTTTCTGCTTGCTTCATTATTCCAGGATTTTTCTTGGGGCAATATTCTCTGGGTTTTTCAAGGTCGAGGGAGGGTGAGAGTGACTTATTGTTTACTCCACCATCTTGGATTCTGGAAGCTTAAATAGGTGCCTTTTAAACATTCAGTCTGTGGACTAATAACCCCAGGAGTAGTTACTATTGCTGCTGCCTCCGCCACCAAAGCCATATGCATCTTGCAGGGGCCTCTCTCTAATCCAGATCTATAGACATATGAAAAAAAGATTCTCTAAATCACTATTGATTAGAGAATTGCAAATCAAAATAGCTCTGAGGTACCATATCACATCTATCAGAGTGGCTAACATGACAAAACAGGAAAATGATAAGTGTTGGAGAAAAGGAGGGAGAGTTGGAACAGTAATTCATTGTTGGTGGAACTGTGAGCTGATCCAATCATTCTGGAGAGCAATTAGGAACTATGCCCAAAGGGCTATAAAACTGTTCATATCCTTTGACACAGGAATACCACTTCTAAGTCTGTATCCTGAAAAGATCATAAAAGTAGGAAAAGGACCCACATGTACAAAAATATTTATATCAATTCTTTTTGTGGTGGCCAAGAATTGGAGATTGAAGGAATCCCCATCAACTGGGGAATGACTGGACAAGTTGTAGCATATGAATGTAATTGAATACTGTTGCTTCATAAAAACAGATGAGGAGGCAGACTTCAGAAAAGTACAAAAAGACTCACAGGAACGATGCTGAGTGAAATGAGTGGAACATTGTACATAGCAACAGCAACATTGTGCAATAACTAACTTCGATAGCCTTAGCTCTTCTCAGCAATGCAAAGAGCTGAGACAACTCCAAAAGACCCATGATGAAAAATGCTACCCACATCCAGAAAAGGAGCTATGGAGACAAAATGCAGATCCAAGCATAGTATTTGCTCTCTCTCTTTTTGTTTCTTCTTTCTCATGGTTCCTCACATTGGGTCTAATTCTTCTTTACAACATGACTAATGTGAAAATGTGGTTAATGTGAGTGTATATGTAGATATAGATTGCATGCTATCTTGGGTAGGGGAGAGGGAAAGGAGGGGGAGAAAATTTAGAATTCAAAATCTTATGGAAGTAAATATTGAAAACTAGAACTAGCATAAAAAAGAAAAGAATTTCTTCAAAATTAGAATTGAGCAAATATAAGTCAATGACTTTATGAGAAATCAAGAAATTATAAAACAAAAGTGATGAAAAAAAGACAATGTGAAATACTTATTGGAAAAACAACCAACCTGGAAAATGGATCCAGGAGAGATAGTTTTAAAAATGTCTGGACTACCTGAAAGGTGTGATAAAAAAGAGCTTAGATATCATCTTTCAAGAAATTATCAAGGAAAACTGCCCTGATATTCTAGAACCAGAAGGTAAAATAGAAATTGAAAGAATCCACTGATCCCCACCTGAAAGGGATCCCAAAATGAAAACTACCAGGAATATTACAGTCAATTTTCAGAGTTCCCAGGTCAAGGAAAAAATATTTCAAGCAGTCAGAAAGAAGCAACTCAAGTATTGTGGAGCTCCAGTCAGAATAACACAAGATCTAGCAACTTCTACATTAAAGGATTGGAGGGCTTAAAATATGATATTCCAGAGGTCAAAGAAGCTAGGATTATAACCAAGAATCACCTACTCAGCAAAACTAAGTATAATCTTTCAAGGGAAAAATAGACATTCAATGATACGGAGGACTTTCAAGTATTCTTGATTAAAAGACCATAGCTGAATAGAAAATATGATTTTCAAATACAAGATTCAAGAGAAGCATGAAAAGGTAAACAAGAAAGGGTAATCTTAAGGGACATAATAAGGTTAAATTGTTTGCATTCCTACTTGGGAAGATGATATTTGTAACTCACAAGACCTTTCTTATTATCAGGTAGTATATATAGGCAAAGGACACAGTTGTGAGTTGAATATAAAGAGGTCTTTAAAAATAAATTAAGGGGTGAGAGAGGAATTTAAGGGAGAAAAAGAAAGGGAGAGGTAGAATGGGGTAGATTATCTCCCATAAAAGAGGCAAGAAGAGGAGGGGAAGAGGGGGGAGGTAAGGAAGAGTGAATGAACCTTACACTCATCAGAATTGACTCAAAGAGGGAATAATATACTCACACAGACACACATACACAATTGAATATAGAAATCTATCTTACCCTACCGGAAAATATGAGGAGAAGGAGATAAGAGAAAGTGGGGGTGATAGAAGGGAGGGCAGATTTGGGGAAGGGGTAGTCAGAAACAAAACACTTTTAAGGAAGGACAGGGTGAAAGGAGAGAGAGAATAGAATAAACACGTGAAGGGAATAGGATGAGGGGAAATTCAGTTAGCAATAGCAACTGAAAAAATTTTTGAAGCAAGTTTTTCTAACAAAGGTCTCATTTCTCAAACACATAGAGAACTCAGTGCTATTTATAAAACAAGAGCCATTCCCCAAGTTATTTGACCCACTTAATTTTTAGGATTAGATTATTTAAAATTAATTTCGATCCCTCTTCCCATTGTCCATTACTGAATGCAATTTTTATTTCATTATGGTCTGAAAGGATGTATTTACTATTTCTGCTTTTCTGTATTTGATTGTGAGGTTTTTATGTCTGAATACATGTCCATTTTTGTTTAGGTGTCATGTGGAAAAAAAGGATATATTTCTTTCTATTCCAATTCAGTTTTCTCCAGAGATCTATCATATCTGACTTTTCCAGAATTTTATGCACCTCCCTAACTTCTTCTTTGTTTGTTATATGATTAGATTTATCTAGTTTTGAGCAGGGAAAGTTGAGGTTCCTCACTAGTATAATTTTATTATCCATTTCCTCCTGTAACTCATTCAACTTCTTCAAAAATTTAGACACTACACTATTTGGGGTATTTATGTTTAATATTGATATGACTTCATTGTCTTTGGTACCTTTCAGCAAGATATGGTTCTTTCTTTATCTCTTTCAATTACATTTATTTTTGCTTTTACTTTTTCTGAAAGTGATTGCTACCCCTGCTTTCTTTGCTTCAACTGAAGCATAATAGATTCAGCTTCAGTTCCTTACTTTTATCCTGTATATATCTCTCTGCTTCAAATGTGTTTCTTGTAAATAACACATTGTAGGATTCTGCATTTTAATTCATTCTGCTATCTGCTTCCATTTTATGGGTGAGTTCATCCCACTCACATTTATAGTTATGATAACTTTGTATTTCTTTCCATGTTATTTTTTTGCTTGTTTATTTTCCTCTCTGTCTTACCCCACCCCTTTCCCTCCTCACAGGTGTTTTACTTCTGATCCCCACCTTCCCCATTATAATCTACCTTTTATCAATCCCTTCTCCCTCTTCTATTATCCCAATCCCTTTTTTACTTCCTGATAAGATAGATTTCTTTATCTGAGTGTGTATGTCATTTCCTCTTTGAGCCAATTCTTCTAAGAATATGGTTTAAACTTTGCTCACCACCCTCCTCCAAGTTTCCCTCCATTATAATAACTTTTTCATTCTCTTTTATGTGGGATAATTTGTGTGATGTCATATAGGAAACGGAGGAATTGAAGAATCTTGTCATCCAAGGAGGAGTAGTCTTTTGTTTGAATTCAAAGCATAACATGCTCCAAGCTCATGTCAGAGTGGTGCAGTGGAATATAAATAATATTTCAAACCCAATGCTCTGGATTCCGATACTGGCTTTCTTATTTACTATGACCTTACTTACTGAGAGTCAATTTCTTCCCTATAAAGGATTGGCATAAATGATACCTCAAACCTCGTCTATGTCTGTTTCATGTGATTATGGGTGAACATATGTTTCTGTTTTAGATTTCCTTTCATGGCAGTGCTTCCCCCTTCATGGAAAATGTCTCCATGGTGTCTATCAAAGAAATTTCCCTCTTTTTTAACATATGGTGTGAGATAGTTTATTTGATGAGAGTCTTTTGGATCTTCCGAAAATTTGAAGGAGCTTGATAATTGAGGCTTCCAGGAAAATGATACAAAAGAGTCCATCCAATGCCACAAAATGGTCATCAAAACAGCAATTAAAATAATAAAAGAAGCAAAAGTGTCAGAAATGCTTAAAAGAGAAAACATGAACCAAAAGAAGAGGTATTTATTATAATGGGAAATCCATAATTCTAGATTCCAAGGAGCTGGGATTCAAGACTTGCTGGTCCAAATCTGGAGAAGCAGCCACTAGGAAGGCCAAAACTGGCAGGAATTCAGGTGGGAGGAGGAGGAGGAGGAGGAGGAAGAAGAAGACAAAGAAGAGAAAGAGGAGGAAGAAGAGCTGAGGCTCCCAGAACAATGAGAAAAAAACAGAAAAGCAGTGGCAGCAACAAAAAAAGCTCCTTATTTTCCAGGACACAAAAAAAAAATCTCTGAAGGAATTTATGAGACAAATAGAATTAGGTAAAAAAGAAGAGAATCATCCAAAGGCTATGGGGGGTCAGGTTGGACCAAACATAAGTGACTATTTAGGTGACCTCTAACTCAGATTCTGTGATGGGTTCTTTGAATAAGGTAGTCATTGAGTCCTGGGAACAGCTGAGAAATCTCTAGAAATGAGGAAATAAATCATGTAGAAACTAAGGTAGAAAAATGAGTTGAAAATAGAAACACAGTTGTGATTGATGCGAAGTAGAGCGATTTTGCTGGAGGACATCCTGGCACAGGAGGAATGAGAAAAACAGAATAATATCATGGTGAAATGGCTAAAGATCCAAAAAACAGGAGGCAGAAAAAAGTAACAGATTAGAAGGACAGATCAAGGAGCAAAGTATCTGAGAATTTGTGTGAGACCTTCAAGATTACTTAAAAGTGAACTGTTTGGGGCAGCTAAATGGCAAAGAGGAGAGACCACTAGTTCTGGAGTCAGGAGGACCTGAGTTCAAATCCAGCCTCAGATACCTGACACTTCCTAGCTGTATGACCCTAAGCAAATCAAACAATTACTCTCAATTGCCTCTCTTTCTCAACCCCCCTCCCCAATTAAACTGTTTACAAATCGGCATTGTTTCTATGGGATAACGTCCACCCAATTCTTTCCACTGGGAAATATTGGAGAGCTTTCCAGGTCAAGCAAAATGCCACCAGGTAGCACACAGAGGAGTGATTGAAATGGTCACTGGAGGTCCAGGGTGGAGAGCCATGTGTAGAGGTGCCCAGGCAAGGCAGCCATCCTTCCTTTCCTATTGGTTCTTTCTATCCTGGACTGCTGGGCTTAGGAAGACATTATGTGTTTCTCTTTTTCAAGATGGAGAAGGTCTTCAGTTCTCTTAAGCTGAATGTATCTCTTTTTCTCAGAAAGTTCTGACAATATATCCTAGTCAGCCACATAAGCTCCCAGAGTCTCTCTCTTTACATTTTGGGGTTCTTGTACCTCACAAGGTCATAGTGCACCAATCCTTGTAATCCATTTCTTAACTAGTGATAGACTTTGTCTTTTAAATATGAAATTATATTTCAATTATCTTTTGAAATTAAAATTTTAAAATAAAGCATTTCAATGACCAAGAATTTGTTTTTCCCTCCCACCTCCCCTTCTTCATCCACCTCCCCCCAGATAAAAAGAAAACCCAAACCCTTGTAATAAATAGACACAAATCAAGCAAACAAATTTACCCTTTCAGAAAAGTCCAAAGATGTGTCTTATTCTGAACCTTTAGTCCATCATCTGAGGTGAGTATTGTTCTCCGTTGTTGGTTTTGTAGAATCTTGGTTGGTCATTGTGTTTAATTGCAATTTGTAAGATTTGCAAAATTGCTTATTTTTACAATGTTGTTCTCTTACGAATTGTTCTCCGGACTCTTTATTTTACTCTGCATTGATTCATACAAGGCTTCCCTGGTTTCTGTGAAACCATCTCCTTCAACATTCAAGCCAAAATGTGTTTAGTCAGTCTGAAATGGGTGCATGTGGCTTTAGTTTCCAGTTACCAGGTGTTATAATTAAAATATGTATGTATAAACCCTCTGTGTGTTTAACCCTTTCCTCCTGGTCCTGTTGGGTAAAAGGCATCGCGCATAATCGAATCACTTAGGAGGCCCAGTCCCAAACTGTTTTCCAGAATGACTGGGAAAATTCAAAGGGCACCAGTGGACAGATCCTCAATATTGATAATTTTCTTTTCTGGACAGCCTAGAATTCTTAACACGTGAGCCTGCTCCTTCGTTCCCCTAAACCCTGTAGATGGCGCCAGAGAGCACTCTCCTGCTACTCTTCATCTGCTGGAAGTTGGCAGAGTGATTTCTCTGGTTTAAGATGCCTCTTTTAGGTTCACTTTTGACTCTGTCTCTGCCATCCTTTTCCTTACAGTCAGATCAGTAAAAATCCCAGGTTTCCTTCCTTAGCCAGTTGTTTTCTAGCTGTTTCATTGCATGTTGGAAGGCTTTTGTGCTCTCCCTCCCTCCCTTGTTCTCCCTCTTTCTGTTTTTGAGTCATTGTTCTCTCCCTCTCCCTCTCTCTCTCCTTTCCTCCTTTCAGTCTTTGTCTTTCCCCATCCCCTTCTCTCTTGCTGGACTCTGTTTCTTGGTGCTTTCTTTTGGTCAGCACCATCTCTACAATGATTTCTCTTACATCCCTCCAGCTAACATCATGGAATTCTACATCCCCTGTACCCTGAAACCTGCAGACTTAATACTATATTAACACTTGTGTTAAGCAAGAGTAATATGTTTGCTTTTGGTCCTAGGCTATTTTCTTCTTCTTCTTTCTCCTATTTGAATTACTATAGAGAGAAAATGGTCTTTTTACTTGCTGGCATGGATGCTGATAACTCAGAATCAGAGACTAAGAGCTCCCAGGCACCTTAATTATCCACTCTAGTTTCTTTCTGAACAACAATCCCTTCTATATCTTAACCACATAGTTATCAAGTGTCTGCCTGAGAACCTCCAAGGAAGGGGAAGCCATGACTTCCCAGGGGAGTGCCTGTGCACATCCAGACAGACCTAATGTTCAGGTGAAATCAGCCTCTCTGCAATGTTCCCTCAGGTCCTAGTTGTGCCCACTTGGATTCCTCTGAGATTGTTTCCAAACAATCTTTCAAATATTTTGCAACAACCGTCTTCTTCCCTCTATATCTTCTCTTCTCCTAGGGAAACATCCCCAATTCCTTCACCCAATCCTCCATAGCAAGGTCTCTGGTCCCCTCACCTTCAGACCCTTGTCCACACCTTTTCTAAACTGTGGTGCCCCAGAGTGAACACCTCCAGATGGTGCCTGAACAAGGCAGGGTCTTGCAGAACTATTGCTTAGAGGAGTCTGAGAGCAGAGGACGGAGAGAACATGAGAGATTCTGAGAGAGACAGTGTTAGTAACTGAGGGAGAGAGAGAAGGGCTGAGGAGGCTGCATCTTTTGCAGGGGAGATGTCACTGAAAGGATGGACAAATATCCAGCAGCTGAACACAAAGACATGGAGCCACCGGTTCAAGCGCTAGAGGGCAGCCAAGGACGGCCCCAACAAGCCCCCTAAGTAAGGGTAACCCGCTGGGAGCCCCACAACGCGGCGTGGGTGGAACTCTCTTTTTTGCGAGTGACTTCTGACTTTTTTAGCCAGAGATTAAATCCGACGCTTTGCCTCTCTTTCCAGAAGCTGAGGTCTTCCTGTTCCCAGCCACAGGTAATATTCTGTACAGACTTCAGGTGACTCCAATTCACCCTAATCCAATGTCCACTGATCTCCCCCCACGTTCATTGCTCTGGCTGGCGTAGAGCGCACAACCCTGTGCCTTGCAGCACTTCTCGGGTTCCCATTACCCCACCCCTGCCCTTTCCTTCGTTCCTCCAGTATTTCATTGGGGCCAGGGAGCGGATGACAAAGAATCCTTTTGTAACCATATAAAAACCACACCATGCCTTTCTTCAGATAGCCTGGTTTCAGTGCTTTCACTTCTGGCCAGCACTGCTCACTGCTCCCACCCTCCCTCTTCCTAGAGCTCTTGTGTTGTGTTTGTCCTTAGTTCTCAACGAGGACCATGACATCAAGATGATGACATAACTTGCAGTTGACTTTGATTTGAGTGAGTGAGGGCTGTGCAAGGTCACCAACCTCACTTTCTTCTCCTGCACCATCTGGGTCCAGAAGCATAACATTCATCAGGACGACAGGAGATGGCCAAGGATGTAATGTGAGACGCTAGCCCTTTCAGGCTTAGGTCTTATCACAATCTTACTTTGAGACACTATCCTAGAGCTCTACCCTGGCTGGGAGCATGCAGATACTTGGGCCCCAGCCCAGGAGCCCTTCTTTCAAAGTCAGTCTCTTTCTGATAAGCCTAAATTGAACTTTTTTTAAATAGCTCCTTCCCATTTATACCGGGTATTATTTCTTTTCTGCCTTCTGAATAGGTGGAGGAGGGGAGGAATAGAGGTAGGGCCGGGATTTAGCTCCCAAAAGAAAACTTGAAAGAACAAGTCACTTTTCCACGGAACTATGTCTGTTAGCTCTTTTTTTCTTTTCAAGTTTCTGAATTTATTTAAACTCTAATATAAAATGAGAAGAAAAAAGGAAGATGTACATAGCAGATCAAGAAAGGTACTCAAATCAAATTTCCATTTCAGGAAAATCTATGTTAAAAAGTATACATTGTATTCAAGGCTGTCCGACTTTTCTTTCCTGACTTGTAGATTTTCTTCCCCCCCCCCCCCCCCACTGTGTGCTTTGTACTTTATTTTTCCTCCCACCGTACCGCAAAGTGAGCACGGACACACACACATCCACAGGCACCCCTCGGTATGCGTAGATATGGCTAAAACCACACCTATATACACAGATACATTCAAACACATCTAGACAAGACTACTCTCCTTATTGCTACATGTCTTCTGTTTCTCTGAAAGGGGGACAGCATCTTACTTCACTTGTCCAAATCTTTCCAATCTCTCTAAATGAACCAGCTCATCATTTGCTTCTCTAGTATTCCACAGCAGTATTCCACCCCAACGACAATTCGTCTGAATTGTCCAGGAAAGCTTCCCCCCCCCCCCCCAAGGGTCTCGTTTATTTGTAGAGAAAGGTGACCCTCAACCGTGGCCAGACCTCTTGTTTTGTCACCCTTGCCCACCTCTCCGCTCAAATCCCCACCCCCACGTCTGTGGCACCTGGGCAGGAGACTGGTGGGGTATGGGGCACCAGGGCAGACCGCGCTCCCTCTGCTTCTAAAGCCAGCTCCCCATCCTGCTTCTGAATTGTATTCTGCTCACCCGGTTGTCTCAGGTAAGAGATCTCCACCTGTCCAAAGGGACTCCCCTTTCAAGCCAATGTTTTGTTACCTCTGAGGACACTAGAAGACACGAAAAGAAATCCAAAACCCCAACGTTCCTCAGGCAATGGAAGGGCCACAGCAGTGTACTTGAGGGATGGACTCGAAAGTGTGGAAGCTGAGCATTTGACCACACCGAGAGAAGTCTTTGTCTGGGAGCGGAGGAAACTCGATTCCCCGCGGTTGATTTCATGAACACCTCAAGGAAAATGGTCGATTCAGGACCAAATCCAAAGGCAAGGGGGAAGGGAGGGGATGATGCCCTTCCTTGGAGTTGGTCTGACTTATCGTGTACTTCTGGGTCCTGTCTTTTCCTCCAGGTCATTCTGGTTGACCCCTTCTCCGCGCGTCCTCTTTAATTCCTCTCAGTTCCCTTCCTGGAAGGGTTTAGGGACTCTCAGTTGCTAATTGCTCTCTTGCTGGAAGGAAGGTGAGCTGATCGCCTAAGAAGGAAAAAAAAAAGAAGGCGTGGTGAGAGGGTGTCAGGAAAAGTCTCGGAGACTGCGTGCAGGGGGTGGGCTGGGGTTGGCGCTCCTGCGACTCAGATGTTTCTTCTACCGGCCTGGCCATCTCGCCTGGAGTCCTGAAGGGATCCCTTGTATTGGAGTTGACTGAGCCCCCCCAACAGCTGGCATCCAAATTCCGCCCCCTCCTCCGCTTTTCCTGAACCATGCAGAGTTCTACTCTCCACTTCTAATGAACTCCTCAAGCTTCCACGCCCCGCCCCCCCCTCCCACGAGACCTCTAACCTAGGTCAGGTGTTAGGGAATTCTGAGAGGCCGAAGCCTGTGTAGGGGTAAGTCCTGCCAGCTCTGAGCTGGTGCCGCACCCCGAGGAACAAGAACCCTGGAGCCCACTCCCCACATCCCTTAGGAGCCACGCCCACAGCACCGAAACCAGCCTTGGCAGCCTCAGCTCTAAAGCCTGGCCAGCTAAGGTCAGACCATCTTAGTATACCCTAAATGCTTTCTGGCGGTGGGACTGTGGGGGGAGAGGAAGAGGGCCTCGGCTGCCCTGCTGTCCCCTAACACTCCACCTCCTATCTTTGGGGCCCTGGCATCCAGATTGGAACCGTTTCATTGGGAGCTGATACAGAACAAGGAATACCCAATGGGGCGGGCAGGTTTGCAGGTGCCTTGGAATAGGTAAGAGCCGCCGGGCAAACACAACCCACACATACCCCCTAACAATCTGCCCCTTGCCCGGGCTGGGAGGGTCCCCGAGACCTCTTCTTCACCTCCCGTACCGCTTCTCTGTCTTTCAGCTGAGCAGCGCGAGCCGGGGGTCCGGTGTGTGTCCGCTCCCCGGAAGCAAATGCTGAGCTCTGTCTTGGACTGAAACCTGGAAAGGCTAGGGGTTGGTGGGGGAGGTGGGAGCATCCCGTGGTCCTACTGGGGAGAGACTCGGGGGTGTGGCTGCGCAGTTTTTTTCTCCCCTCTCCTTAAGAAAATTCCTCAACAAACTCCGCTACCCCCTCAAACTGCTTTCAATGCTAATTCGGTTACATATCTTCCAGCTCTGTTCTCCTTTCTTGCAGAAGCAGATTGTTCCCCTGAACAAGAAAAGCCCTGCTGATTCTAGACATTTTTAGAAACTTTTGATGATTTTTTTCGTTCCTTTCTGAGTTCCCCTGGTCTTCCTCCCTCTCAACCTCGCATTTGAGATCAGTATTTTATGTAGACATAGAGCTGTGTGTTGGTCTGTGCCTGTATATCTACATGGACCCACACATGTGCATATATGTGAAGAGGAAGAGAGGGAGCCATATAGTATGTACTTCCCTACATGAGTTCTGAATCTAGAGATAGATTGCCTTTTTCCTTCCTAAGTCTTTGCCACAATAGGCCTGAATATCCCTGTTATACTAAATAGCTTCTCATTCCCAGATAGTCTTCCAATACTATTACTGTCCCTATATATAACATCAGAGAGATGATTCATTGAGGACCCCTACTCCAACTATAATCAGTATTGATCAGTTCCCAATGATTTTAGAAGGGCTATTGATGGTAATTCTTTGAATCCAATTGTTTGGTAATGTCAAGCCCATCACCTGATAATAGGTATCAGAAGAAGCAATGTGTTAATCTGTCCCTTGTCTAGGTCCCGTAGGAATCTAGGTTCTCATAGGAGGAGCCCATCAATCTTGTGACCATCTAGTCCTGGAGATCTTCATTGCTTCACCCAATGCTGCTGACATCTCCTTTTCGCTTCTTTGAGTCTATAGGTCATATGTCAATTGATGGAATACTGTATTTTGTACAGTTCCTTGAGAATGTCCAAGTACTCAATCTCCAGACAATCCCAGATTGTCAAATCAGATGTCTAGGGCTCCACCAATAGACCCCTGGAAGGGCAGGGTGCATCTCAGATCCTGAGGAAGGTCTGAAGTTGACTTACTTAGTGGGGATCAGGGACATTTTAAGCAACTGTCACTGACTCAGAACTCTGCCTCCTTCTCTTGGATTGTAGGTTGGACACTTTTATCACCATTAACATTCTCTTGGCCCTGTTCTTTTTATTCTGTCTGCCCTAGAGATTTCATTTCAATAGTCAAGGACCAAGTTTCCTATTTTCAGAATAGAGATCATCTGGAGGTACATAGGAGGCTAGGCTTCCTCATCCAACCACTCCACCTGACCCTTTCTGAACTACAGAGGTGAGTAAACTGAGACCCTGGCTCCCTGTCCCCAGAAAACTAATGCACATACCAGGTGTAAAGGATGGTTTCTAGGAAATGGCTAGACTTAGATCCACGATGGTTGTCCTCTTCTTTAGAGCAGGCTAGACCCTGGAATGGTAACTGAGTTTTTGTGGATTGGCATGCCAAAGCAAGGTATTTGTGGATGCCTGGCTGGAAGTGAGCAAGAAGCACGAAGGGACTTCAGGTCCTGCTTCATGCCTGCTTTTTTTCTCTCTCCTGCCATTAGCAACTCTCCTCTGCTCTTCATTCCATCATGGCTGTCCTTGCTGGCTATCTCCAGGGTCCATCCTCTCATCCCCATTGCTAGAGTCAGCCAGGGAACAACAGATCATTTGGTTTCAATGAATTCTTCTTTCCTTTTATTTTTCTTCTCTTCCCCGCCCCCCCAAGAATTATCAGTTGCTCCTTTCCTTTTCCTTGGTAGGTGGGAAATTCTTTGTTTCCTTTCCTTTCCTTTCCTTCTTTCTGTCCCTTCTTGCTCATTCTTTCAGGAATCCTTTTCTTTTTCCTTTCCTTTCTCTTTCCTCCTCCTTTCCTTGCTATTGAAGGAGGACCAGGTTAGGTAGGGGATCATTAAATCATTAATTCCTCAGGGGGCTTGGTGACTTTCTGTTATCCTGTGTATACCAGCAGCATTCCTTGAGCCCAGGCTAGGCATGGGAACATTGGGTTAAGTGACAGAGGGAAAAAGAGGGCCAGCTGCTTGGAATGAGTGGCTAGAAAGAGGGTTCCTTGAGTAACTTTAGGCCTAGAGACATGGTGGCTGGCAGGCCTAGCTTTTGCTGCTCTTTTGAGTCCTGTCTCAGTCCTCCCATGAAAGGGAGCAGCAGGCTGACTGGGTTGGGGGAGGGGGGGGTGTTTGATGCTAGGACACAAATCCCACCTCAGCCCCACGTCTCTGAAGGAAAAGGATGTTCATACTTAAGTCTGGTTTGAGATCCCCTTGCATAGCTGGGGGACAGTGGTCTTAGAGGCTGCAAGGCCAGGGGACAGAGTAGAGAGAAGAAATTTGGGGGCACAGGGAAATGAAACAGTTGATTAAAAAAGATCAGAGAGAATAAAGCAATTGTCCTTTTCTGGCTGGAGCTTGTCTGGAATGGAGCTCCCTTGGAAGGAAAGGATGGCTTCCTCAGGGGAGTCCCTCTTCTAAATCAGAACAACCGGCAGGATTCTGACCCATTGACAAAGGGAATTGTATTGTCCTTGGGAGGACAGGCCATAGTGGAAAGGGGGAGACTAGTTTAGAGGGGCATTAAAGCCCTTAGGGGTTTCCCTGAGACTGAAAGTGGGAAAGGGGAAAAAGCAAGCTGCGGAACTGCAGATCTTCCAAGTAGGGAACCTCCATCCTCTTTTCCTCCCCGCTTCCCCTTGGTACAGATGGACAGAAGAGAGGAAATCACCAGTTGTCTAGACACCTAGTTGGTCACCCAAGTCACTACCTGGTGATGACATGACCATCTCTCTTCTTTTCCACCGCCATCATTTCCACTCCCCCTCCAGCCCCACAAATTGAAGATGGGATATCTCAGCCTTGTGGACACATTTTAGATCATAGACAACTTACAACCGAGCCCAGCATGGCCTAGATACCTCATCCTGCAAATCCAGATTGATGCTGAACTTCAAAGATTCCAGGATGTGCCCCCATCCTGTCCCCAGCCATGGGAAAACCAAAAGAAAGGATTAAAGGGAAGAAAAGACATGAATTCACACAAGAGAAAGGAATAGGGGAGGAGGGCTATTCTTCAAACTGTTATCCTTAGGTAGTTTGAAAAGAAAAAGTTTGGGGCTGAGTTATGTGTGATGAGATGATTCCAAGAAACAAAACTGGTTAGGAAAAAGATAAAAGGGGAAACTATCTCATGAAAAGAGGCATGAAAGGAAGAATACAGAGGAAGCAGGTGGGGGTGGAGGGCTGCCCATACTGGAACCTCACATCGGAGTTGAAAAGGTTGAGAAAACTTCTGCAGCTGTAGAGAGGGGAGAAAGCTGGGGCGTAGGGTGAGGGAGGGACTTTAGAAGGGTATCTAGATTAAGAGTGAATAGATAAGGTAGGGACTTTTAGAGGTTTGGCTAAAATTAGGAATTTGTCCCAGGTAAGGAGAGAAGATAAGGCAACAAAGTAAGGTAAACTAAGGAGGAAAATAGTGAGTAAAAATAAGATGAATTGTAATTCCCAGGTAGTAATTATAACTTTGCATGCAAATGAGGAAAACCTAATAAAATTCAATTGGAGAAAGAAAGAATCAAGGATATGAAAGGAGGAACAAAAATCTAAGGAAAGGAGATTGAGCAGCAGTACCAGATCTCATAATGTATGATAAGACAGTAATGACCCAAACCATCAAGTACTGGCTGAAAAAATAGAAAGGTAGATCAGCAGACTAGAGAAGACATACAACTGACTGCAAGCAAGTCAATACCATAAGCTTGTATTTGACAAATTTGGGGAGAATTTATTATTTGGTTTGAAAAATTGCTGGGAAAACTGGAGATCAGTATGACAGGAATTGGGCAGAGATCAATATCTTAGACATACCAAGATAAAGTTCAAATGCATATATGTTGTTGATGCATGGAGAATTTAGAAGAAAATTAGAACACAGAATATCAGACTTAGGGATAGGTGAACAATTTATGAAGAAACAGGAGATACAGACTAAAGCTAGGTATGAAAGTTAATTTTCAGTGCATGAAATTAAAAAGGTTTTGTAAAAAATGTTACCAAGAGAAGGAGGAAAGAAGAAAATAAAGATAAAAATTTATTCAGAATTGATAATGGCATTGTATTCAAAATATAAATAGAATTTTGTGAAATCTCTAAAACTATGAGACATTCCCTTATTGATAAATGGCCAAAGGATATGTAGGGACAGTTTAAGGAGGAAATGTTTCTTGGTGGCAACTGAGCTAAGGTAGAAATGTGTTCTCCCTGAGAGAATGGCTATCCTGTTGTCTGCATTTGCAAAGGGGAGAGAGAGGATGGCAAAAAGAGTGTTTGACCTTCTACATTTTCTTTTTCCTCCACCACATGTACTATTTATTTCCCATTTTCCTTTACCCATTGCATAGAAGAGAAATTTTAACATTCAACTGTTTGAAGTTCCAGCTTTATTCTCTCCCTCCTTCCAACCAAACTTCCCTTTCTTCCCCACAATGACCACAAGCAGTAAGATGCTAGTCCCATATGTGTAACAGACAAAAAATTCCAAAGCAAAAACTAATACTTGAGAACAACTAAGAAACCCACAGGGGCGGAGGGCAGAGAAGAAGAAGAAAAATATTATCCTTTCATCTACAGTTGATTCCCTTTCTCCAGAGATGACTGGCAGTCTGCATCATTTCCCCAGTATCCCGTGATGGTTTGTTTCCTTGTTGGTGTTCATTACCCAATTCTCTGTTTTCATGCTCTTTCCTCCTCTACCTCATGGTCTCTTTCCTTCAAGAATTTGGATGCTGTGCCACTTGATCAGGACTGCTCTGCTGATCTTTTTGAGTGCAGCTGTGAAGTAGAAGAGAATCTGCTCCAGCATCCTCGGGGATCCCTCCTGCTTTCAATCTTTCCCTCTGAACCCATATATTCTTCCATTCTGCTTTCTTTCTTGGGGAGTATCTCATTCCCAGGAAGGACTGCTGTGTGTTTCACTCATAGCTATTGTCCTATTTTCTCTCTGTCTCCTTGTTGGTCTCTTCTCCCCCTCCTTCTGCCCCAGTTCTCTCTTAGAAAATTTGTTTTGCTTACAACCAATGCCTGTCCTCAAGAGACCTTCACACTTTCTCACAGATATGCAGTCTCCCTGCTGCCCCCTCTTCCTAGCTCTTCCTTGCCCCTCCTCTGTCTATTCATCTTAGCCTTGGGAGGGGAGGTCATAGTGGAAAGGGTACCTAGCTTGGAGGGTCATTAAATCCCTTGAGGCTTTCCCTGAGGCTTGAAGTGGGGAAGGGGAGAAAGCAAGCTGTGGAACTGCAGATCTTCCAAGTAGGGGACCTCCATCCTCTTTTTCTCCCCCCTTCCCCCTTGGGGAAGATGGATAGAAGAGAGGAAATCACCAGCTATTTAGACACCTAGCTGGTCACCCAAGTCACTACCTGGTGATGACATGACCATCTCTCTTCTTTCCCATCCCCTTCTTTTCCACTCCCCCTCCAGCCCCACAGATTGAATGAGATATCTTGCCCTTCTGAAAAACATGACATCATAGACCATCCACAGTTAAACTGGGCTTTATGTGTGTGTTACATAAAGACACATATACCACTTTATTACATTTTACAGACATTCCTATGAAGATCCTATCCCCTTCTAAAAGCCTTTTTACTTCTTTTGAAATTATGGTGGAAAGGTGAAAGAAAAGATAAATATTTATGCTTTCCCTTTATTCTTAATACCTGTCATTTCATTTGTTTTTAAGGACGGTGTTAGACACTTCTTGAGTGACTTGCAGCCAGACCACAAAACCTTAACTTGAGTTTACCATAGATTAAAAATATAAGCTCTATTATCCACAGATGCAGTTGTGAGTCTTGTTACCAAAATTTACCAAAGAATAAGTATTTATAATATCCTGTACTTTTCCTAATTTTAAAACACTTTAGAAACCTCTCAGTTCAAGATGATTGCTAAAGAGATATAGCAGAGGAATTAATGTTGTAAATCTGAGTCTAAAATTAATTCAAATATCATTTTCCCAATGATCTTATGTTTCAATGCACTTAACATTTTCTACAAATTAAAAGGCTATCTGCATTGTCAGAGATTTTTTCTTTTTTTTTTTTATATAGGTAAAATGTGCCCCCCCCCCCCTCCAACTTCTTAACGGCCCAGGTAAGGTATACTTAGTGAGACTCAATTATTACAAAATTTAATCAGGCTCAAAAGGAAAGTGTATTTATATTCCAATTAGATCTTTATACAGTTATTAAAGTACTTCAAGCCTTGGGTTTGTTTACTTCTTTAAGATAAAATACAATTTAACAATCTGAATAAGGTCAAGGTTGACTTTTTCAGGAAGTCTAAATGATAACATTATAAAGTAGCAAGAACTTTGTTCCCACCAGATGCAAAAGTCAATAATTAGAGCTGATTTAAAAAGTTACCTGAGAAGAACGTCCAAAAGGTTGTAGTACAAAGTAATTTCTCAACTATTATTCTACTCTGAGTACTAAAAAATAGTAGTAACATTTTCTGTTGATTCAAAATATAAAATACGATCATGATACATAATGCTAGCTCTTGAAAGAAAATGAAAAATGGATCATGGTGATCTTTTCTTACTCTACAATTCATCATATGTAGAGTATGTTAAGTTGCAAAAAACAATTATCATTAAAGCTTCTAAGAAGCTATCACCAATGCTGCAGATTATTAAATATAATGAGACAAAATAAAAGTTAGGTTAAATTAATTTTATAAATTAACATATTTTGAAATCTCTCTTGTTAAAGTTGAAATCTATTTGATGTTCTTGTTCAAGTGTAATCCAATGAAAGGACAGAGACTTTTATTCAGAAACACGAACGATTTGCTTCCCAATATTGCCGCCTGTCATCATAGATTGAAAAGCAACTGAAAAATAAAAAAAAAATGATCTTGAAGAATCAGTATCAGTTGTGTAATAGCACTAGTTATATGAATAACTGTTGTAATAGTTCAAAATAACATTATATTCATATAATGAAATGAAGTTTGATAATTCTAAATGATGTCCTAAATGATTATATCAGTTTTGAAGCACACAGATTAGTCCAAATCAGGGCATGAAATGACTTAAACATTAGTACCTTAACTGAAAATATTTACCTGTTACTAACTATATTCATCTGATCTAAGTTCAGGAAAAATAAGTGAAAAAAGTTTTGAAATAATCCCTTATAAGTAATATAAATGTCAATAATTATATAAGATGAGTAAATGAAACTAACATCTGTTAACTTAAAAGACTTAGGGCTTTTGTGTAAATGTGGTATTCAGAAGAATAGTTGTTTTCGCAATACTGACAATATGGATTTCTTCTAAGGCAAATATAATTCATTTTTTTCTAATGAAAAAAAAAGATTTTCAAAAATAAAAACTTTTTAAGTAACACAACTCTAAAATAAAATTCTAATGGCTAAGTGCACATGGAAATACTCACCAAAGAAAGGACCAAGGGAATTTTGGAAATTATGGAAATGAGGACAATAAAATCTATTTTCATGGGAACTAAATATTAAGTTTCCCCAATATATAAACTGTGAAAAGTACTCCGCATCCTGTAAAATGTATAGGCTGTGCACAAACTATTTAAGGAACTCAAGAAAGAACATCATAAAATGACACACACTTAAGAAAGATGTTCCTCTTAAGGATCCTTAAGTTGAATTATTGGTAGAGGTTGGATAAGTACATATTGCATTCAAATTACTGTCACATTTCCCAGAAAACAAAAACATGACATACTGCACAGAAAAAGGAATGCCTGTAAAAGTACTGTTTCAGAGTAAGAACTTATACTTGCATTATTAAAGAATTTCTGATCATCTTACCTCCCATGTTTTCCAAGCCATTGATCACTGTCTCTTTGACCTACAAATCAAAATAATTGGAATTAATTTTCTTCCTTACTCTGCACGGGCAAACTATTTAGCACTTTCCCCTTTCGAGAAAGGTATACTTCTAACATGCAACATATGATCTGTAAAAGCATAGAAATCATACTTTTATGAATAAAATCCATATTTTCCCATCAACTAACATTATAGTTTTGTTTCTTTCCCCTCTCATACTCTGCCCCCAACTTCTCTGCCAAATAAATATAATTTTAAAAATTTCTACCAATTCAAAGTAGCCTCAAACAAAATATAATCTTTGTTGTTCAATCATTTTCAGTAGTGTCCAACTCTTTGTGACCTCATTTGGGATTTTCTTTGCAAAGATATTGAAGTGATTTGCCATTTCCTTCTCCAGTTCATTTTATAGACAAGAAAACCGAGGCAAACAGCATTAAGTGACTTGTCTAGGATCATATACCTAGTAAGCGTCAGAGTGTCAAATTTGAACTCATGAAGATGACTATCTCTGACTCCAGGCTCAGTACTCTATCCATTGCACTACTTAGCTGTCCTATGACCTTAATAAGAATAATTACACATTTATTTTTTACTTTATAATTTAGGGTTTTTACATTAAGTAACAATTTCTAAAAACAGGAGTGCTGCATGCTCATTTTGAATCAGCAATTTTTTTCTCAAATGGCTAAGAAATTAACTGATTTTTAGCAGCTTCCTTCTAATTTCTGGCCTCCTTACCCTCCTATACTTTATTGAAAGTAAAATGTTGGACTACATGATCATTAAGAAATCTTTTCTATCTAAAATACTATCTTGGATGCATCTGCCCCCTGTAATTATACAGATGTAGGGATCTGTAGGGATCAGTTTCTATTTGAGTTTGATACTACTGGTCTAAAATACTGGTTCTCAAACTTTTTGGTCTCTGGACTCCTTTATACTCTTAGAAATTGCAGAGGACCCTAAATAGCTTTTGTTTACATGGGCTGAAGTTATTAATGCTTTCCAGTTAGAAATAAAATGGATATTTAAAAATATTCATTCAAAAAGAACAACAAAATATCTGTTACACATTTACATGAACTTTTTTATGAAAAATAACTTTTCCCAAAGAAAAAACTTAAGAGTAACACAGTATCGCCTTCCATAATTTTGCAAATCTCTTTAATGTCTGTCTTAACAGAAAACAGCTTGATTCTCCTATGTGCTTCTACATTCAATCTGTTGAAATACATTGTTTTGGTTACAGGATATGAAGAAAATCCTCAAACAGATGTATAGTTGGGAAATGGAGAAGCTTTTTAATAAATAACTTTTTCATATAATTATGAAAATAATTTTGATCTCAAGGACCCTCTAAAAGGGTTTTGGTGATCCCTAGAGATCCATGGATTATTGTTTGAGAATTCATGAGCTAGAGATTTTTGTTCTGATCCTATCTCAGTACTGTGGAATCCCTCAGAAACAAAGCAATATGATCTTCCTATCAAAGAGGTTTTCATTTAAGTTAACTGTAGTGAGCAACTGGACACTTATCCCAGCTATGTAATCTGAACTAACTATACCCAGGATAACAATCTGATTTTTCAAACTACACAGAAATTCAGGTTCACTCCATTTAAGGAATAAGATCAAAGGAATAAACTGATAAGGACGTAGGATCAACTCCTACCTTTATTTTTCCTTCTTTAAACCACTGACTCAGTTGTAGAACTCCAGACTCAAATTTGTCCTTGTACTCAAACAACAGAAATCTGTCCCTATAGAACAATAAAAGACAGCAATCTAAAACAGGAGAAAAGCAAGATCAGATAATTTCACAAGTCTCTGAAATCTTTTCATGCAACAAATAACATGACTTAATCGTAGTAAGTTTGGCCAGATGTAGTTTAGATAAATGTTATGAAAATAAAAGATCGGAGTCAATGTCAAAATCATTTTCTGAGTTAACAAAACCTATTTACTGGGGCTTCAAGTGGTTTTAAATGCACATCATTACTCTGCAAGGCTTCTGCTCCAAGGAACAAGATGCCCCTTCCAGGATAAGCTCATTACATCTAATCTTATAACCATGATGGTGAATCAATCCCTGATTGACATGACTGCTTTCAGTCTCTTGTCCCCTCCGATTGGAGGGCTGGCAGGTGAAGTATCAAATGCTTCCCAAAGCCTTCCTTTACAGAGGGCAGGAACTAGGCTTTCAGTTCCTCTCTCCATTTTGCACCTGCTTCTCTGCCTGGTCTCAACTCCAGGGAACAAGGTGCTCCCAGGTGTTCCCTACCTTTCCTGCATCCTTTTGATGTTGTCTCTACCCTATTAGATTATAAGCTCCTTCAAAGTAAGAACTGTCTTTCTTTTTATTAACTGTATCCCCAGCACTTAGCACAATGCCTGGCACATAGTAGGTACTTAATAAATGTTTATGAGATTCCAGTGGGATGAGGGAACAGCTCTGGGCAAAAAACTATATGTGTGTATATATTTATACATACATATAGTATATGCATACATGGTTTTAATATCATAGTAAATAAGGAAAAAAAGAATACCTTGTGATGTTTTTTGTTTTTAGAATTGACTCTACTTCAGGCAGCAGTGGGGGAGGATGAAGCATATCATTATTGTACTGAGATATCTGGCCACACAGGATAATATGGCTGTTCTTATTCATCTATTCAGAAAAAAAAATGATTACTATCCCCCCAAGAAACAGATTTTTCTCTAAAGTTACTACATATAGAGCTGCTTTATGAAAAGCATGTTTTAATAGAATAAGTGTCAATGAAAGAATCCTTGGAAGCCCACAGAAAACAAAACCCATTTCATTAACAGTATTCCATTAATAGTAGCTTAAGAGATTTTTTTGGGGGGAGGACTCTATCCATGACACCTATTTATGAATATAAAAAACAAAAGCTTATTTCTTATAAAGAAACAACTTGGAAAAATTAATGTGAATTGATAGAATGCCTTCCTTGAGGCAAAGACAGTTTCATTTTTGTCATTGTGTCCCTAGCTCTGCTTGCTGCCTGAAACGCAGTAGCTGCTTGGTGATTAGCAAAGAGCTAAATGTTCAACAAAACATGTGGCTCCATGTCCTTTCACTCCTGCTATTCTATCCTCTGGAACTCTTTTTCTATATAATTAACAAATTTCTCTGATTCTTAGGTCTTTTTCTCTCATGCTACTTCCCTCTTCTGGCACTTATTGAGACTTACTGAAATATCAATGATATTTCATCACTTGCATTCTTTCTAGGATGGGCTGCACCTTCTTTCACACTCCCCAACTCACTGGTCCCAGGAGGAGACATGGAATACTTCTACCATCACTCAGCAAAGCAAACTGTCCTCATTTAAGAGTCACTATCCATATTTCTCACTCACATTCAGGTGTCTATTATCTACCAAGCCCTAGGACATTCCTCCTTTCTCAAGACATTCAGTACCTTGACTCCTTTCCATACAAGTTCATGATTTATATTAAGGAACTCAACATGCATATTGCTGTTCCCATAAATAACTCTCACCTCCCAGTTCCTCAATCTACTTAACTCCCATGAGCCATTTCTTCACTCCACCTCAGCTATATGGCTCTGTAGTATTCTGATCTCTTATAGTTCCATCTGTCTGTATGCTATCAGGACCCCCAAACTAAGAGTACTCTTCTTTTTGCTTCTCTGTTTTCTTACTATCAGAAGAGATCATGTTTTCCAGAGCTAAGGCCCAGCAAGCAACATGTGCCCTGAGCTTGGCATTCACCCCCTGGATGAACTCTGCAGCAGCCAAAATCACAGAATTGGCTTAAACCAGCTCCAGGTGGTCCCTGAGCTCAGAAAAGCACCCAAAGGAACCACGTTCTGGTCATGATACCTGGCCATGAATAGACTTTTTGTCAGTATATAAACTCACCTCACTGTCACTGCTACACTTCACTAGTGCAGTCATACCTTGCTGCTTCCTTCTTTGTCTAGCCACAACTATATGTAAGAAAGCTTAGCCTTGCTGCCTTGGTCTTAGAGGAGAGCCTGGCACACGTCAAGTTTCCCCACTCCAGTGGAATGAAGAAGGCTTTTTGCTGTAACCTCTTTGATTTTATTTTATTTTGTTTTTCAGAGTTGATGGTTGGTATAAAGTTTTTGCTAAACCTCTGCAGCTCTTTCGTCAGAGTTAAGTTAGTGTAGAGCCTCTGTGAGCTCTTTGGTATTTTGAGAGTTTAACAGGTTAGTGTAAAACCTCTGTGGCTCTTTGAGTATTTATTTTCAGAGTCTGACAATGCCTTACTCTTCTTAAGCCTATTCTTCATGTTCATCATGACCTCCAAATTCCTTCAATCTTCAGTACTATCCCAGACCATTAGCCTTGCTCTAATTACACTTTCCTCCCTCTCATCCATTCCATATATCTAGTCAATTACAGATCCTGTCATTTCTCCTTCTTTGAAATTTCTTTCATTCACATTGCCACCACCCTAGCTCAGGCCACCAACACCTCTTGCCTGGACTACTGTAGTAGCTTCCTTTCCTCAAGTGTCTCTCCTCTCCACAAAGCTGCCAAAGTGATTTTCCTAAAGCACTTGTCTGACAACATCACTCCTAAATGTAATAAACTTCAGGGGCTCCCTGTTACCTCTAAGATCGAATAAAAATTTCTCTTCTTTCACTTAATGGCCTTCACAAATTGGCCCCTTCCTGCCTTTCCAGTCTTCTTACATATAACTCTCCTCTACATATGCAAAGGTTCAGCCATACTGGCCTACCTGTGGTTCTCACTCACAATGCCCCATCTCCCTGCCTTTGCACCGTGGTTGTTCCATCATTTTCTGTCTTGTCCAACTCTTTGTGATTCCATTTGGGGTTTTCCTGGTAAGAATGGTTTGCCATTTCCTTCTCCAGATCACTTTACAGATGAGGAAGATTTTTACATTTTACAGATGAGGCAAACCAAGTAAATGACTTACCCAGTACATAGCTAATAAGTGTCTGAGGCCTAATTTGATCTGAAGAAGATGAAGCATCTTCTTGGCTCCAGGCCTGGTGCTCTAACCACTGCATCACCTAGCTGCTTTTGCACTGGATGTCCCCAAATGCCTAAAATACATTTTCTTCTCACCACTATCTCTTGGAATTTCCATGTTTCTTCAAGACTCAGCTCAAGGACCGGATTCACAATCTTGATTCCAGGAGCTACTCATGCCCTCCCTCTCACAAAACTACCTTGAATTTATTTTTTATGTATTTAGGAATGTATGGAATGTCTCCTCTAATAGGACGGCAACATCTGTTTTGCCTTTGTCTCTGTATCCTCAGTGCCTGATACTTAGTAGGGGCTTAATCAGTGCTTATTGACTGATTGTTCTTATTGAAACTCTGTGACACAAATTACATAGTAAGCATGATTACGTAGCAGAATACAATGATAAACTATCAGGTTGTTCTATCACTGAACTTTGCAGAACTTTTTTTGGATGGTGGCTCAGAGTAACAAAGTAGGGTGCTTGTGTGTGTGTGTGTGTGTGTAAATAGACATATATGTATACAGACACATATATACATACACACACATACAAAAGAAATAAAAATAGTTTATTCAAATTTATAGCAGGAAGTCATCAATTACCTGGCGTATAACAGTATCACTGATGATACCACCAACATTGTCAAAGTAAACATCCACTCCAGATGGGCAAGCCTTACGGAGTTGTTCTGCCACGTTCCCTTTTTTATAATTAATTGCAGCATCAAAGCCCAGTTCTGAGACCAAGATGGAGCACTTCTCATTTGTTCCACAAATTCCTACCACTCTAGAACAGCCTTCCAAACGACCAATCTGTAAGAATAAAAGTTTGAAAATTAAATGGTTTTATATTTTTATAACTACTTAGAATGGTGGAAAAGCTGTAAGCTGATACAAGTAGGTGCTGGCATTTACAATAGTTCAGATCAGATCAGAATTTTTAAACTTTTTGTCAAAGGTGACTGAAAGACTTAAAAAGATACAATGATACGGGATACAATATGATGTTTAAAACAAATCATAAAGCTAGAAATAGAACACAGAGTGACTTTTGAGTTTATAAATAGAAATCTTAGATATGATTTTATTAAAGAAATCAGTAACAAATCACAATGCTACATGGGAACCTAATTTTCTGAGCCTGAGAGATGCCAAAAGCATATTCAGACTAAATTACACTTTTGTAAGTTCTCATTATGAATACATGTTTATTATATTCATTTGTAAAATACAAATATTGTAGAAATGTTTAAAAACATGCTCTAAGGGCATTTTTATATTTGGTTCTGAAAAAAATATATCAGGCAAAACAACCAGGGTGCAGGTAGTTCCATAGAAATAATACTTCAGAACACAGCAATAATCCAACTGATGTTTAGAAGTTAAGGCCAATGGGGACAAAACATGAGTTCAGATTGTTACCAGTTATTTGATTTGTACCAAATTATGGTGCAACAGTTTCACAATGTTGTAGTGTTGTTTGGTTATAATGTATTAAGATGTTATTATAAAATGACATTATTTAGAGTAACATTAAACTATGTCTGTACTAAATTCTATATTTGTGCCCAATGATTTATCTTTTATTTGGATTTTTTTTTAAATCCAGATTAGTTATGGTTTTAACAGATTTACTCATTAGAATATGAAATTTCAGAGAGGCAGTTTTTTTCTGATTATTTCCATCATAGCATTCAGTCACATTTAAGTCTTTTTTCTAAATTTCTCATAAATGGAAAACTAGCCCCAAATACATCCTCAAGTCACAATATCCTTATTTTTAACAATAACTAATATAATGAACTACTTATACACAACACTTCTATCAGAAATATTTAGGCAAAACATTACATATACGTCTCAATCTTATACCTCTTCCCATCTATTGTTGTATTGAGACTTCAGTTATAGATATCTTTTTAAAAACCAAAGTAAGCAATCATGAGAAAAGTTTACCTGACCAGCCAATGATCCACAAGCACCTGCAGCTCCACTGACAACCAATGTCTGGTTGGAACCAGCAGTTATGTGACCTTGTTCTTTAATTGCAAGTAAAGAAGTCAATCCTGTTGTACCAACAGCACCAAGAAAGTAAGAAAGGTGCCCATCTACAACTCGTGGGTCTACCTAAAACAAAATATGCACATATTTCATATCACACTACGGATTTCTATCAAAGTTTAAACAGGAAACACTGGTGGAAATTTCTATATAATTTCTGGTATGGTAAAGTGTCTATATGTTTAGGGAACTAAAGTATAAAAGTTGGACTGAAAAAAGTATGGCAAAGCAGATATAGAGTTGAGGCTAGAATTCAGAAAGACCTTGTTTTGCCTGTCACAATTGGCTGTGTGACTGTGGGAAAGTCACATAATCTCTTAGTGATCACAGACAACTCTCACACTCAGCTGCTCAACAGTTGCCAATCTGCATTGGTAGAAGGAGTTTTCCTCACTGGAATACTATGACAAACCATCAAATAAAAATGGCAACATTAGAATATGGAATCTATAATCAAAGCCTCAAGCCAAAGTTCAACCTCCAAAATATCAAATGATGTGTCTGTGGGAAAACAGGGCCACTGGACATGCTATTAGTAGAGCAAATGATACAGCTATTTTGCAAAGAAATTGAAAGCAATACCCAAAGAGTTATTAAATTGTACATTCCCTTTAACCTAGCTATACCACTACTAGTGGTATAGAAATCAAAGGACAATGTCTGATAAGTATAAAAATATTTATAGTAGGACTTTTTATAGTGGCAAAGAAATGGAAGCTAATGGGGTGCCCAATGGCTGAACCAAGTATGGCACATCAATATAATGGAATACTACTGTGTTATAAGAAATAATTAATGAAAGAAATAATTTCAGAGAAACTTGGGACTACTTGAACTTATGCAGAGTAAAGTGAGCAGAACCAGGAGAATGATTTAAACTATACCCATATTGGGGAAAAAAAACAATTTTGGAGGACTTAAGAACTCTAATCAGTGCAATGACCAAACATAGTTCCAGAACACCAATGATGAAAAAGGTGATCGACTCAGGGTACAGAGTAAGACACAGTGAGACACACATAGACAAAAATAGCAATTTGCTTTGCTACACTACATGCATAGTTACAAGGCTTTTCAGTGGGGAAGAAAGGAAATGGGAAGGAAGGGAAGCTATGATAACTCTTTCATCAACAAAAAAATGCCATGAATGTGAAAGGTCTTGATCTCTGCTTTAGCTGCTCAAAGTTTGTGGTTTTTTATCTTCTTTTCTACATAGCTCTTCCATTAATTAGCTTTGTGATCTTGGGAAAGTAACTCAATCTTCCTTTGTTTCACTTTCCTGACCCATAAAATGAGAGAAGCTTCCTTCCAACTAAAATATGATTTGTGGATCAATCACCAAAATGAAATAATAACCCCTCACATTTGTATAATAATACTTTAAAGTTTGCACAGCAATTTCCTCATAACCCTATAAGGCAGGTATTACAAATTATTAGTGGCTGTCATCAGGGCCAGTATTAGGCAAAACTGTGAAGCATGATTTCAGGAGCTCTTCCTTGCTCTTTCTGTATCCTAGTGCCCCTTAAACACCTTTCCTTCCCCTAAGCATTCCATGTCCCCATACTGCCTTTCAGCTGCTTAGTTCTCGGATGCAACATTCCTTCAGTCAGCAGCAACCCAAGTTCTTGACCCTTTTCCCCATATTCTCCTTTCCAAACTTAACTGTCTTCTAAATTAGTCCTTTGGAAATCTGTCTATTAGGAAAAATGCTAGTTGAGATGTGCCACACTAATGCTTATAGAATAGTAGTATGACACATGTGTTATATAACAGTTGTTTTTAACAATGATGAAAAGTTTCAAGTCCTAAGGCAGGCCAACTGGTGAGTGGGAAGTTAGGAGGAGGTGAGAATTCCCACATAAACTTTCAGATCATACCAACACAAAGTCCCTGGTTACTAGATGAAGTGACTAAGGTCCCTTGATTTCAGTTTAAGAATAATTGCTTCTCCTGTGAATTCAATGGCAAATGAAACTCATTAACTGTACTTTCAATGAAAACATAGTTAATTTTTATATAACTTATTTTTATATAAATTTTCAGGCAATAAAAAGGAATTTGGAAGACAAAATAATCAATTAACTATTGGTATAGATTTTGCTACATGTTATCACATTTAATGAGTGAGTAGGCAGAAGAAACTGGATGATTTCATTATGTTCTTGATATTAAGGAGAATCAAATGCCAAGGGAAAAAAATGAATTGAGAATTATAGGAAATGTATACACACTGTTTATTAGAGATTACCTTTTCAAGTGTATTTCCCTCCAAAATAGCCTTCGTCTGCCAGGGCCAATTAAAAAATGTCACAAAATCACCTTTAGCCAAATTTTCATATTGACTCTCTTCTACAACTCCAACACCTCCACCATCGATCACTTCAGACAGCTGCCAAGGCTTTATAAAGTCAGCACCAGTGTCTTCATTCAATCTAATACGCTGGAAAACAAAAACATTTATTAGGAGAATTCTGAAAATACTTCTCTATATGTATCTATCTAGAAACCATTAAAAAGGGATATACTGAATGGTGTTAAGAAAAAATAAAATAGCGTTAAGTATAAAGCATTCCTCTGAGATAAAAAACAAAACTTTATCTTCCTCGTTCCTTTCTCCTCTCTTAACTATTGCTTATTTAAAGAATATTTCTCTTAAAAATATACTAGAAAATGCCTGTTTAACAGATAGAGAGAATTTTTAATCTAATGAAACCATGCATCATTACTGTCTCACAAATTTTTCTAATCACCAAACCTGTAAAAAAAAATTTAATTTTCTCATAGTTGTCCTTCTTCCCAAGGTCTTATTACTCAGCCTTTTACCTCCGACTAAAAGGTAATGTTTTCAATTCAGAATCCATTGCTGGTGCCACAGTTAGAAAGAGCTATGTTGAAGCAGGTTAGGTATGGCTTTTGCCAGGTAAGTCATTCTTGTGAAAGGAAAAGTTATCAATGTTAACAATGAAAACTACAACTAAAGAGTTGCTTCAAGAGTCCCCAGAAGAGGGCACAATTGGATCTTCATCAGCTCTACCAACAAAATGAACAATTCCTAAAGACGTTAAATACTAATAGAGAACACAACATTCGGGGCTATTTTTTAAATTTGTGATTAAAAAAAAAAAACCCATAAGGATACAGGCAAACAAAACCACAAGCTACCAGACTTCTTTTTGCTTCTCTAAATTTGATAAACCATAATATATAAAAATGAATGACTTGTTCCTTTCAAACAGTCAGGAAAAGAAATGTCATTGACAATGGCTCAAAGCCACATGATTTATTCCAAAAGGCAGTTGCACAGAGATCAATGAAGATCTCCCATTTTAGCGACATTACAAAATAAGGCTTGTGAAACATACTTAAATAAGATTATTTAATCTATTTGTTGAACTTAGCATTATTTATTATAATGACCTCTGAGGAACAATTTTCATAAGATCATACAAATTATGAGGTGGCTAACCAATGAAAATATATAAAACTTGAAGTATAAGAATACTAAAGACCACTTGGACAGAAAGAAGAGACAAATGAGGAGCCTGGAAAATATCACAGGTCTGGCATGGAGACATGATATAATAAATACTCAATGGGATCAGGCCATGGAAGAGCTCAAAAAGGATTCTGAAAATCAAGTTAGAGAGGGAGGAAAAACTGGGAAGAGAAATGAGAGAGATGCAAGAAAAGCATGAAAAGCAGGTCAACACCTTGCTAAAGGACACCCAAAAAAATGCTGAAGAAAATAATATCTTGAAAAATAGGCTAACTCAATTGGCAAA
>CM053769.1:458296677-458313385 GCA_028658325.1 Potorous gilbertii | reverse complement strand
TATGAAAACCTATCTTACAATACAGGAAAGTGGGGGAGAAGGAGATAAGCAGGGTCGGGGGGGATGATGGAAGGGAGGGCAATGGAAGGAGGGAGCAATTTGAAGTCAACACTCTTGGGGAGGGACAGAATCAAAAGAGAGAACAGAAGCAATGGGGGGCAGGATAGGATAGAGGGAAATATAGTTAGTCTTACACAACACGACTATTAAGGAAGTCACTTGCAAAACTACACAGATATGGCCTATATTGAATTGCCTGCCTTCCCAAAGGGAATGAGTGGGGAGGGAGGGATGGGGAGAAGTTGGAACTTAAAGTTTTAGGGCCAACTGTTGAGTATTGTTCTTGCTACTAGGAAACAAGAAATACAGGTAATGGGGAATAGAAAGTTATCTGGCCCCATAGGACTAAAGAGAATATGGGGACAAGGAAAGAGAGGGATGATAGAAGAGAGGGCAGATTGGTAATAGGGGAAATTAGAATGCTCAGTGTATTGGGGTGAGGGGAGGGGACAAATGGGGAGAAAATTTGGAACCCAAAATTTTGTGAAAATGAATGTAAAAAGTTAAATTAAAAAAAAAGAAATATTAATTGCTCATAGGTCAGCTCAGTCAATTTAATAAAAATTACAATACTACCAAAATTAATTTACTTATGCAATGATATAACAATCATATTACTAAAGAATTACTTTATAAAGCTAGAAAAATCATAACAAAATACATCTAGGGGAACAAAAGGTTAAGGATATCAAGAGAACCCATGAAAAAATGTAAGGAAGTAAGACTAATATCAAAACTATTTGGTACTTGATAAGAAGCAGAGAGATTAATCAGTGGAACAGATTAAGTACACAACATGGAGAAACAAAGGAGCATAGTAACGTAGTGCTTGATAAATCCAAAGTTACCAGCTAGTAGAGCAGGAGCTCAATATCTGACAAAAACTACAGGGAAGACATACAGGGTGATATCATAAGCAAATCAGAGGCACATGGAAGACGTTATATATCAGATCTATGGAGAGGGGAAGGATTCGTATTGAGAGAGAGAGATTTACAGGAAGTAAAATTGATAATTTTGATGATATTAAATCAAAGGGTTTTTTTTATACAAACAAAACCAATGCAGCTAAGATTGGAAGAAAACAGGGAACTAGGAAAGAAATCTTTGTGGTGTTTCTCTGATAAAGGTCTCATTTCTAAAATATATAGGGAATGGGGTGAAATGTATGAGAATAAGAGTCATTCCCCAAACCATAAAAAGTCAAAGGATACGAACAGACAACTCTTGCAGGAAGAAACCAAAGCTATCAATAGTCATATTTAAAAAATGCTCTAAAATAACATAACAATTCTAGGGAACAATTTGGAACTATGCCCCAAAAAGCTACCCTTTGACCCACTGATACTGCTACTAGGGGGCACCTAGGTGGTGCAGTGGATAGAGCACTAGTGCAGGAGTCAGGAAGACCTGAGTTCACATCCCACCTGAGACACTTGACACTCACTAGTTATGTGACCTTGGCCAAGGCATCTAACCCCAACTGCCTCATCCTAGGTCATCTCCAGTCACCCTGATGATTATCTGGTCACTAGATTCAGATGTCTCTGGAGGAGAAGTGAGGTTGGTGACCTGCACAGCCCTGCCTCACTCAAAAAAAAAAAAAAGTCAAGTGCAAGTCATGTCATTATTTCTCCAATGGCATGGTCTTCTGTGGCAATGAAGGATGAACACACGCACTACTACAAGACCTATACCCCGATGAGATAAAAGGAAAAGGACACATATACACAAAACTATTTGCAGCAATTCTTTTTTGTGGTGGCAAAGAATTGGAAACTGAGGGGTTGCTCAACAGCTGGAAAATGACTGAACAAGTTATTGGTATATGAATGTGATGCAATACTGTTGTGCTGTAGGAAATGATGAATGGGATGGTTTCAACCAAACCTGAGAAGACTTATACAAACTTATACAAAGTGCAATGAGCAGAACCAGAAGAATTGCACAGTAACAGCAATTTTGTAAAGATAATCAAGTATGAACATAATCAACGTAACAATCAAGTACAATTTCAAAGGGTGCCTGATGAAATATGTTCTAAACCTCCTGAATGAGACCTGACGAACTCAGAGTACAAGATGAAATGTTTTATTCTGTGCCATCCTTTTTCTTACTTTTTTCCCTTTGTTATATAGTTAATGTAGAAAATTGTTTTGCATTTCAATACATATCTGTGTGGGTCTTATTTTTCTTGTCTGGGGTGGGGTAGGAGGGATAGACTATGGGACTAAAAAAAAAAAATTTAAATTTTTAGAAATAGTTAATCCTGCACTCTCCAAACAAGAAAAATTGTTAGGAATAGTAAAACTTAGGTTTTGAAACTGGCAAGGAAATCTCAGGACAACAGAAAGTCTCTCTTTTTTTTAATCCTACCTGTGGAGAAAAAGGAGAAACAAGGAAGAAATAAATAACTTTGCTTGGAGTGGATGGGATAATTGATAACACAGAGAAGACAGAACTCCCCAAATCTTATTTTATTGTTTCATTTCTCTCTGCAGAGAATGACCTCTACACTAAAAATGACAGAACAAACTAACAGGGAGTTGATACTCAAGATATATAAGGAGAGAGTAAGAGAGCACCCAGATGTCCTGGAAGAAGACCAGTCACCTGACCCAAATAATCCAAAAGAACTGACAAATATGACTGTTGAACTACTGTCATTGATATCTGAAAGACCTTCATGAAAATGGGAAAGGCATCACAAGATTGGAGATGGACAAAAAAAATGAGGTAAAAAAACTTGTAAAAAATTTATCATTGGGTGCCATGCAAACAGCAGGTGCTAGGTAAATATTTATTGATACAGAAAAAGAAACAAAGATCTAGAAAGGAAAGCAATTGTTGCTGTTTATCCTTCATTCTCAAAGAGGGCCAATGACATCATGAGGGCGATGTCTTGACTTGCTTGTGAACTGGATTGAAGTGTGGCAGAGTCACACAAATTTGTCAGCCTGACGCTCTCCTCCAGAATCACTGAAGTCCAGTGGCAAGACAAAAGTCAGTGATTAAAAAGAAATAGTATGGCTTCATCAAGAACAAGTCACAGCAAATTAACCCCATTTCCTTTTTTGTTTGGATTACTAATAGAGTAGATGAGGGGAATGCTATGTATATAATTTACCTATATTTTAGCAAATCTTTCAATAAAGATTTAGCTACGTGGCACAGTGGATACAGTATCAGGGCTGGAATTAGGAAAACTTGAGTTCAAATTGGCCTTAGGCACTTTCTAGCTATGAGACCATGGGCAAGTCACTTAGCCCCTGTTTCACATTTTCTTATCTGGCTTCCTTTAAGATTCAGCTCAAGGGCCACCTCCATCATGCCATCCCTACAAACTAAGCACATATCTTAGGTATGTGGCTGGGTATTCTAAGAACAAAAGCAAACTGCATCAGACAATCAATGTACCATTCTTTGCTAATCATTCTATCTAGTTAAGATACTCCAATACCTTAGTGTGCTATGCTAACCACTGGGGATACAAAATGGCAAGACAATCCCTGCTCTTATGGAGTTCATAGACTCATGGAGAGACGAGATGTAAACAAAACCAAATAAGCCAGAGAAAAATTAGAGATAATTAACAGAGGGTAGAAGCTAGCAATAAGGGGGATCAGGAAAGGCTTCCTGCTGAGGGTATGGTGTTAGATGGGATTTGAAGGAAGCCAGGGACACCAGGAGGTGGAGATAGCAGGGAGAGCCTTCCAGACATGAAGAATAGACAATAAAAATGCCTGCAGTCAGAAGGAGTCTTGTTCAAGGAACAGGCAGGAGGCTGTCACTGGATTGTAGAATTCATAGCAGGGGGAGTAAGGTATAAGAAGACTGAAAGGTAACAAAGGTGTGAAAAGGCTGTAGTTGCCAAATAAAGGGTTTTTCTCTTCGCAAAGATACTAGAGTGGCTTGCCATTTCCTTCTCCAGCTCATTTTACAGATGCGGAAACTGAGGCAAAAGGCGTTAAGTGACTTGCCCAGGATCACACAGCTGATAAATATCTGAGGTTGCATTTGAACTCAAGTCTTCCTGAATCTATGTCTGGCCACCGTGCCACCTAGCTCTCCTTAGCACATATGCCTGGCACAGAGTAGACACAATAAAAATTTCTTGATTATTTTGCCATAAAAATTGAGCAAAGGGAGAGACTTAAAGAAACCTGAGAGGGAAACAGAGCCAAATGAGCAGAACCAAGAGATCATATTAAACAGTGACTATAGCAATTGTGAAAGATTAAATTAAGTAAGATCACTGCAAAGACCACTGATAAAGACTTGGCAGAGATGTGATAATTGACAGATGCAGAATGAGACTGAAACAGCCAATGCATGGTATTGTTTTGAGTAACTATCCTTATTTGTTACAAGGAAGGACTTTTGTTCTGGGTAGGAGAAGGGGCAGTACTGATAGCTACACTTAAAAAAGAAAGAAAAAAAGAAAATAAAGAAAAAAGTGTCAGCAAGTTTTTTTGAAAAATAGAAAAGAGAAGAAATAAGAAAGGGACACAGAAAGGGACAAAGAAAAACAGGAGTGTTAGAACTACCATGTTAAATTTGAATAATAAAAACTATGTATTAGAGGTTTCATAGGGAATCTTCATTTGCAGTTCTTCTACAGAAAATATTCATTTTTGTTGATGTTTATCAAGTTCACAATAAGAAAAATAAAACATTTTTAAAGAAAGGCTCTGCAATATTCAGGGCTAAACGAATTCACTACAATGTCAACCATAAAAAGGAAGATTTAGGGAACTTCACTTTCTGTAAGGAATCCCATTCTGACTTACTCTGTGCTTAAGTCTGGCACGACCAAGATGAACATCTCAGATAAGCATGTATCTCACACAAAATAAAGGCCAAAAGATTGTAAGAAAAGGTTATCTCCCACATTTTTCAAGGAATCTCAAAATTCTGACATATACAGGGAGACATTTTCTTAGAGGAAAGCCTGCAAGGCAGCATTTTGTCTGACTAAATCAAATGCTTTTTTTATAGTCAACAAACAATGGGCACAGTGGAATTTTATATTCTGTATGCCTTTCAGTCAAGGGTGTGATGCCTAAGGTACGGTTTATGCTTGTAAAAGCCTAATTGTTCCTTTCTAATGTCCTTTTCAATAATACCCATTCAATAATACATGTATCTTATTCTCATAAAAGTTATTATCACTGTTATTTTAATCAGAGCATCTTGCTACTTACCATATAAGGATCCACAGAGAGATAGAGAGTTCGGACTTTTACTTGTCCCTTGTTTAATTTATCTGGTAAATTAGTCTCTTCTGTGCGGAAATTCTCTGCCACTGGAACGCCATGTATTCCTAAAATAATGGTGGATAAACAAAAGGGCAATATAAATATTTTTGAATAATCATTCTTTTAACCATTATTTTCTAAAATAATTCCCTTTAGCCTTCATTCCCTTTTTCACTTTAGATGTCCATTTCTTACCAGCACCCCTGCTGGTTTCCACTCCAGGGGACATCCTGCCTCCACCAGGATAAGCTGATCAACTGAGATCTCACTACCATGCAGACTGACACAGTTTTTGATAACACTTTCTCAACTGTCTTGGTAACCCCCCCCCCCATCAGAGGGCTGGAGTAAAGAAATAAGCTCTTCCCAAAACCTTTAAAGAGAGCTCAGAACTTGGCAGGTAATTCCATTTTCCACCAACAGCTCTGCTTTGTTCTCAATTTATGGAACATCATGATGCCCCAATGCTGGGCACCCTCTGGTGCTGCACTACTGTTCTCCCTGCCCCCCATTAGATTGCAAGCAGTCTCTGAAGATAAGTCTCTTTTGTATTATTAATCTGTATCCCCAGTGTTTTAGAAGGCATTTAATAAATGCTTGTTGACTTGAACTGAAGAATGTCTTATTTTGAGCTGGATTTCCTTACAATTTCCAATGACCTACTTAAACTAAATTATTTTCCAATTTCTGATGATTTTCTCAAAAATATTCCTTTGAAACAAATACTGTTTGAAGTTTTATTAATTACTATTGTATTTACCTCAATCATTTCTTGGAATCCCCCCCCACCCCCAACTCTCCTGTGTGATAAAGGAAAACAGTTAAGCAAAAAAATCTGATAAAGAGACTGCATCTGACAACATATATGACATTAGAACCTAGAAGTCACTTACCTTTTTACTATGAGGAGGGTACTATGTTTCATTATCTGTTTTCTGGAATCTTTACTGGTTTTTCAATTACTCACTGTTCAACTTTCTTTTCATTTTTTCATCTACGTCATTGTGGTCCTAGTGTATACTGTTCTTTTAATGCTGCATGTTTTGTTCTGCATAAGTTCCCATTGCCCATGAAGTGAATGAACATTTCCATTTTTCTCTCAATTCCCCAGTATTACTGTTTCCTTTGTCATACTGTGGATTTTATTTTATGCATTTATAAATGGCATGCTCAGAAACATTCAGTTAAAAGGTCAAGAACCCAAGTATTGAGAGTTCTTATTTTCACTCTACAACTTAAAAACTGGCCTGCTTTCTTGAGGCACTGAGAGATTAAGCATCTTGCCCAGAGACACACTCATCACTCCTTAATGCACAATAATATTCCATTAGATTCAGAGGACAGTCTCCAATTGAGGGGCACCCATTTTGTTTCTAATCTTTGAAATCACCAGGGTGATGCAATTAATATCTTCACACATACTACTTTTCTATAGGACTATACAAGATATATGCCTAATGGTAGACTCACTGAGTCAAAACGGTATGGACGCTATAGATAACTTTTCTTGTACAATAAAAACTGTTATCTACAATAGTCACAGCTCTAAAAACAGTCTATTAATGTGCCTGTCTTTCAAAGACCCAATAAAAATCAACTGTTTCCATTTTTTTAGTCAGCTTTTCCAATTCAATCAAATGAGACATTTGTAAAGTGCTTAGCACAGTGCCAAGCACTATGTAAATGCTTATCCCCTCCCTCTCCCATTTGCATGACATGAAAATTAACCTCAGAGTAGCTTGAATTTGAATTTTTATGATTCCTGATGATATCATCACAAAGCTAATAATAAATGGCTACATTTATATTGTCATTTAAAAGTTTCAAAAAGCTATTTATAAAGTATATCTTGTTTTGTCCTCCTGAAAACTGCAATTGTCCAACTAAATTTTTCAGGGCCTGGAAACCATCCTTGGCTGCCACAATACCATTACTACATCATTGGGCATAGTGTTTGTATCCATTGAGTACATATGTCTAAAGTGCTACAACAGCACTTCATCTTACACTAGAGGAAGGGATTCCAGGTAAGTGAAGTAAGGGATGAAGGAAGAAGACAACAGACAAAATGGAAAAGATGAGGTTGAATGCCAGGTTATCGACTTACTAAGAGAATGAGAGGAAAAAGCTGGAGCTACATATTGTAGACAGTCATCTCAAGGAGTTTAGCTACCAAAGACAGGGAAGATATGCAATGATAGTTGGATAGAAGGATCACATGAGGATGGGGATAGAAAGATCACATGAGGATTTGTTAAGGATGGAGGAGAAACAGGCATGTTTGTAGATAGCTTGGAAAGAGTCAGGGGGCAATTTATTAGAGGAGACTAGATGGAATGGCATTTCTTATACCTGCTGAGGTGCTTGCCTTGGCAAGGAGTAGGGCCAACTCTTCATGAGACAGGGGTGAAGAAATGGTGGCAGAAGGCAATCTGAGTGATAAGAGGAGGATGGGAGAAGGGGGAGCTCTCCACAAATAGTCTCCATTTTTTCAGCAAAATATGAGCTATGGTTCTTAGCTAAAAGGGTCTGGGGAAGGGAAGCCTTGAGAGGTTTAAGGAGATATGAAAAGTTTGGAAGAGCCACTGAGGAGAGTAGATAGTGAGTTGATAAGAGAAGTATAGAGGGATTGTTCAACAACAGTGATCCGCTGGAAAAGAGAATCCTTAAAGGGAATGGTCAAAGAGGGCTCAAATGATTTTAAGAAAGTATTTCCTCATGGTTTGAAGAAAATTATATAAATATTGTTCTTTTTTAATGAAGCAAAATATTAACTGAAATTTACCCTAAGCACTATAATGATGTTTTATCTCATTTTGGAATTTTATCTATTGTCACAATAATGCTCCAACTCCCAAATTGCTTGATTGAGAGAGATTTTCAGGGTTGTAAGTTGGCATTTTTTCTTTCTAAGTAGATACACTAAATGAGGATAGTCTAAATTAACAATATTTGTTTCTGGCAGGCTTGTGATGAAAATACAGAGTATAAAATTTATGCTAACAACTTGTTAAGATCTTCTAGGTAATGCTATTTATGGATGACATTTGTGCTGATTACACCAATTCCTAGAACATGGAAGGGTCTTCTACATGAGATCCATAATAAAGGAGTTCACAGGAAGAATCAAGTAAATGCAGACTGCCCCCTATCTGAATTGATTTATTTTTTGTTACAAGTGAGGGAAAAAAAATGATCATTTTATTTTTTAAAAAGAATGTCCTTCCTTAAGACTATGATATTTAGTAGAAAGGGCAACCTACATAGCTAGTCTATTAGTACGTATATCTTGGACAGATACCGCAGATGGACAATGAATTAGGCCCAGAAGGAAGAAAGTAGATCAGATTTCAATTGGAGTTTTTCCCCCATTTTTTTAATCCTGATCTTTACAAACATCAACTAAAATGAACACTTCCATATGTGTAGGAGAGCAGATAGAACTATACATGAAACTGAATCTCCATTAAGTACAGATTGCTCTTCTCTTTAAGCATAAATTAAACATATTACTTTCAAAGCTGTCCAGCTTTTTGGTTGTCTTTTTGGCCTTTCTCTGTCCTCCCCTAAGCATTTCATAAACATGTTTTAATGATTTTTTTCATGACAACACTACTTTTAACTCCTCCTCCCACTCAAATTAAAAAGAAAAAAATTTTTGAAATAAACATGAACAGTCAAGCAAAGCAAATTTCCACAATAGCTGTGTCCAAAAATATATGTCTCAACTTGAACCCATTCCCTCTCTGTCAGGCGGCAAGTAGTATGCTTTATCACCAGTCCTCTAGAATTGTGGTGGGTCATTGAATGGACCAAAACTATTAAGTTTTTCAAAACTGTTTGTCTTTACAATGCTGCCACTGTATAAATTGTTCTCCTTCTGTTCATTTCACTCTGCATCAGTTCATATAAGTCTCCCCAGGTTTCTCTAAATCCATCGTGTTGGACCACATTTGAAAAAATGGACAGTGCTTTCTGTGACCCTCAAACTTTTCTCTGGAACAAAGACTAATTAATCTTCAAATCATCAACCGTCCATAATTACTCAGAAGAGTATGGCCTAACTATATACACAGGAAGAATCTTGTGGATAAAGAAAGCTAACTGCCCAATTACGTGCAGCTGGATGGAAAACCAATAATGTGATCCATCCATATAATAATGGCACTACTCAGTGGAAAGAGCAGTCAATATGGAGCAAGACCTGGGCTTAGCTTTGTTAAGTCACTTTGATGGGGTGCTTGGACCCCAATTCTGAAATCACATTTCACTCTAAAAATCACATTTCTCCCTAGCCTCAAAACACTATTCCAGGCAGTTTCTCCCCAGCTCAAGGACACCGCCTGTCCCAGCAACAAGTATCTCCCTTTCTGATACAGTAACCAATTGCACCTTTAGAATTTATTAGTCTAAACCAGCTGTGTAATGGCTGAACTGTCTGCGTACTGGGTCATAACAACATTTACTACTCCCTGACTAATCATATGTACCCTAGACTTAGACATACATATAATCCCCATATTTATCTTGTCTAACAAGACATTGATGAGAGCAGCCTGGTATTCCTTAATCAGCCCTGACCTGTAGTTGACTTAGTGACATCTTAAGCCTAAAACCACACTTCCATGTAGCCCCACTCTGGGCTATTTCCTGATGAACTCTGGGTAAAATACCTGCATAGCAGATACAAGAACTTCAAGAACTAACCATTCCTTAACCACTCCCTAATCCTGCCCTGAACCACCTACTTAGCATATTTGGCACATGTTTTACTATAGAATATCCTATATAAACTTTACTTGTACCCCATTCAAGTTGCAGGTTCCCTAAGAACTCCTGCCCCTGAAAAGCATAATAAATCTTTACTACCTTGACCTCAACAACGCTTGAGTCCGTGAATTCTTTTCCAGATGGCCCACACAGGAAATTCTTGTCTTGCACTTCCTGTACCTCCACCTCTCTAGCCCTCATCAATTTCCCTTCTCTGGACATCAGTTTTCTTACTGGTATAATAAAGAAGTTGCTCTCATTGACCTCTAAGATCCCCTTCCCCTCTAAATCTATGAACCCATGATCTTATATCTTGGACAGATCCTACAGAAGAACATGGTCCTGGCACAGTGGGCATAACTAGGCTGCAGAAAACTATCTAATAAATGGTGAAATTACATTTGCTTAAGTGGCATAAAAGATACCATCAGAAATGTGTGAGCAGAAAAGAAAATGAAGCAAGAGAAAAGAAATAACAACCCATGTGCTACAATAGCACTCATGTGATGTCAAGAGACCTAGAACAAGACCCTGCTCTTTTGGCAGGAGTACCATCGATGAGATCACAGGTCCACTGAAGCCTTAAAAGGGTATCTTAACATATTAATTTTCCCATAGATGTTATGAATAAAATAAATCATAACAACAGAATCAGAGCATAGAATGACAAGCTCTTTCAAGCTAAAAAGGCCTTTAAGGGTCCTCTGGTTCAAAACTGCCTCATTTTATGGGAATGGAGGTCCACAAAGGCTAAGTGATTTGTCTTCAATTTTACAAGGAGTTGGTGATACAGCCAGGACTAATATCCCAAACCTTCTGATTTCTAGTTAAATTGATCTTTTTACTAATGTTTTCATAGGGACCCTATGTTTTTAATTCTGTTAAATGATCAATCATTTGCCATGATATTCTGTTGTTGCTCAGTTATTTTCTGCCGTGTTTGACTCTTGGTGAACCCAATTGGGGTTTTCTTGGCAAACTCACTGGAATGGTTTGCCATTTCCTTCTGCATTCTTTTTACAGATGAAGAAACTAAGACAGGGTTAAGTGACTTGCAAAGGGTCACACAGTTAGCAAGTGTTTGTGTCTGGATTTGAACTCAGAAAAATGAGTCTTCCTGATTCCTAGCCTGGCACTCCGTCTACTTCCCCATCTAGCTATATAATAATCATGTAATGCTTGAAGGCCATGACTATGATAATGGAGTGTGTGCTGGCTGGGCCTACCCAAGGTGAAAAGGCTTGAATACAAGCTTACAATACAGACCTGGTCCCAGGACCAAGGGTGACTACTAGAAGACTGACTACCAAGTGAGGAATCATTTTTAGTCACAGTAACACACATATTTAAAAGTGCTGAGAAAACCAAGTGTATTTTAATCTTTAATGGACTGCCTTTATTTTGTAACTTCTTTTATTTTGTAACACTGCCTACATTTTGTATAACTAAGTCTCTTAGTCTTTAAATTCAGAAGTTCACAGGTTCAGAAATTCAGCTTTCCCTTATGAATGAGTTTAAAAGTTCAGCTTTCCTGTAAATCACCTTAAGTGAAAGCAATCTATTATCTTTGTTCCTCTAGCAGTATTTGCTATCTCTAACTGTCCTTCTCTGAAGTTTGGCTTGGTATCCACAAACCATTAGCTAGCCTTGGAGAATGCAAGTGGATTTCATCAATCAGAAAGCGAGGAGGGGTTGTTGCTAGCCCTGCATTGCCAATCTCCAGCTGAGCATACTGTCCCCCAGGCCTAGGAGGCTACAAGCTCTGTAGCCAATCATGTTGTGTTCCCCATCTATGATCTTGCCTTCTATTTCTGGGATGTTACCCCTTTTATAAATAATGGCTGTCCCCCACATTCAAGGTCTTAGCTAGCTGAGGAGGCTGATGCCTGGCAAATGCATGCTATACTAATAAATAAACTGATCATGATTAGAACTTTCTACCTCACTTTCTCAATAGGTGAAAGAGGGAGAGAATTTGAAATTGAAAACAAAAATCAAAAAACAACAAAAAGAAAATAATAAATTAGAAGAAAGGCCAAAACTTAAAGGGCAATCGCCATATATGATTGCAGTATCTATAAACTATGTTTTTAAACAAGTTGTCAACTCCAAAATAAAATTATCTACAATGATTTCTGTCTTTTTGAGAAATTTAATGGATGTAAAACAGTCACCGTAACACAGAAGTTGAAAAAGCCCAGAAACGACATTGGTTAGCAAACACTTAATTTCCTTGTCAAGCAGAGAGATAGGACAGCTCGTTGGCAAAATGCTACAAGATGTCAGAAGAATTTGTGCAACAGCAAAAAGCAACTGAGGAATAAATGAACTTACACAAAGCTAGGTGTGAGATGTAGATAGATAAATCAGATTATCCTTTGTGCATGTGCTGATGAAACACAAAGTATAACAATGATAACTATAAGCTTGTGAGGTAGGTAATGAAAATATTGTCCTAATTTTCCAGATGAGAAAATAGAAATTCAGAAAAGTTAACTGACATAACCAACGTCATGCCAGGATTCAAACCCAGTTCTCCTGACAAGTCCCTTTCTTCCTCCCCACACTGCACTTTCTCTTCATTTTTACTTGATGGAAAGGGGAGAGGTTGAAAGAGATTAGGGTACAGGTGGCTAGGAATTCCCTCCCCCCAATAAAAAGGAGGGCCATTGAAGCATATTTTTTACATGCAAAAGAGGGAACAGAAGGAAATTCAGAAGGAAGCATAAATAAGCAGGCCAGATGTGAAAGTTAATACATGAAATTATTTACATACTTTTTTTTAAGCAAGTGGTATTAAATGGAGATTCAGTTTCATATTCCAATGCTTAGCACACTACCTAGCAAATAGTAAGCCCTTAGCATATGTTCAGTGACTGACTGAAACACACAATTTGAAACTGGACAGATCTTCTGTTTGTGTGGGTTATTTTCTGGGTTTCTACCCTATTAGAAATTAAAACATCTCAGTACTATCATGGAAACTGTTTTGACCTGGAACCCTTCAGGGGCCCCCAAAACATACTTTGAGAAGTTCTGGGAATTCTAGTCCAATCTCTTAATTTTATAGTCACAGACACTGAGGTCCTAAGAGGTAAGTGATTTGCCTGAGGTCACAAAGTTATAAGTGGTACAGTCAGAATTTGAAGCGGGTCATCTACTTACAAATCTAATGACCTTAAACACTACGTGATAAGGAAGGCTGTTACATAAAAGACTGTAGTAACTACTCTGTAGTTAGTCAGGGTAGAACAGAAAAGATAGCTCCATCAAAGAGACCTAATGTTCTCTGAAGGTATTTAAGAATATGAATTGATAGACAACTTACAGAATACATAAACCCTATCACAGGATGCATTAGATGACCTCTGGAACCTCTTCTTGGTCCAAGCTTCTATGATTAAAGTTAGATAAATGGTATAGAAGTAGATAAATACTTTCTATAGGAAGTGGAAAAATAAATTTTAAATATCCATAATAAATTTTAAAAAGAACAAATAAAAAGAATCTATTCTACTTAGTATCATTCTAATTACTGAAAATGATTGAGGAGAAGGAATACAACAAAAGGTATTGTAAGATGCCTGCTCATCTGTGTTGGGCTTTGTACCAGTGTGGACAATTTTCTAACTTAACATTATTTTCTATCACCCTTAGGTTTTGGGTGTTTTTTTGCATTTTAGGTCAACAACTGTTGATGTCTTCTATCTCTTCAAGAAGTTACAATTAGCCACAGCTGTATACTGATCAAAAGCAAATACATACCAGGACGGGAATTCAATACAACTCTCTGTATACGCATCACTATGTTCAGGAAGCAGACCTACAAAGATCAATCTTCAGAGCTCCCTAGAAATTCAAAAGCAAAGAAGAGTTTCAAATAATTGAATAACTGAAGGAGTAAAAGAAATGCATTAAGATCATGTCTATGTTACCAACTGGAATAAGGCAGCACATGTATTATTTATCCAAACAATTCAGCTTTTGGTCTTCTCAAAGCCTACTCAACTGAAAAACCCCAAACGACATTTTTTTTTCCAAAGCTGATCATACTATCTGATTATAAAATTAATGCCTGTAAAAATCATGCCTATGTATCATGAGTACTTTCTTTGGGTAGGGAGTCATCAGGCACAGGACGTCATGAAGGTGAAACTTATTTTAACAGGCAGATAACTGGTTACCAATGTTGCATTCCTATCTGAATTAGCTGCCTGTGTAGAGTCAGCTTCAGCTAACTTATTGGAGTAAAGATCAAAAGAAATCTAAGACTAGAAAATTAAAATAAAACAAAGAAGCTCCAAGTTGGTTTACTAAGCAAACTGTTGATGCCACGCCAAGATGAGAAAGGAGTCCATGGAGGTCCCAGGGGACAGCTCTGCAAAGGCATAGCAATGGGATCTCATGTATGAAGGACAACAAGCATCCCAGTCTGTTTTTAGGTCACATAGTTCATAAAGAAGGAATAATTTAAGTCTGGAGAGGTATAATGAACCTAGATGGTAACAGATATTACATGTCAAACAGAGGAGTTTGTTCTTGATTCTGGAGACAGTAGGGAAGCCCTGGAGTTTCTTGAGAGAGGAGTGGAATGGTCAGATTGGAACTTTTAAGAAATATCAATTTGGCAGCTTTGTGGAGGTTGGATTGAGGAGACATGGCATGCAAAAAGACCAATGAGGACGCTGAAGCAAAAAGGAGAGGAAGGCCTAAATTAGAGTGGCAGCTGTATGAACACAGAAAGGGATGAAAGCAAGAAACACTGTGGTAGAATCAACTTGATAAGTAACACTGGTCTGGCTCATATTTATCCCCACATAGAGACCAATTTTCAGAGTATGAGAACATCTTTCTAGGTGCACATCCATCGCTTCTACCCCACCACCACAGGCAAGATGAATGCCAAGTCTTTGGCAATTGCCAAATACAATAGGTAGCAAACAGAAATGGGGCTCACATTTGAGCCTCTCAATTAGCATGGGACTGCATAAAGAGAAACTCTGTCTTGCTGGAGGGTAAGGCCTCTTCCCTCCATAAACAAACTCAGACACCACTATGGGAAATCCCAGTAGCATATGAAGAGAGTTAGAAACTATGTAAAGGCAGTATCTCAAGCTCCTTTGTGCTTCTTTTCCCTGGACATCATGCTTGTTCCATCACACCAAAAGGGAATCACTTCATCTGCATTTTGCCTTCCAGTCAGTCTTAGCAGCTTCATAATCTATACAGGTGGTGTTTGTCCTTCATTTTCAGAGAGGACCATGATATCAGAGAAGTGATGACATGACTTGCACTTGACTTTGTTTTCAGGGAGGGAGGACTGTGCAAGGTCACTGGCCTCACTTTCTCCTCCAGAGTCATCTGGATCCAGTGACCAGATATTCATCAGGATGACTGGAGATTACCCAGTCTGAGGCAATTAGGGTTAAGTATCTTGCCCAAGGTTACACAGCTGGTCAGTGTCAAGTGTTTGATGTGACATTTGAACTCAGGTCCTCCTGACTCCTGCACTGGTGCTCTATCCACTGCACCACCTAGCTGACCCTTACAATGGTAAACACTTATCAAACCTACCAAACAGGGCTCATTGTTGTTTACTCCTTTCAGGGTATCCAACTCTTTGTGACTAGACTTGGGGTTTTCTTGACTGAGAAACTTGGATGGTTTGCATTTCTTTCTCCAGCTCATTTTACAGATGAAGAAACCAAGCCAAATGATGTTAAATGACTTGCCCTGGGTCACATAGCTAGATAACAGGCCTGGCACTCTATCCATTTTGCCAACTAGCTACTACCAAACAGGACTAATGTAGGCTTAAAAAAAAAAGGTAATGCAAATATCAAGATTTGAAAGTCATATTTGAACACCAAAATTATCTGAATCATTCAAGGGCAACATTAGCATTGACAAAGATACAACCATATTATCCCTTCCACATGAAATTTCAAATTTGCTTCTGCTCTAGTTTCTCTTCCTTTATTTTTCCAAGAAGCATGTTCATTATCTCCTAAAAGAAAATTATGGGGGGGCGGAGCCAAGATGGCGGAGTAGAAAGACTCACATTTGCTAGCTCTGAACCCACAGCCCATGGATTCCCTCTAAAAAGAACTCCTGACAAATTCTGGAACAGTGGAAGCTGCGCAGCAACACAGTGAAGGAGATTTCCGTTGCAGAGAGCCCTGAAAAACCACCGCAAAGGTACCCCGGGCGGGAGCGGAGTCCTCCCCTCCCCCACGCTGGCCACGTGGCACTGAGAGGAGGGAGCAGACCCAAGCAGGCTTCAGGGACCTGAATCTCCGGCAGCTGTGAAGGTCCCTCCACCCACAGACGCACAGGTCAGTGAGAGAGACGGGCTGAGAGGGGAGCGGGGGATCTCCGGGACTCGGACCCCAGGCGGCCCTGGCAGAGGCGAGGCGGAGGCAGCTCCGCCTGAGACTCCCAGGGCGGGCAGGGGCTCCTCGGCGTCTCCATTGCAAGAGATCTCTGCATAAACCCCCTGAGGGAACTGAGCCTGAGAGGCGGCCCTGCCCCCACCTGAGAACCAGCAGATAAGCTCCCATTGAAGAGCAGTCAGGCCTGCCGCCAAAAGCCCTGAGGCTGGGGAGCAGCATTTGAATCTC
>CM053769.1:458280473-458296177 GCA_028658325.1 Potorous gilbertii | reverse complement strand
AGTCGGGCATCTCCTCTAATACGCTTATTCAGTTCCTTCGCTCCCCCAGCTCACCGCCAAGGCCTGGGCGACCCTTAATCAGACCCTGAGACGGTCACTCACCTGGAAGAAGGTCCTCTTGGGAGGACAGAGGGGCGCTAAGGGCAGGACCTCGGAGGTCTGGTGCGGAGGCTGAAACTGCCTGCGCCGCGCATGCGCAAGGCCCCTCCATCGCCTCCCGGGACATTCAGCGCACCTTCCGTAGTGGGAAGCGGTCTGGTCCTGTCCTGCAAGAAGCCGCCCTAGCTTTCGAAGACACCTTGGTGACGTAGGGGAAAAGAGCCCTGGACTTAGATTGTGTTAGATCTGAATTGAAACAGAACCTTTAGCGCTCATTATTAACTGGGTGACTCAGATCGAGTCTCGATCTCTCTGTACCCCGATTTTCTTACCTGTGAAATGGGAGACGAATAGTGTTGAGATGTAAGAGTGCTGGGACCCAAAATTCAAGGACACGCGAGGCAGGTCCTCCCTCCGTAACGATTCGAAGCCTCCTTTCAAGGTTTTATTAAAACACCGATTGGGTGGGGCGATTTTGAGAATCCGCCCTTTGATGGCCAGGGATAACTCCTTTTATAGAAAAAATACTTGTGGGAAGATCTGGATTGGAGTGGCCATTAGGCTAGAGTGTCAGGGACGTAACAGAGAAGGACCCGGAAGGGCAGGGAGCTGGGCCACGTGGAAGGGGTCTGGAAGGAATGAAGGTTGGGAAGAGACCTTGGGCCGGGCAGGTAAAGTAGGGCTGGGCTAGGTTAGCGGGAACAATGGGAGGTTTGGGCATCGGCCAAAAGGAAAGCCTTGTTGATTTAACTGGGAAGGGCTGGTTGCCCCAAGTAACCCACAACTTGCCCTTGTGAGAAAGGTTCAAGGCGAAGTGTGTGTGTGTGTGTGTGTGTGTGTGTGTGTGTGATTTTTTAGTTTTTAAACTGGGACAGAGGTTCTTAATCTTTTTGTGCTGTCACAGACATCTTTTGTAACCTAGTGAAGCCTATGGACCCTTTCTCAAAATGATATATTAAAATGCATTAAAAAATACACGAGATTACAAATGAAACCTGTTATATTGAAATAAAAGGAATAGTTTGATTTAAATATCAAAATATTTTAAAAAACAGGTTCGCAGATTTTAAGTAAAGAAACTCTCCTGGGGGAGAATATGTAAGTCCCTTTTCCCCCCAGGCTCTCCTTTATGTGATTTAGACTTGGAAGGAATTATAGAATTCCTTGAGTGTAGGGACTGCCTTGCTTACTTTTATTTGTATTTCCATCTCTTAGCCTAGTGCCTGAAATATAGTAAACACATTTAATAAATCATCTATCTATGTATCTGTGCCTCAGGCTTATTACCTGAAAAATGGGAATAACAGCTCCTACCTCCTAGGGATGGGGAGATATTATGAGATAACAAAGTGCTTTGCAAACCTTGAAGCACTACATTTTCATGACCATGATCATCTCCCTATCTAATCCATTCCCTGCATTTCAGAGATTGGGAAACTGAGGCCCAAAGAAGGCTTCACTAAGATCACAGGTGCAGTGGCAAATAACACTATGGCATCTGGGTTTGATAACTGGCTGTGCCATTTGCTATATGTGTCACCTTGAAAAAGTCACTTAACTTTTCAAATATGAATCTATGATATTATGAATCATGGCTCTCAGACCCCAAATTCAGGGCTTTTCCCACTCTACCATGCTGCCTTTTGGCATCACATTGTTGTTAAACTGAGTCAAGATTTTAAAGATGTCAAACTGTGCCCCATTCATCTTTGCAGAGCTCAGACCAACATCATAATAAAAAAAATCCTAAAATACCTTCATACCTGTCAGTAAAACCCACTTAATTCTTCCTTCATCCAAAACCTGCCATTCTATCCCCAAAACTGTAGGCAAAGTTCTAGCTCATCATTTATTGTAACAAAGAAAAAGAGTAAATCAAAATGTACCAACCAAAAGGCAATTCTGACAGCATATTGCAAACAAGAAAGGTGTGGAGGGGGCATGTTTCATTGTCTCTTCTCAGGGGCCAAAATTGTGCCTTACAATTAATCTTGGTTCTGCTGCTTCTTATTCTACCAATTTACACTCGAAGCAGCCAGTCAATTCAGTCAAGTCCCCTGGGTTGATTGGTGAAATTATAGGATGTAAGGGGCAGGTAACAGACAGTGTTACATTTGAAATTTGGAGTGGTAGTAATTCCAAGTGTAGTCCTTTTCAGATCCTGAGTGGTTTAGTCATAGTTTAACAATACATTTGCTTGGGAAAGAGTCAGGAAACTCTGATAAGGATTGGCAAAGAAAATGGATGTGCCAGTATCCTTTTCTCTACCCACTTAGTAAACAGCAATGACTGAGGGAAGAGGCATTGAATCTGCTAGCAATCAGGCTTCAGAATCAGTGTAAATGAAAGTCTGCAATGGAATAGCTTCCTTTACTCTTCACCTTTTTCTTTGTATTTCTTGGAGAGTTCAACAAGGGGGTAGGAAGTGGTGAGGAGCTCTCTCCTTCCTCCTTTAACTTCTCCTTCCTGTCAGGATCCTCATGCCAACACCACCCCTCTCTTTTTACTCCTCTCTTTTCACTATTAGGAGACAATTTACCCAGGAAGCAAGCTGTGCCCTGAGTATGGCATAACAATAATCCTTTGTGCTTATCCTCTGGATATATTCTGCTGCAACAAAATCCCAAAATTGTTTCACAGCAGCCAATGTCTCTGAGCTCAGACAACCACCTTCAGGACCCATGTTCTAGTCATGATGCCCTGCTCCTGTTCCATCTCATTGTCAGGGCTCCAGCTCACTCCACAGCCATTGCTATGGGTATCAGGATTTGACCTCAGTAAAGTGGGTCTCCTCCTAGAGAAGGCCCTGCCAAGTATGTCAAGTTTCTGTCCTCCAATGGAATAAAGGAAGTCTTTTGCTTATAACCCATGTAAGTTCTTTTAGATTTTTCAGAATTAGCTGTGATTGTGATAACCTGTGTGAAGTCTTTGGTCATTTGAAAATTAACAGCAGTTGCACAATCTCTGTGACTCTTTGGTCATTTATTTTCCTATTTGATTCCCCCAACAGCAATGACTTATTTTAGAAGAAAATAGACATAGGAGGCATACAGTAGGTATAGCCCCTTAGAAGAAACCAGTTGCAAAATCAAATCATATTAGTGTGAGGAGTAGAGTTTGGCCTCAAGATCTGGTCAGGAGATGGCTATCCCCAAGACTCCTCTTGGGTTCCAGTTCTTTGCAAATGTACATAGCAACATACTAGACCAAGAGGTCAGCTGAACCCCAAACTGAGGGTAGGGGTGACCCCAACCAAGCACTGAAGCAATTGTTTCACAGAGTCCAGTGGAGACTGGCAGAGACTGTGACTGAGAATGGAAGAAATGGTTTGAGGATACAAGTCTTCCTGTGGCCCTGAAGCTCCAGAGGCATGAGTGGCTGCCATATGCCTTAGCCACATGAGTTCCCTGTATGTATCCTCTCTTCCTCTGATGCTAAGTGTATTTAGGGGACTATTTGCCTCAGGTGTGTGGAAATATTTTGTTGTCACTGTTCCCACCATGCTGTTTCAGCAAATGCTTTGTGCTCCCTCCCTCATTGTGTCCCTCTGAGATGACCACAACTGTGGGGGACATCTCCAGTCCTTATCTACATTTGGTCATGGGTCCCAGATGGCTCCAGAAGAGAAAGTGTGGCTAGTGACTTTACACAGCCCTCCCTCACTTCAATCCAATTCACTTGCAAGTCATGGCATCACCTACCTGATGTCATTGAGAATGAAGGACAAAGAACCACAACCACACCCCTGGTGCAAGCCCTCATAACCTCATGCCTGGACTGTAGTAATAGGCTTCCAGGTGGTCTCTTGGTCTGTTTACACTCCAGTTCATCCATCTTCCACTTAACTCTTAAGTTGACCTTTCTAAAGTGCTGTTCTGATCATTTCACCTTCACCCCAATCACTCAACGAAATCCAGTGGCTCCCTAGGACCTCCAGATCAACTATATAATCCTCTGTTTGACTTTTAAAGTCTTTCATAATTTATCTCCCTCCTACCTTTCTAGCCTTCTTACGTTTTACTCTCCCCCACATACTCTAAGATCCAGTGACACTGGTCTTTCTGCTGTTCCTGGAATCAGACATCCCATCTGGAGATTGTGGGCATTCTCTCTGACTGTCCCCCAAGCCTGGAATGCTATTCCTCCTCATCTCTCCCTCCTGGTATCCATAGCATCCTTCAGGTCTCAGCTAAAATCTCAACATCTACAAGGAGCCTTCCCTGAATCCCCTTAACACTAGTGTTTTCTCCCAGTAATTATCTTCAGTTTATCCAGCAGTCATCTTACTTGTTTGTATTTTTATTCTCTCTTTAGACTGGGAACTCCTTGAGGGCAGTGACTTTTTTTCCTTTCTTTCCATCCTAGGATTTAACATAGAGTCTGACACGTAGTAAGTACTTAGTAACTGCTTGTTTACTGACTGGTTTAGTATCTTGATATCCAGAATACCTTGAGTACTTGTCCCTCAAGGGACCCAATCTTCAAATTTAACCTCAGATACTAGCTCTGTGACTCTGGGGAAGTTACTTAATTTCTATCTGCCTCACCTTCCTCATCTGTATAACGGGAATGAGAGTAGCCCTTACCTCACAGGTTGTAAAGATAAAATGGAAATTTTAAAATCATTTTACAAACTATAAAGTGCTATAAAATGCTACTTATAAAAATTAAGAATACAGTGATTTCATACATATGCAAAATTCTATATCTGTGAATTAGCATTTCTATTTTTAAAAAATGAACAGAAATCTATTTTCTCCCTCTTCCCTCCACCACTCCCTTGAAGAAACAAAAACTTCTTCTTCCTCCCTCAATCTACTTTTCCTTTTTCCCCATTTCTTTCTATATCCCTGTTGAGTGGAATGTATCCCTATACCAGATTATTTGTGCATGCACTCTGCCCCCTTTTGACAGTTTAGATGGAAGTGAAGGCCTGCTCCCCATCTCTTCCATGTTTCTATGTAGTTCTATTTATATAATCCAATTAGTTTTCTTAACACATTCCCCCAAATTTTCTCCCATTTTCCTTTAATGTATCCTTTCTCTTCCCCTCCCTTTTCTTTTTTCTTGCATTTTCCAAACACAAAACTATATAGAGTTTTTTTTTGATCATCTGACAACCTCTATGATTCTTTGGGACTGACATGATCACACTCATCCCTGTCCTCCCCATTTGAGTCTGGACTCCTACACATAATTCTGCATATCTCAGCTCCTTCTTTTTGGCTCTCCAAAGAATCCCAAGATCTCACGGTCCAGCCCTGCCTCTAGGTTCACTTGATCCTGATTCAAACCACACTCCTATTTCTGGTGCAAGGTATTTGTCCCTTTCCACAGCACACAACCCTAATCTTCTCTCCCCCACCCTTACTTGATTGCTTCAATCAAAGGTGTGTGGCCTCCCCTCTGTGGGAGGTTCCAACAGTTTGGTACGACTCCCAGTTGGTTTGCCAGTCTTTGAGTAAGGTGGAATGACTAGACATGTTGAAAACCTCCTAGTAGAAGGCTCCATACACCTTAGTGCTGCAGCAATAACCAGAAAGATCTGGGACAAAATGCTTCTTTGTTTTTTTAAGGGAATTTGCTGCTTTGTGCTAAGCAAACTTTTGAGGTAGGCAGCTAAACTTTCTTACCCTTTTAGAAGGTTTGAAGTCTTTTGTTCATTGCTGATGGAATTAGAGGGGAACTGATCCACTGGACTAGCCAACAATTACTCACATACCCAGTGACCATTTAAAAAAAATCAAGAAACATTCTAATGAAGTAGTTAAGACAAAACTCTGAGGAATGTGAGCCATGGAGAGGAAATCATTTCTGCTCTGGGAGGACAGGAAGTAGATCTCTCTGTCCATGGGGAGAGTCCCTTCAGACATGCTAGCTTATGGCAGAGCTTTTCTAACAGTTGACACCACATGTTGCCTGGAATGAGTCCAGGTAGTAGAGGCAGAAGAGAGCTGTAATGAGTGTGAACTTTGTGAAGTGAGCTTCAGAGAAGCACAGGCCAAGGAATCTGACTGAGTGACCTGATCAGTGGAGATGCTGAGCATGAAAAGCAGCCTTAGAAGGGAAAGGACGAGGGCCCTGAAGTTTTGTAAGTGCTATTTGCCATGGCCACATGGATTTACTGTTTGTGCTTCTCTAGTAGCATATTCTATGTATGGATATGCTCATTTTTCCAAAAAACACAACAGATATTTGTAGGAGAGTACACCACAGGACTGGGGGGGAAATGCCTTGCTACTATTGTTCATATAATGCCGTCTCAGTACATGGCTTCTCTTTGAGGTATTGTAGCTTCAGACTGACTATTGAAGACAAGAAGACCAATAGGGACTTGTGAACTCATTTGGGGGACTGGATACACACAGTACTTTGAATACCATTTAGCAGCCCTCCTGGGGATCTAACCTGTGAGTGTAAGTTGGTGGAAGGGGTTTACTAGTGAGGGGTCACTGTCCTGTATTTAAAGCATTTTGTAAACTTTAAATGTTGTTATTATATATAATTCATGGTGTCCAGCATAGAAAAACACTCTGTACTGAAGCAGGAGTCCAGAAAGTTCTGTCTGGCAGCAAAAGATTCAGTGCTCTCTAGGGCTGTGTGGAGCATAGTTTGGAGATGGTAGAGATTATAAACAAAAAGTTAAGTCCGAAGGCAATCAGAGAAGTCCAGGCAAGAGGTCATAGGTGTGGTGGCTGATTGAGGTTAGTAGCAAATCAGTAATCCGGAGAGAGGGAGTATCTAATTAAGTGAGCTAATTATTTATACGATTCAGCCTGACTCCTTAAAGCTTTGACCTTCTATGGTCAAATCTACATTATGTTTCCTGTTCCTGATTTTTACTATATTTGGTATAGGCGCAAACTAAATCAATTTTTCTCCCTCCTGACTCAGACGTGATGACATAAAATGATTTAAAGCTTCTTACCATAGGACTACCACATCCCCACAATGCTTTGGGAGCAATGACCTCTGTGCTGGGAAGACGGCTTTGAAAGTCTTGTATCAGCAGGTCATATGTGACCATACAATGCAGGAATACCACTGAGGTGTGAAGTTTGTTTTTTTTTAAATTGGGACAAGTAGGGCCTATTTTTCAAAAAGCTTTTAAAAAATTATAAATTTAAACATCAAATAAAATGTACATTTCCATATATAGAACAGAACATCAGATGAGGTTTGTCTATGACTGCAGGCCCCATATACATCATCAATTGAACCTGTAGCTTTCAAAGCTATCCTTTCTTTTCCTTTTCTTTCTGGCATTTTGTGGGTAAGGTGAATTTTAGTGTAAGGTGGATTTTAGTGTGTGTAAAGTGAACTTTTGTTATTATTTCTCAAAGTTGTTTCCCAGGATCCATAACCATAACAATTTCCAGTTCACAGACACTAGACATGAGTTCTCACAGTTACGGTTCAACCCATGTCCACCACACTTGCACAGAGTTATATAATGGTGAATAATATAAACATCCTCTGTGCCTGCACAGTGAGATACAGGGATGAGGTGATATAAACTTGTGAGGCTATGTTACCAATCTGCCTTCTTTGTCTGTTGGCCTATAAAACAGGAGGTCACTGGTCAGTGAATGGGGAACCTTTAGGGTTGAATGCACAAATGCTGTATGTGCCTCAACTGGCCCCCCCTGAGGCTTGAGGGGATTTAGGGGAAGCTCAAATTGTACCTGTCTCAGCTGACCCCATTGAAATGTAGGGATAGTGGTCCCATCCTTCTCACCAGCCCCTGAGAGAAGGGTGATTAGGGAATGCTCTAGGAGGTTGTGCTCTCATTATCAGCAACCTCTTCTGAGAGAACTAAATTAGCATAAAGTAAGATTATTAACCCCCTTTTAGTGTCTTTCCTGTCTGACCAAATCAAGAATGAACCTGTGCTAGCAGCCCTCCTGTATGCTGTGTTTATCTGTCTTATACCTGGAGTAGTTGAACATTTTTTTTTTATGCAGACTACAGGAAAGTATGGGGTTTAGTGGGACTGGGATAATTGTCCAAAATTTCCCAGTTAATTGTGTTACTTTTTGTAGTTATGGTTCTATGGAGTCTTCCCAAGGGATGAGAGGATGAAGTATGGACCCCTTCCCAAGAGTGGGAGGATGTGCCCCCTTACTGCTAGAGACTGAGAAAGATTTGCTGAAAATTGTGGGTACCCTTGATAAGAAGGGAACTAGAGAAGCTGCGGGAGTTGTAAAAATTCTGTGGGAGACCTAAACTGACTTAGCCCCAAAGGAGTGGGAGGGTCAGTGTTTGCTGGTAGATGCAGCAGTGTCCTGGAGCCCAGAGAGACCTCACAGTAGAAAAGAAAGACCTAAACCCAGGAACAGTAGTAGAGGCTATGACCTTGGAACAGGCATCCTTAACCTGAGAGGAGCCAAGCTAGGAGCAGCAGAAGCCCAGGAAGCAGAAGAAACAGCAGAAGCATCGGGAGCGCTTTCTCGGGAGCGCTTTCTCAGGTGCCCAGAGCCCTGGGGGAGATAACCCTTCTTTCCCCCTCCCTGCCCCACAAGCCCTCCTGAAGAGACAAGATGGAGAAGTGGCTGTGGAAGGAAAACATAACCTCAGAAGAGGGCAGAGCCAAATGGGTGATTTAGTAGTTTGGTTAAAGTTAACTGTTGTGAGAAGACACACTGACAAGCTACTGTCAGTGGGAGCTTTGGGAGCTATGGGAGCTATGGAAGTGAGCTCAGATTGAATTATTCTGGGAAAAAGAGGCATGTGAGAAAGCCTGAGAAATATTAGAGAATGAAATCCAAATTCTCAGGCTTGTTTATTACTCCCTCAGCTCAAGAGGCAGTTATTTGATGAGCTGGAGGAAGACTTGGGTGTGGTACAGTGAAAGGAAAAGGTATATTGGAGAAGTCACCCAAATCTCCCAGAACTGTGAGAGACTGCCTCAGAGGCAGAGTCCTTTAAGAAGAGGGAGCAGAAGTTCCTCAGAGTACACCAAAGAATTATTGCTTCTATAGAGATAAGAAAGGAGCCAAGAGAAGTTTCTTTTGGACTTCACAGAGTCAAGGCCATGACCAGAGCCACGGCAGTGTGGAGGTTCTGCTACAGAGAGCCCACATCAGAGTAGCCCCTCCCTAGACTGTGCCAAGGGATGGAGGACCTGGAATCGTGCTGCGCTCAGAGCCCAGGCTGGAGTGAGCCTTCCCCATGTATGGCTGGGGGCGGATAAGCTGCCCTGGAGTTGGGGCCATATGGGCCAAAGACAGAAGCTGGAGGTAGGGACCCTTGGAACCTTCTGTGCCTGGCCCAGGGAGAAGCAGGAAGAGCCCTGGTTAGAACAGCCTCACCCTGCAAGATGAAGCCCCTGAGTGTGCTGGAGGGGTGGGAGCCCAGAAAATGTGTAGGGGCAGTCCCTCCCCCTGTGAAGTGGGACATATAGCAGAAGCAGAGAGCAGCCTGTATCCAGACCCTGGCAGAAGCAGGGAGTGGTCAGCGCCTGGAGCTGCAGGAGGACAAGGAAGAGCCACTGTGCTTTCGACCCAGCAGAGGGTCAAGATGAAAATTTTGCAGCAAGGCAAGAGCCCTGAGCATGCTTTCTGCCACATCCCCCTGGGACAGTTTGGGACCCTATGGTGGGATGGGGGAAGTGCCATAATAACCCCTGGGAACCCACCCTGTTGGCTTTGTTGCCCAGCTGCCCTTGTGGCAGGGGGCTGGAGCAGTGCTGGGACTTGGACCTTTTTGACTTAAGCATGCGTGCAGCTGAGTGTACTAGTGGGAGTCTGCAATGGAAAAGACACATCCCCAAGAGGACTTTCAGGACTTGGACCCTCTGCTTTCATTGAAGGGACTGTAACCTCTTGTGACCTAAAGGTAGAGCATGTTGTGTTCTCTGCTGCCCCAGGAGATGTGATGTGACAAGGGAAGCCCCTGTCTCGTGATGGTGCAATTTCAGTAACCTTAACAATCACTTTGGGAATGAGGGTAACCAAGATGTTGGCTCAGAATCCCCCTGATACATAAGTAGTACTTTAAACAGTACCTAAAGTGAGGAGGAGCTAATTGCTCACTCACCAAAGAGTTTGACCCCCAAAGAATGTGTAAGTGGGGGATATGCTATATCATATACTGAGCTATGTTAACATACTGTGTATTATGTCATATACTGAATGCTATGTTACATATTGAATGCAATGTTATATGCTGTGTGCCATGTTACACACTGAGTGTTGTGCTATGTATTGAATGCTATGTTTTGTTTTAGGCCTTGTGGCCATACTTGTTGAGAGAAAAGGGCAAGTTACTTTTGTGTTTATCTGAGGCCATGTAGCTACTCTGCTGATGTGCTGTGTTTATATACATGATGCCCAACACAATGTGTATGCTATACACTTGTTACATAAGTGATACCCAACATGACACTTGTATTGCTGTAGTCTATATTGTTGTTATTGTAACATGAACATTGTTTCACTTTATAACATTTTCACATTGTCATGAATTATAACGTTATGCTTTAGTTTCTTGGCTCAAGGACCTCTAAAAGTATTACCTGTGTAGATTCTAAGGGCCAAGTGTTACCTGCGCAGATTGTAAGGGCCAGGATCCTAGAGGGGTAGAATGTACGTAAGGTGAATTTTAGTGTACGTAAGGTGGATTGTAGTGTGTATAAAGTGAATTTTGTTATTATTTCTCAGAGTTCAGTTTCCCAGGATCCATAGCCATAACAATCTCTAGTTCACTGGTACTAGATATGAGCCCCCACAGTTATAGTTCAACACATCTCCACCACACTTGCACATAGCTATATAATGGTGAATAATATAAACATCCGCTGTGGCTACACAGTGAGATACAGGGATAAGGTGATGTAAACTTGTGAGGATATTGTTGGCAATATGCCTTCTTTGTCTGTTGGCCTATAAAACAGGTGGTCACTGGTCAGTGAATGGGGAACCTTTAGGGTTGAATCACAAATGCTGTGTGTGCCTCAACTGGCCCCCCCTGAGGCTTGAGGGGATTTAGGGGAAGCTCAAATTGTACCTGTCTCAACTGACCCCATTGAAATGTAGGAATAGTGGTCCCATCCTTCTCACCAGCCCCTGAGAGAAGGGTGATTAGGAAATGCTATAGGATATTGTGTTCTCATTTATCAGCAATCTTCTTCCGAGAAAACTAGACTACAATAAAGTAAGATTGTTAATACCCTCTGAGTGTCTTTCCTGTCAGACAAATCAAGAGTGGACCTGTGCTAGCAGCCCTCCTCTGTGCTAGGAGTTGTGTGTTGATCGTCTTACACCTTCCTTCTGTTATTTTTCTCCATTTGTACAAGTTGCCTCAGTGAGCCCTCTTTTTTTTTTCTTGGCTATCCTCCTTATTCCTATCCCTCCTTAATCTCACTTTCCCCAAGTGAAAAAGAAAAATAAAGCCCTTGTATCACAATATGCAGAGTCAAACAAAATGAATTTCTCCCTTAACTATTTCTGAAAACATTCAACTAATTCTGCATCTTAAGTACATCAAGATAGGAGTTTTAAAAACAGCTCTGAGAAGAAGGGAAAAGAGAAAATATGGGGAGGGAAAATGGAAAAGCATACTGAATTCAAAGGTAGAGGACCCAAGTTTAACTGAATGAATGAGTATTTATTAGGCATTTACTATGAACTAAGTGCTATATTAATGCTGAGTATACAAAAAGAAAAAACAACACAGCCGCCGCTCTTATTTTTATATGAGACGTTTGCCTTTCATTTTCAAAGAAGACCAATGGTATCACAGATGATGGCATGACTTGTGTGTCAAACAGATTTAAGTGAGGCAGAGCTACACACAATTGTCAGCCTCACCCTCTCTTCCTGAGTCATTGAAGTTCAGTGGCAGACAAAAGTCAGGACAGCTGACAATGGCCTAGGATACAGAAGATGACCCTGGCTTCTCCAGTGTTTGACCAAGCTCTAAATGCTCCATAGTGCCTGCTCTCACTACCTTCGTGGACTTGGGAACAAATTGTTCTCACCTGCCCATTCTACCAGGGAAAATGTTCACATGCTTGGAGTAGATACCCCACTAACCCACCTATGGGTGTAAGGCCTGTCAGTTACCCTCAACCAGGTTTGGCCTGTCTGTGAGATGGTTTTACTGGGGTATGACTGCAGGGTATGCTTCTTGGAATCACAAGTGAGAGTTGGGTGAAGGTAGACACCAAAGGTGGATGAGCCCTGAAGAAGGCTAGGTAAGCTCTCACACCTCCCACATACATATGAGGCAACATACACAAGGAGTTTCAGCTGCAAGTGAAATGAAAGGTCAACTGATCCTTAGGGTGCAGTGGCAAAGCACATACTAATACATCTTTCTTGATGTCATTTACATTGATAAAACCATATCTGTTTGTCATGTTGAACCACTTTACAACGCCAGGGAAGTCCGGTGGTAGGAACTTTATTTATAAATACTGCTTCTGTCACTTGCTACCTAAGTGACCTAGCTAACCTTTCTTTCAGTTTCCTCTTGAGGAACCAGAGGACCTTTGAAGTCCCTTCTAACTCTAATAGTACTGTCTTATGAGGCTATAGGAAAATGCCTGATTTACTTGAGATTTTTGTCTACTACACTAGACATACCACTTAGGTATATAACTGAATATCTGTTACAAATGCAGAGAAAAGAACAGTAGGAAGACCAGAAAGGAACACACATACACAAAAAATCAGGATAGTCTTGAAAGTTACATGTTGAATTATATAATTAAAAAGAAAAGCAAGCTGTATATATTAGAAATCTACAGTATCCTATTTGGAATTTTCTGTATGCCATATGACTAGGGTTTGAGAAATTGAAGGTTTTCCCTTCTCCTCCTATCACAACAGACTTTTGAGCTGTGGCAATCCTTTTGGAGACATTGAACTTCCTCCTGCTGCATAATGCCAGACTTTGAACACTAAGCAGATGTGTCCTGCTTGCTCTAGACAGACAGACTTCACCTTTTTTTCCCAAGAAGCAGCATCTTTAGAGCCTCATGGTAAAATATGACAGCAACTTAAACAATAAAATATGAAGCTATTCCTGTATTCACCTGATGGGCAACCCATTACACCCAGGCTTGCTCTTTACTTCATGGAACTGTGCCAACAAAGCAGTGTAGGAAATGGGAGTGAGGAACTCAGACCTTTCAAGTCTAGAAATTGGATTGTTTTGGAGAATGCGACTTTAAAGTGTTTCTTCCTAATAAGAACCAAAATCAAATTAATATTGCCATTGCTACTAGAAAGGGTGTGTTAATCAACTTTCCCTCTGACTCCTTTCACTATTGTTGTGATTTCCAACCCCATTACTCCCTAGTATGTGTGATCTCCTTCCATTAAATGTAAGGTCCTTGAGGTCAGGGAATGTCTCACTTTTGTAATTGTATCCACAGAGCTAGGCATGTGGCAAGCAATTAATGCATGCTTTTTCATTCATTCATTCAATATATTTTCCTATTTATCTCTTTGAAGTATATGATCATTTTTCTAATCACTACAATGTTATAGGTTGATTACTCCCTGATTGTGGGAAACACATTCAAAGTCACTGAGATTCAGAAGGAAAAATTGGGCAGATATGAACCAGAAACAGGTTGTGAGAATGTGAATGTTGCATTGAACTCTTACAACAATAAAGTCAAGGAGCTCAGATACCTTTTAGCCATAGGATTCTATGAACTCTAATATGGTATTACCTAGCCAGGTGCTTTCCTGGTCATGATACCATATAGTGGTAGCAACATATCACAAAATAATATGTTCTGTTATGAAAGGGAAACTTTCATCCTGATAATGAATTATATATCAATGATATAACCTGATAATTCTGAACAGGAAGTTCTTTCAAAAGAACAGAAACTTAATTCGATTTTGATTCTTTGATAGATCTTCATCAATGTAGGTGCTCTCCATGAGAGAGCATGAGTTTGCAACCCATCCATGTCTTTTTCTTTTCTATAATTCTTCCCAATGTTCTTCCATAATCCTGCTGGCATATCAAAGGCTTTCCTCTATGTCTTTAAATATTTCATGAATACTGGTGCCACACAGTGGCATTCTATCCCTCTCTATGTGACTCTCCCATTTCCTTTTCTGATAATTTATTTCCAGGAAAATATCTTTTATGCCACTTCTTGAAACCAAGCCATTGTTGGTAACATCCTGCAGCCTGAGCACACTTCCCATGCCTTTTAGGTCACCCAAAATTTTGTTTCTTCACGTTTTTCTCTAATTCACATCTGTCTAGCCTCCACTTATGGAAGGGAACAGTTAATGTGCACTGAAACAAAGTTGTGAAAGCTGAATTGCAATATTCAGTGACTAAAAACTAGCATGGATTCATCAAGAACAGGTCATGGGGGACTAACCCCATTTCCTTTTGTAGATAGGGTTTCTAGACTGTTGCATCAGAGTATTTTAGCAATATATTTCACACAGTCTCTTGGTATAGCATTATGGACAAGATGGAAAGATGAGGGCTGAATGATTTATTACATTCAGTATATTTGAAATTGCCTAAATTACCAAGTCCAAAGAGGCACGATTAATGGATTAATGTTATCCTGGAAGGGAATCTCAATTATAGTACCCTAGAGAGCTGTTCCCTTGTCCTATATTTTTAATCAATGACTTACTTGGATGAAGGCAGAAACAACATACTTATCAAATCTTCTAATGAAACAAAGTTTGGAGGTACAGATAACATCTGGGCAGCTAGGTGGTGCAGTAATTAAAATACCAGACCTGGAGTTAGGAAGACTCATCTTCATGAATTTAAATCCAATCTCAGTCTTCATCTGTAAAATGAGCTGGAGAAGAGAATGGCAAATTACCCCAGTATCTTTGCCAAGAAAACCCCAGATGGGGTTACAAAAAATCAGCCACAACTGAAACAACTTAACAACAACAAAATGGGCAAATGTTGAGGGACTGCTATTCAAAAAGGGCAACAAAAAGAGGCTGAAACTAAGAAGATGAAATATAATAGGAATGTCCCTTTTTAGTATCTTGAGAACACCTTTGACATGTATAAAGATCATTCTCATAAAGTTTTTGCAAAGATAGGAAAGTGGACATTTAGGTTAGTGGCTGTTACTTTTTCTCTATTTTTCCTTTTTTGGAGGGGGCAAAAATAAAATGCTTTCCATGCTTCTGGCATTTTTCCCTCCCTCACATACCTTGATTATCAATTCTTTAATGTGCTCACAATTGGGTTGTCTCCAGCACAGGCCTCCATTCCATATACTTGATCCAATCTCCTTTTCTTGTCTACTCTCTTTAGTGACATTTCTGCCTCCCTTTTTTGCACATCTGAAAGTGTGATGTTAGAGTTCAAATGCGGTGATTCCACTGTCCTTGAGTATTTGAGTAATAGGAACATAAAGAAACCAATGATTTTGTTGTAGGAATACATGACAAAGGCCGAATTTGTAACAAAAAATGGAGGATGGCTACCAGCTCTCTGGTGCACATGGACTTTTGTGCCTTGCCCCAAGTTGATTTTCATGTCAACTGAGGGGATTCCTAGTCTTACCTATTTCTTATTTTTTTTTTTTATTTAACTTTTTACATTCATTTTCACAAGATTTTGGGTTCCAAAATTTTCTCCCCACATGT
>CM053769.1:458264825-458279973 GCA_028658325.1 Potorous gilbertii | reverse complement strand
GGGGATGATAGAAGGGAGGGCAGATTAGGGGAGGAGGAAGTGAGAAGCAAATACTTTTGAAAAGGGAAAGGGTCAAAGGAGAGAATAGAATGGGTGGGGCAGGATAGGGTAGAAGGAAATATAGTTAGTTGTTCATAACATGACTATTATGGAAGTGTTTTACATAACTACACATGTATAACCATCTTGAATTGCTTGCCTTCTCAATGAAGGGGGGGTGGAGAAGGGAAAGAATTTGTTAACTCCAAGCTTTCAAACCAAATGTTAAAAATTGTTTTTACTTGCAACTGGAAAATAAGATGTACAGGCAATGGAATATAGAAATCTATCTTACCCTATAAGAAAGTGAGGGGGAGGAGAATAGGAGGGGCCATGAAGGAAAGGAGGACATACTGTGGGAAGGGGTAAGCAGAATGCATGGCATCATGGGGTGGGAGTGGGGAGAGATGGGTAGAAAATTTGCACCTCAGGATCTTGTGGAAATAAATGCTAAAGATTAAAATAAATTAATTGATTAAAGAAGAATAATACTAATTCTAAAAAAATAATTTTTAGTTTCAAATTCTTCTGCCCTCTCCCCATGCACCGAGAAAGAAAGCACCACAATTATCAATTGTGCATGTGAATTCATGCAAAACATTTCCAAGGACCAGTATTTGTTATACCAATACTTTTCAAGTGGTAGGATTCTTCATTTGAATCATGGAATACTGCAGTCTCTGTAAAACCATCACTGGAAATCATCCAAAGAAGGAAATAATATTATTGCATTTTATAGATCATGTGATTAATTTAGAAAACCCTACATAACCTTTGTTAACTGAAGCAATTAATTCAGCAAAGTTGCAAGATACAAAAATGGAATGGAATACTACTGTATCCTAAGAAACTGCCAGGATGCAGAATTGAGAGGGGAAAAAATAATTGTGAAAACCAAGGGGAAGTATATGAATTGATGAAAAATCAAGTAAGTCGTAACAAATATATATGCATCTGTATACACACAAAATATAAATGGAAAGATCAAAAACGTAGATAGGAATGCTATGTAATTATAGTGATCAAGTTTGTCCCTGAAGAAGAGATGGGAAAATCTACCTTGCTCTTTTACTTACAGAGAGGGAGGGCCTGTGGTTATAAAATACTTCATAAACTGTCAATCCTGGGCTGACGTGTTGACCAGTTTTTGTTGTGCTGCTTTCACCCCCTTATTCGTTGTTACAAGAGATGGTTCTGTGTAGGGAAGTATTGGAGTGGGATATTTGGAAATGAAGTTGATATATAAATAGAAGATTTCAAAACATTTTATAAAGGGGGAAAATGCATGCAAAAGATAATATTAGCTAGTCTGCATAATTCACTCATTCATTTAAATGTTTATTAGATGTCATTTTCAATTCTGAATGCTAAAAGGCTCTCCCTCCTATCTCCACCTCCTGGTGTCCCTGAATTCCTTCAAATCCCATCTAATACACTCTACAGGAAGCCTTTCCTGATCCCCCTTAGGCTGGAGCCTTCCCTTCTAACTATCCCTAATTTACATCTTGCTTATTCATGTTTGTTTTCATCTCATTTCCCAGTGAGCCTATGAACTCCATAAGAGGAGGGAATGTCCTGCCATTCTTTGTATCCCTAGTGCTTAGCATAGTGCACTATGGTATTGGAGTGTCCTAAGTGGATAGAATGATTTTCAAAGAATGGTACATTGAGCATCTTATACAGTTTTCTTTTGTTCTTAGAATACCAAAAAGCATACCTAACATGTGTACTTAGTTTGTGGGGACCAAGGATGGCATGATGGAAATGGCCCTTGAGCTGAATCTTAAAAGAAGCCAGATAAGAAAATGTGAAACAGTGGCTAAGTGACTTACCCATGGTCACATAGTTGGAAAGTGACTGAGGCCAATTTGAACTCACCTCTTCCTAACTCTAGGCCTGATACTTTATCCACTGTACCACCTAGCTAAACCTTTATTAAAAATTTGCTAAAATAAAGATTAATTATATCCATAGCATGTCCCCTCATCTACTGTGTTAGTAATCCTGTCAAGGAAGGAAATGAGATTAGTCTGCTGTGACTTGTTGTTGATGAAGCCACCCTATCTCATTGTCATCATTGACTTTTGTCTTGCCATTGGATTTCAGTGATGCTGGAGAACACAGTAAGGCTGGTAACTTCACCCAACTCAGCCACATTTAAATCCAATTCACAAACAAGTCAAGACATCATCACCCTCATGATATCATTAGTTCTCTTTGAGATTGAAGGACAAACAGCAACAATTGCTTCCCTTCCTAGATCTTTGTTTCTTTTTCCAAGTCAATAAATATTTCTCTAGCATCTACTGTGTTCAAGGAACCCAATGATAAATTTGTCATAAAGTCAATAATAATACATGATGATTATTGAACTATCTATAATTTCTTTTCTAAATATTTATCAATCATCTCTTTAATTATCCCTTCAATATCTTTCCCAGGAACTGAAGTCCCACCAGCTTACCCATAGTTTGAGGTCTCTTCTCTTCCTTTTTTTTAATCCTGACTTTTGTCCATCTCCAATCTTGTGATGCCTCTCCCATTTTCCATTAAGGTCTTTCAGATATCACTGACAATGATTCAATGGTCATATCTTCCAGTACTTTCAGATTATCTGGGCCAGGTGGCTGGACTTCTTCTAGGACAGTCAAGTGCTTTCGTACCCTCTCTTTATATATCTTAGGCATCAATTCCTTGTTAGTTTTGTTCTATCATTCTTGTAGTGTAGAGGTCATTATCCTCTGCAGAGAGAAATGAAGCAATAAAATTTCTGTTTTCTCTGTTGTCAATTATCCCTTCCATGTCAAGCAAAGTTATTTCTCTTCTTTGTTTCTCCTTTTTCTCCAAAGGTAGTATTAAAAAAAGAGAGAGACTTTTTTTTATCCTGAGATTTCCTTGCCATCCTCAAATTCTAAGTTTTAGTATTGCTAACAGTGTTGTTTAAAGGGTACAAGATTACCTATTTTTAAAAATTTAATTTCATTTTTAATTTGAGTTTCAAATTTTCTCCTTCCTACCCCTTCTCCATTAAGTAAGGAAGAAAACACATCCTATTACAAATATGTATTGACATGCAAAACCATTTTCTGCATGAGCTGTATTTGAATGGGGAAAAAAGTGAGAAAAAGACAAACATAAAACAAAATGTTTCATTCTTCTCTGAGTCAGTCAGTTCTCTTTCAAGAGGCTGATAACAAAAATGGCAGAGTAGGAGCAGGAATCTGCTAGAGGTGTCCCCTGTAACCTCTCAAAAACCTGGTAAAAAAATGAACAAATTATGGAGGATCAGAAGCCACAGAATGATGGAGTGAAGAATATTTCCAGCCCAAGATAATCTGGAAGGTTGATGCGAAAGGTCTATCCTGACAGGCTGGGAGGAAAGCACAGTTTGATATGGGCCATGCCCTGCAGATGGAGCTGGAGCAACCCTTAGGGGACTGAATCAGAGGTGGCTACGGTTTCCATACTTCTCAACCTACAGATGACAAAGACAGCTGTGAGGATCAGTGGGAAAGGTCCCTCACCTGGCTGAGAGGGGAGCTTGGTCCAACCCCAGCCCAAGCTCCAGGCCCAGGGTGGTGGCAGCTTCTACTGACACTGAGGTTGCTTCTGGAGTCCCACACTTTAAAAAGAGCTCAAAAGTCAAGTAACTGACTAGGAAAGTGAGCAAAAGGAGGAAAAAAGAAACAAACTATAGATTCTTTCTTGATGAAGAGGTATTTTCTTACATAACTGGTGATGAGGAAGACCAAAATATAAAATCAGAACAAGACAACAAAAACACATCTCCTACCTCTAAAGCCTGCAAAAAATATGAATTGGTCTCAGGTCATGAAAGAGCTCAAAAAGGATTTTGAAAATCAAGTAAGAGAAGTGGAGGAAAAATTGAGAAGAGAAGTGAGAGTGATGGAAGAAAATAATGAAAAATAAGTCAACAGGTCGCTGAATGAAAGCCAAAAAATGCTGAAGAAAGTAACACCTTTAAAATTAGACAAGCACAAATAACAATAGAGGTTTAGAAAGGCAAAGAGGGGAAGAATGTCTTAAAAAGCAGAGGGGACCAAATGGAAAAAGAGGTCCAAAAGCTCACTGAAGAAACTAATTCCTTAAAAATTAGAAAGAAGCAAATGGAGCCTAATGGCTTTATGAGAAATCAAGAAATTATAAAACAAAACCTAAAGAATGAAAAAATAGAAGACAATGTGAAATATCTCATTGGAAAAACAAGTGCACCTGGAAAATGGATCCAGGAGAGATAATTTAAAAATTCTTGGACTACCTGAAAGCCATGATAAAAAAACAGAAAGCCTAGACCTCTTCTTTCAAAATGATCAAGGAAAATTTCCCTGATATTCTAGAAGGCAAAAAAAAAAAAGATGGAAAGAATTCATTGATCACTTCCTGAAAGAGATCCCAAAAGGAAATCTTCTAGAAATATTGTATCCAAATTCCAGAGATCCCAGGTAAAGGAGAAAATGTTGCAAGCAATCAGAAAGAAACAATTCAAATATTGTGGAAACATATTCAGGATAATATAGGATTTACCTGCTCCCACTTTGGATTAGAATATGATATTCCAGAGATCAAAGGAGATAGGATTAAAACCAAGAATCATTTATCCAGCAACACTGAATATGGTACTTCAGGGGGAAAATGGAACTTCAATGAAATAAAGGACTTCCAAGAATTCTTGTTGAAAAGGCCAGAGCTGAATAGAAAATTTGACTTTCAAATAGAAGGCCCAAGAGAATCATGAAAAGGTAAACAGGAAAGAGAAACCATAAGGGATTTATCAAAGTTGAGCTGTTTACATTTCTACATGGCAAGATGGTATTTTTAATTCATAAGATCTCTCACAGTATTAGAATAGTTGGAGGGAATATATAACTATGTATATGTGGGTGTGTATGTGTCTGTATGGGGGGGGCGGAGAAACTGAGCACAAGGTGAGCTGAATATGAAGGGATGATATCTAAAAAGAGAATATTTAGTATTCAGAAGAATGTAGTAGGAGAAAGAGAAAGGGAGAGGTAAATCATATCACATAAAAGAGGCAAGAAAGAACTTCTACAATGGAGGGGAAGAAGGGGAAAGTGAGAGGAAATAAGTGAGCCTACCTTTCATTGGATTTGGCTTCAGGAGGGAATAACATATATGCTAAATTGGATATGGAAGTTTATCTTACCCTACAGGAAAGCGGGGGGAAGGGCATAAGAGAGGGAAAATAAAAGGAGGCATGGCAGATTGGGGGAAAGGATAGTTGGAAGCATGCACGTTGATAGCAGTACAGGTCAAAGAAAACAATAGAATACATGGAGAGTGGGACAGGATAGAGGGAAATATAGTTAGTCTCTCACAGCATGACTGTTATGGAAGTGTTTGGCATGACTACACATATATAAACTATTTCAAATTGTTTGCCTGCTCAGTTTGAGTGGGTGGGGAGGGAGGAAGGAAAGAATGTGGAACTGAGAGCTTTAAAAATGAAGGTTAAAAATTATTTTTACATGCAACTAGATAATAAGATATATAGGCAATAGGGAATACAAATCTATCCTGCTCTCCAGGAAAATAGAAGAGAAGGCGGTAAGGGGTATGTGGGGAGTCATAAATGGGAGTGCAGATTGGAGGAAAGGTTAATCAGAATACATGTTGTCCTGGGGAGGGGGAAGGGAGAGATGGGGAGAAAATTTGAAATTCAAAATTTTGTGGAAGTGAATGTTGAAAACAAATTAAAAAAATAAAAACAGAAGTTGATATCATATTCCATCATGAGTCTTTTGGAATTGTAATTGGTCATTGTGTTGATCAGTTACTAAACTTTTCACATTTATTATCTTTACAGTACTACTGTTACTGTTTAGCTGAAACTATCCCCTTCCTCATTTCTTACAACACAACAATGTTGCATCATATTCATGTACTGTAACTTTTTCAGCCATTCTCCAACTGGTGAGCAGGCCCTTGGTTTCCTATTCTTTGCCACCACAAGAAAGAACTGCTTTAAATAGTTTTATACATGTGTCCTTTTCCTTTTATCTCTTTAGAGTATAGACCTAGTATCAGGATCACTGGGTCAAAGGGCATGTACAGTTTAATAGCTTTTGGAGCATAGTTCCAAATTGTTCTCTAGAATGGTTATCAGTGTTGAGTGTTCATTATCAAAGTGCATATTTTTTCATATGGCTTTTGATAGCTTTGGTTTCTTCCTGCAAAAGTTGCCTATTCATATCTTTGACTATCATTTGGGAAATGACTCATTCTCACAAATTTCACTCGGTTCCCTATATATTTTAGAAATGAGACCTTTATCAGAGAAACTTGCTGCAAAGATTTCTTTCCTAGTTCCTTGTTTTTCTTACAATTTTACCTGCATTGCTTTTGTTTGTGTAAAAATTTTGTCATCATCAAAACTATACATTTTACTTATATACTGTCTCCTATTTGCTGTGAATTCTTCCCCTCTTTATAGATCTCAAAGGTAGTGTTTTCCATGTGCCATTACTTTGCTTATGATATCACCATTTATGTCTTCCCAGTAGTTTTTGTCAGAAATTGAGCTCCTGCCCTAGTAGCTGGCAACTTTGGATATATCAAGCACTAGGTTATTCTGCTCCTTTGTTTCTCTATGTTGTGTATTTAATCTGTTCCACTGATCAGCTTCTCTAGTTCTTACCAAGTACCAAATAATTTTGATAATTATGGCCAAATAGAATGGTTTGAGATCTGATACTATTGGTCTTTACTTCTTTACATTTTTTTCTTTGATTCCCTTGATATCCTTAACCTTTTGTTCCCCTAGATGAATTTTGTTATCATTTTTCTAGCATTGTAAAGTAATTCTTTAATAATTTGATTGTTATAGCACTGAATAAGTAAGTTAATTTAGGTAGTATTATCATTTTTATTAAATTGAGTTGACTCATGAGCAATTAATATTTCTCTGATTTTTTAGATGTCTTGATTTGTGTGAAGTGTTTTGTAAATGTATTCCTATTATTCCTGTGATGAATAGACTTACACGGTTTTTTGTACCATCTATAGTTATTTTAAGTTCAACTTCTTTTTCTGTCTCTTCTTTTTTTTGTGGGGATTTTTGGGGGTCTAACATGGTTTTTACAAAACTATACTATCATCCTCTGCTAGCTTCTTTTGTTCCCATCTACTTAACATTTATTTTCAAAACCCAAGTTTGTTGGTAAATTCCTGTGCATACAAAATGATCTTTTCATTTTAGGGTCCTTGTGGACAGGTACTGTCTTTTGCCTCTTTTTATATAATTTAGTGCTTTAGCAAGTGCCTGGTACCTAGTAGGTGCTTAATAAATTATTATTGAAGTGAAATGAGTCTTTTCAGAGAAATACCGTTTTAGCATCCTTTCTCTCTGAACTATGAGAATTTCATTCTTAAATAGCTAACCTATCCTCCTGGGCTGACATCTTCCTAAGTCTTTACTCTTTGGGATCTTACCTTTGTTTTCCCTGAACTCTTTAAACTCTGACTTTCCAATTTAGGGTACATAATCCGTACTCTCCAGATTTCTTCTCCTCTATCACAGACTCTCATAGGAAGTGGTCACTTCTACCTGGGGTCTCATCATTTGTCCCCTCAGTAACCAATTTTTCCCTGTTAGTGAGAATTTGATTCAGAGTAGAAATTCTCCCTGTTGGTTCCTCCTCCTTTTGAAGGATGAAATTGGCACTAAGGCAGAAAGTTATTCTTAGCTTCTCTGCTTGATAATTGAAGTCCTTCATCATTAATATATCATGCCTTTATGCCAGGCTTGTAATATTTCCCAAGCTCCACATCTGTCTCTTTTTTCTGTCCAGGTGGTCTCTAGTAATCTCATGCGTAAAGTTTTTATGTGTCTGCATTGGTTAGACTCCTCATAACTTGTATGATCTTATGAAAATTATTCCTCAGAGGTCATTTTGATGAAAAACACTAAGATCAACAAACAACTTAAGTAATTCCTATTTAGGTGTGTTTCATAAGACTTATTTTGTAATGTTGCTAAAATGGGAGATCTTCATTGATTTCTGTGCAACTGCCTGATGGAATAAATCATGTGACTTTGAGCCATTGTCAATGACTTTTTTTTCTCCTGATTCTTTGAGAGGAACCAAATCTTTCATATTTATGTATTCCAGCTTGTCACATTTCAGAAAAGCAAGAAAGAAGCCTGGTAAGCTAGGAGTTTTGGGTGCCTGAATTCTTTAAAGTTTTTTTTTTAATCACAAATTTAAAAAATAATTCAGAACATTGTATTCCCTACTAGTATTTAACTTCTTTAGTAATTGTTCATTTTGTTGGTAGAGCTGATGATGAACCAGTTGTGCCCCCTTCTGGGAACTCTTGAAGCAACCCTTTTGTGGTTTTCACTGTTAACATTGATGACTTTCCCTTTCATAAGAATGACATAGAGTCATAGTTAATCCACTTCAACACAGCCCTTTCTAACTGTGGCACTAGCAATGGGCTCTAAATTGAAAACAATTTCTCTTGTAGGTAAAAGGTTGAGTAACAGGACTTGGGGAAGTAGGGCAACTATGAGAAAAATAAAATTATTTTGCAGGTTTGGGGATTGAAAGAATTTGTGAAATAATAATAATTCATGATTTCATTATGATTATGATAAGGATATTAAAAATCCTCTATATCCTTTAGATAGGTATTTGTAGAATCTGATTAAGAGAGATATTCTTTAAATAGGCAATAGCTGAGAGGAGAGAAAGGAAAGGAGAAGATAACATTTTGGGGTTTTTTTACAACTGATCAATGCTTTGTGCATAACCCCATTTTATTTTTTCTGAACACCATTCCATATATCCCGTTTGAATGATTTCTAGATGGATACATATAGAGAACTATTTTCAGACTTCTCCTAATCCATATTTTTTCTTTTTCAGCGTTGTAGGATGAGTGGGAATACAGGTATTGACTATGTAAAACCTTGGCAGCTGTCTGAAGTGATTGATGGTGGAGGTGTTGGAGTTATAGAAGAGAGCCAACATGCAAAGTTGACTAAAGGCGATTTTGTGACTTCTTTTTTTTGGCCCTGGCAGACTAAGGCTATTTTAGAGGGAAATACCCTTGAAAAGGTAATCTCTATAAAGAGTGCACATATATTTCCTATAATTTTCCACTGACTTTTTTCTTTGACATTTCATTCTGCTTAATATCAAGAACACAATGAAATCATCTGGTTTCTTCTGCCTACTGAGTCATTAAATATAGCACAATCTATAGCAACAATTCAGTGATTATTTGGTCTTCCCAATTCCTTTGTATTTCCTGAAAATTTATAAAAAGAATAAGTTGTATAGAGATTAACTGTATTTTTACTGAAAGTATTGTTAATGGCTTTCATTTACTGTATAAATCACAGGTGAAACAATTATGCTTAAAATTGAAGTCAAGGGACCTTTGTCACTTCATAGTAATAAGCAGAAGCTTTATGGTGGTATGATTTTACGTTTAGGTGGAAATTCTCACCTCCTCTTAACTTTGCCCTCACTAGTTGCCCTGCTTCAGGCTTTGAAACTTTAATCATTAGTTAAAAGTAACTGTTAAAATGCACATATGTGTTATGACTACTAACCTACAAGCATTAGTGTGGCACATCTCAAGTAGAACTTTTCTATCACAGATTTCTAAAGGACTAATTTAGAAGACAATTAAGTTTTGAAAGGAGCACGTAGAAAAAAAGGGTCAAGAACTTGGGCTGCTGCTGACTGGAGGAATATTAGAGCTGAGAGCTAAGCAGCTGGAAGGCAGCATGGGCATAATGAAAGTTTGTAGGAAGGAAAGGTGTTTAAGGGGCAGGAGGATTTAGAAAGAGGAATGAAGAGGGCCTGAAGTCATACTTCACAGTTTTGTCTGATGATGGCCCTGATGACAGCCACTGATAATTTTTGCATTACCTGTCCTAAATGGTTGTAAGGAAACTGACTTCCAAACCTTAAAGTGTTATTCTACAATTGTGAGAAGGTATTATTTTATTATGGGGATAGATCTACAAACCAGATCTCAGTTGGAAGGAACCTTAAAGGTCATCCAATTCCATGCCCTCATTTTACAAATCAGAAAACTGAAACAAAGGAAGATTGAGTTACTTTCCCAAGATCACTTAGCTAAGTAGTGGAAGAGCTGTGTGGAAAAGCAGATCAACAAAAAACCTAGAGCAGCTAAAACAGAGATCATGGCCTCTCATGGTATTTTTTTTCGTTGATGAAAGAATTATCATAGTTTGCAGTATTACTTGGAGATTAAACTTTTAATTTTTTTTCATTTTTCAGGTATTTCTTTTCACTCCTTCTCACTTCCTCTCCTTCCCACTAAAAAGTAAGAACAAAACCTGTGTAACAGATATTCATAGTCAACCAAAACAAATACCCATATGGACCCTCTGTCTTTCACTGTGACTCAGTGTCTCTTACTCTACATCCTGAGTGTATCGCCTTTCTGTCAGGAGATAGATAGCATTATTCATCATTGGTCTTCCGGAATTATGATTGGGCATTGCACTGAATAGGATTCTTAACTCCTCCAAAGTAGTTTTTTTCCTCCAGTATTGTTATAGATTAAATTATTCTTCTGGTTCTGCTCTCTTCAGTGTGTATAAGTTCAAGTAGTTCTAAGTTTCTCTGAAATTATTTCTTTCATTATTTCTTATAATACAGTAGAATTCCATCCTATTCATATGCCATAATTGGTTCAGCCATTCCAATGATGGTCACCCCTTCAGATTCCATTTCTTTGCCACTATAAAAAGTGCTCCTTTAAATATTTATATACATATAGGACCTTTTCCTTTTTCTTTCATTTCTTTGTATGACTAGTAATGGTATAGCGAGGTTAAAGGGAATGTAGAGTTTAATAAATCTTTGGGTCTTGTTCCACTTGGCAAAATGACTATCATTTGCTCTGTCAATAATATGTCAGTGTCCCTGTTTTTCAACAGTCACAATATTTGACATTTTGGAAGTTGAACTTTGGCTTGAGGCTTTGATTAGAGATTCCATATTTTAATGTTGCCATTTTTGTATGATGGTTTGTCATAGTATTCCAATGAGGAAATCTCCCTCTACCAATGCAGATTGGGAGCTATTCAGCGGCTGAGTGTGAGAGTTGTTTGTGGTCACTGAGAGGTTCAGTGACTTTCCCACAGTCACACAGCCAAATGTGACAGGCAGAACAAGGTCTTCCAACTCTATTTGCTTTGCCATGCTTTTTTCAGTCCAGCTTTAATATTTTAGATCCCTTATCATACAGACTCTTTACCTTATGGAAATTAATATGGATTATTTTCCACCAACGAGTCCCACTTAAACTTCAATAGAAATTCATAGTGTGATATAAAATATGTGCATATTTTATTTTAGGTAGACTCACAGTTTGTAGATGGACACCTTTCATACTTTCTTGGTGCTGTTGGTATGCCAGGATTGACTTCCTTAATGGGAATTAGAGAAAAAGGTCACATAACTGTTGGTTCCAACCAGACAATGGTTGTCAGTGGAGCTGCAGGTGCTTGTGGATCAGTGGCTGGCCAGGTAAATTTTTCTTATGATTACTTGATTTAAAAAAAATCTATAACAGGCAGAAGTGTAAGATTAAAAAGAACATGTAAGGTTTTACCCAAATATTTCTGATAGAAGTGTTATGTATAAAGCAAATATGTTACTGGTATTATTAAGTATAAACATACTGTGATTCGAGGATTTATTTGGGGTCTAGTTGTCCATATATGAGAAACTTAGAAAAAACAGAATTAGATGTAAATGATTGAATCCTATGATGGAAATAATCAGAAAAAAACACCTCTCTGAAATTTCATATTCTAATGAGTAAATCTGTTAAATAACTTATCTGATTTTTAAAATTCCAAGTAAAAGATAAATCATTGGAGACAAAAATATAGAGCTTAGTATAGAGATACTAGGTTTAATATTACTCTCAATAATGTCATTTTACAATAACATCTTAATACATTATAACCAAACAACACTGCAACATTGTGAAGTTGTGACACCATAATTGGGTACAAATCAAATAGCTGGTAACATTTTGAGCTCATATTTATTCCCTATTTGCTGTAACTTTTGAACATCCATTGGATTTTTGCTGTGTTCTGAAGCATTATTTCTGTGGAACTACACACTCCTGGTTGTTTTACCTGATGATGTGTTTTTTCAGAACCAATGAATAGCCTTTAAAGCATGCTTTTACAGATGGGTATTTTAACCAGATGAATGTAATAAACATATCTTCATAATTAGAACTTACAGAGGTGCAATTTTTCTGAATACTTTTGGCATCTCTCAAGCTCAGAAATTTAGGTTCACATGTAGCGTTGTGATGTGTTAATGATTGGATCATTCCTTTTATGAAATCGTACCTAAGATGTCTACTTAAAACTGTGTCACTCTGTGTTCTACTTGTGTCTTTATGATTTGTTTTAAACATCACATTGTATTCTGGCTTTGCTCTTTAAGTCTTTCAGTAGCCTTTGGCAAAAAGTTTAAAATTTCTGACCTGACCTGAACTGTAGCAAATGCCAGCAGGTATTTGTAATAGTTTACATCTTTTCCAGCTATCTAGGTACTGTTATAAAAATATAAACCCATTTAATTTTCAAACTTTCATTCTTATAGATTGGTCATTTGGAAGGCTGTTCCAGAGTGGTGGGAATTTGTGGAACAGATGAGAAGTGTGCCATCTTAGTTTCAGAAATGGGCTTTGATGCTGCCATTAATTATAAGAAAGGGAATGTGGCAGAAGAACTCCGTGAGCTTTGTCCATCTGGAGTGGACGTGTACTTTGACAATGTTGGTGGTGACATCAGTGAAACTGTTATACGCCAGGTGATTGATGACTTCTTGATAGAATTTGCATGATGAATAATTTGTATTTCTGTTATTTTGTGTGTTTGTGTATGTGTGTGTATATATATACACATATATTTATACATATGTATACATACACACACACATACATATCCACACACAAACCCGGGCATATATATGCACCTATATTATTACTCAGAGCCATTAGCCAAAAAAAAAAAATTATGCCAAGCTCTATTTTTGCTCTGATAGAACAACCTGATAGATTCTTATTGTATTCTGAAGTGTAATCATGCTTACTATCTAATTTGTGTAGCACCTACTAAGTATCAGGAACTGAGGATACAAAGACAAAGGCAAAACAGATGTTTCCCTCCTACAGGAGACATTCCATACATTCCTAAATTTGTAAAAAATAAATACGAGGTAGTTTTGGGAGAAGGATGGCATTAGTGGCTCCTGGTCCTTGAGCTGAGTCTTGAAGGTACATGGCAATCCCAAGAGATAATAGTGAGAAGAGAATGAATTTTAGGCATATGGGGGCAGCAAATGCAAAGGCAGCTAGTGGTGCAATGGTTAGAGCACCAGGCCTGGAGCCAGGACACTCTTCATCTTCCTGAGTTCCAACTAGGCCTCAGACACTTAGTAGCTATGTGACCCTGAGCAAGTCATTTACTCTGTTTACTTTATCTGTAAAATGTAAAATTTTAAAAGTTCCTCATCTGTAAAGTGATCTGGAGAAGGAAATGGCAAACCATTCTTGCCAGGAAAACCCCAAATGGAATGACAAAGAGTTGAACAAGACTGAAAATGACTGAACAACAACAGGGCAAAGACAGGGAGATGGGAGATGCAGCATTGTGAGTGAGAACCACAGGTAGGCCAGTACAGCTGAACCTTTGAGTATGTAGAGGAGAGTTACATGTAAGAAGACTGGAAAGGCAGGAAGGGGCCAATTTGTGAAGGTCATTAAGTGAAATAAGAGGAGTTTTCATTTGATCTTAGAGGTAACAGGGAGCCCCTGAAGTTTATTATATTGAAAAGTGATGTTGTCAGACAGGTGCTTTAGGAAAATCACTTTGGCAGCTTTGTGGAGGTTGGAGGGGAGAGGAGAGACACTTGAGGAAGGGAAGCTACTACAAGAGTCCAGGCAAGAGGCGTTGGAGACCTGAGCTAGAGTGGTGGCAATGTGAATGAAAGAAATTTCAAAGAAGGAGAAATGACAAGATCTGTAACTGACTAGATATATGGGATGGACAAAAGGGAGGAAAGTGTAATTAGAGCAAGGCTAATGGTGGAACTTGGAGGTCATGATGAACATGAAGAATAGGTTTGAAAAAAATAAGACATTATCAGATTCTGAAAAAAAATGATCAAAGAGCCACAGAGGTTGTACACCAGCTGTTAATTCTAATCAGTGAGCCACAGAGGTTATAGCAGAAGCTTTATACCAACAATCAACTCTGAAAAACAAGATAAAAACCAAAGACCTCACGGAGTTTACAGACAAAAAGCCTTTTTTATTCCACAGGATGGGGAGACACTAGACAGGTATGCTAGGTCTCCTCTAAGACCAAGGCAGCAAGGCTAAGCCTTCTTACATATAGTTGTGACTAGGCAAAGAAGGAAGCATCAAGGTATGACCACACTAGTGAGGTGTAACAGTGGCAGTGAGGTGAGTTTACATGGTGACAAAATGTGTGCTCATGGCCGGGCGTCATGACCAGAATATGGTTCCTTTAGATGCTTTTCTGAGCTCAGGGACCATCTGGAGCTGGTTTAAGCCAATTGTATGATTTAGCTGTAGCAGAGTTCATCCAGAGGGTGAATGCAAAGGATTGTTCTATGCCAAGCTCCTGACACATCTTGCTTGCTGGGCCTTAGCCCTGGGAAACAAAATGTGTCCTAATAGTAAGAAAAGAAGGCAGAAAAAAGAGGAGTCGTCTTAGGGCTGGGGTTCTGACAGCATAAAGACATACAACTATAAGAGATTAGAGCATAACAGAGAAATGTCATGGAATTGGTGGGTGATGGCAGGATCAAGGCTATGACTCTCAATAATAGACACCTGAATCTGAATGGGAAATATGGATAATGACTCTTAAATGAGGATAGTTTGCTGAGTGATGGTAGAGGGAGAGTCTGCAAGCATCAGTGGGGACCAAGAAGTATTCCATCTCTCCTCCTAGGACTAGTGAATTGGGGAGTGTGAGCTAAGTGACAACCCATCTTAGAAAAAATGAAAATGATGAAATATCACC
>CM053769.1:458240000-458264325 GCA_028658325.1 Potorous gilbertii | reverse complement strand
AGTCTGAGGGCTTGGAGGGTGATATTCTGGAGGTCAGAGGAGCTGGGATTAAAATCGAGAATGACTTAACCTACAAAACTGATTGTAATCAATGAGGGGGAAAATTTGGCATTCAGTAACAGAGGAATTTAATGTATTCTTGAGAAAAAGTGAGAACTGAATTGAAAACGACTTTCAAATAGAAGACTCAAGCACGAAAGGGTGTTTAAGTTCCTACATAGAAAGATGATATTTGTTAATTCCTGAGACCATTCTCAGTATTAGGGTACTTGGAGGATTTATACATACAGAGAGAGACACACAAGACATAGGGTGAGTTGAATATGAAGGGATGATATCAAAAAAGTAAAATTAAGGGGTAAGAGGAGTGTTCTGGGAAAGGCAGGATGGGGTAAATTATCTCACAAAAGAGGCAAAAAAGCTTTTACAGTGGAGGGAGACAAGGAGGAATGTGAGAGGAAATGAGTGAACCTTACTCTCATCATATTTGGCTTAAGGAGGGAAAAACCTAAGTCACTCATTTGGGTATGGCAGTCTATCTTACCCTGCAGGAAAGGAGATGGGAAGCTTTTAAGGATGGGATGGGGAGAAATTGATGGAAGGGAGGGCAGATTGGGATAGATTCTATTCTCAAAGGAGAGAATAGAATAAATGGAGGGGCACTGATTAGGATGGAGGGAAATAGAGTTAGTCTTTCACAACATGGCTATTATGGAAGTGTTTTTGCATGACAACACATTTATAACCTATGGAATTGCTTGCCTCCTCAATGAGGATGGGTGGGGAGGAAGAAAAAGAGAGAATTTGCAATTCAGAGTTTTAAAAACGAATATTAAAATTGTTTTTACATACAACTGGGAAATAATATACAGAGGCCTTGGGGTATAGAAGTCTATCTTACCCTATAAGAAAATAGAGGAAATGAGGAGAAGAGAAGAGGGTGAGGGTAGAGAGATAGAAGGGAGGCCAGATTGGGGGAAGGGGTAATCAGAATTCATGACATCTTGGGGTGGGGGGGAGAGATGGGGAGAAAATTTGGAATTCAAAATCTTGTGGAAGTGAACGTTAAAAACTAAAATAAATAAACTTAAAGAGTCATTTACCACTTTACAAGAATGCCAACTTGAAGAAAAATTGAGAAGTTAAAAACAACTCCATCATGGACTGATGTTGTATGGGCTAGAATACCAGAATCTTATGAAGGGCTGTCCCATTGCAAAGATACAACTCTATTTTTTTGATCAGTTAATAAATCCCATTAGAAGTTTGCCTCATCAAGAAAATAATTTCTCCAATGTGAGGGAGAATTTCCATGAGTGTCTAAAGAAGGAGAGGTTGCTGAGGAAGTTCTCAGGAGATCCTAGAACTTGAGTTAAGCCCTTTGCTTCCAGCTGTAGAATCTATCCTTGGAGCAGAGGAAAACATTCACAGACCAGTTAGTCTGCTTCCAAAGTCTAGGGAGGGTATGCTGGAAAAGCTTTGAGAGAAATTGAATAAACTCACTGCAATGCTAACAGAGTTTGAGGAAGAGTGTTCTGATTATCCTGGGGAAATGGCCAGCAAAAGCAGCAATAGCTTAGGCTGCAACTTGGATGTAATCTTCTCAAATTTCCATCACTTGGTCACTGCCTTTTTACAGGCCTCTGAGGACTTTGGGGCAGTGCTACCACAGAGCCCACTGTGTTATCCCTGAGGCCCATTATTCCAGCCTGTGTACCAGACTGACCCTCTGTGACCAGGACTGAAGTCATTGATAGTTCTAAGAAGATAGTGCAGACATCGGAGAGGCAAGAATTAGAAATACTCTTGGGGTAGGAGCATTTGCTTGATGACTTTGTGACCAAAACTGGAAGAGCTGAGACTGAAATACAAAGTTTCAAAGAGACTTTTAAGGAAATGCAGCAGATGGCAGAAGCTAAGTGACTATCACAGAGTTCTTTGGGACTTGGCTGCTACTTCTGGATTGGAAGGAGATGGTAAAGGCTTTAGGCTTGAGGCAAGTTTTACAAGTTGTTATTAAGAAATGAAAAGCAGATGTAATTGACTATAGGAAATTTTCCAGAATAACGAACGACTAGTGTTGGAAAAACTGATATTTCAGTAAGCAGTTTTTACAACCAGTTGCTTTGAGAGTGCCTTCATTCTTCCAGTCATCCAGATTCACAACCTAAGAGTCACTCTCCTCTCCTAATACATGCCTCACATCCAGTCAGTTACCAGATTGACTCTATGTCCACAACATTTTTTGTATTCACCCTTTTATCTGCTTGAATCACAATTGCCCTAGTTCTTCAAGACCTCATCACCTCAACTATTAAGATAGTCTTCTAATCCTTTTCTGTCTACTCAGTCTTCCACTCAACTACCAGACTGATGATAGTCTACCTGACTAAACTTGATTCAGTTTGAACATTGGACTCAAGCATTTAGGTCCCTTCCCAGTCTGTCTCCAGAATATATTTCCCAACTGATTATACCTCATTCCCTTTCATACCTACTAATCTCCATCCAGACTAGCTTTTGTTTGTTCTGTGCATGTTACTTTCCATTTTCTCTGTACAGGCCTTTGGCATGGCTATCTCCCATGCTTGCAATGCCACTCCCCTGCCCCCCGCCCCCCATCTCACCCCCACCTGTTAGAAGCCCTAGCTTTTTTCAAGGCTTATCTCAATGTATTGGGGAAAACATCATGTACATGGAAAATTAAATTTAAAAGTATATATAAAATAATATCCAAGGAGGACACTAACAGCTCAGGATTAGGGAGAAGACTGTGTAATAACCAGAGAAAAACCCTGGCTTTGGTGTGGTAACATCCAGGGTTCAAATGCTGGTTAATTTCTCCTGGCCTTATTCATCTGTAGAGTATTGGGGAGTTCCTCAAATCAGAGGTCTTAAAATCCTTCTGGAGAGTAATTCCTTCACCTTAATCTATTTGATTGGCATCAGTTGATGGGCATTTGCCCAGGGCTTACCAAGTTCAGTAGGACTAAGGGACATGTATCTATATGTAAGAACATTAATTCTATACTATATAGATATGTGGTTTTATATAGCCTTAGGGAAACAGGAGGCAAAATGATTAGGGTTAGGTTCCAACTTGTTAACCTTGTCCAAGCTGAGGTTAATTCTGGTGGGGATATTTTCTTTAGTTGATCCCATCAGAATATCCAGGTGGGACTTGAGGACTCCTTCAGAACATGATGGAATCAGTGGGTTTATCTTGTTACTGATTAAAATAATTGTTGTTCAGTCGTATCCCACTCTGCTTCACCCTATTTGCAGATTTCTTGGCAAAGTTACTAGAGTGGTTTCCTTCTTCAGCTCATTTTACAGGTGAGGAAGGACATTTCCACATTCTGGCAACGGACAGAAAGGAATGAGACCCCAAGAACTGAAATAGAAGGCCTTTGGGCCAAGGCAACAGGTGAATAGAAGGGGTGAATGGGGGAGTGGGAGAACAGAGAAACTGAGAGACAAGGGAAGATTGAGGAGGACCAGTATAAGCATCTCAAGGCAAAGGATGGAGGAGAATCCTACCTGTTGTACCCTTCCTATTGATGGATTGAGGGAAATTCCAAGAAAAGAGCTGCTCTTTCTCTACTTTCTTCTCCTGGTATGTGTCTCATAAACAAATGATATTACAATTGGCTATTTCTTTATCTAAAAGTTTCAGGAACCTGGATTTTGTCTTAATCACAAAGAAGTCATGTGTCCTAGAGATAAATATAATTGTACATTAAGGTAAAGAGCCTAGATGTTAGGAATTTACCAACTCAGGGGTTCACAGTGATAGTTATTATTTTTGTAATATAAACCCTCTAAATTAGCTAAATTAGCCAAATCAGACACAGCTAAGTAGCAGTGAGTAGAATACTGGGTCTGGAGTTAGGAGGATGTTATTTCAAATCCATTCTCAGACATTTACTAGTTACATGGTCCTAGGCAAGTCACTCAACCTTATTTGCCTCAGTTTCCTCAATTGTAAAATGAGATTAATAATAGAATATACTTCCCAGGGTTGTTATAAGGCTCATATGAGATAATTTTGTAAAACTCTACATAAATACTAGCTATTGTTATTAGGATGAGATCACTTATACCTGAGAAACCATTAAATTTCTTTTAAGATTAAAGCCAGTTATTCTAACAGAGTATTATTTTTGCTGTGGATAGACTATCTGATCTTGGAATCAGGAAGACCACTCTTCATGAGGTCAAATCTTGCCTCAGGCACTTACAGCTTTGTGACCTTGGGACAAGTCACTTAACCCAATTTACCTCAGTTTTCTCATATGTAAAATGAACTAGAGGAGGAAATGGCAAACCATTCCACTGTTTCTGCCAAAAAAACCTGCCAAAATGGGGTCATGAAGAGTCAGATGTGATTGAACAACAATCTAAACACAGACACATCTATCTTACAAGCTATCCTTGTAATAAAAAAAAAAATCAGAGGGCAAAAGCAAATGACTTGAGCATAAATGTGACAGAATTAGTGTAATAGATTTTTCTTTATAATTTTAATGGGTTCAGAGCCAAGATGCTGGAGTAAAGTCAGGAACTCACTTGAGCTCTGTCCCAATCCCCTCCAAATACCTGTGAAAATGACTAAACAACTTCTAGAGCATCAAAACCCCCAAAATGACAGAGTGAAACAAATTTCTAGCCCAAGATATCCTGAATGTTGACAAGAAAGAGCCATTGCACCAGACTGAGGGAGGAGCACAATTCAACACTAAACATGCCAGTACTAACCAGACCCCATCACACCCAGAACAGGCCCCAGGGGACTGAACCAGTGGGGACTGTGGCATTTTCCAGAGCTTTCAACCCATAAATGCCAAACACTACTTAGAAGGTCAGTAGGAAAGGTCCATCTGACTTGGGTGAGAGAGGAGCATGGTCCAGCCTCAGCCCAAGAGCATTGGCAGCTACTTCCAGAGCTCTTGTCACATTGATGATAGCAGGAATCAAGCAGCTCGTAGGAGGGGGATTGCAAGGATCTCTTTGGGGGCCCTAAGGCAAGATTCTCTTGCTTAGCTGGTGCTTAGATCTGCATCACAGTTCTGGGTGGTGCTCCTGGGTTGAGGAGTACTGGCATGGTAGAGCTTCTGAAGTCACTCACAGATGAGAACACAGGGTGACGTATAAACGACCTCTCCTTTGATCGTACCACTTAGGAAGAACTGAACATTTACAGGTCCCTAGAAGCATCTCTGAAAATAGGTACACAAACCCATAAAGCATGGGACAGTACACCCTCCACACTGAAAGCAAAGCCCTATGAAAGTGAGCAAACTAGAAAAAGAACTCTAAATTATAGACTCTTACTTTGGTGACAAAGAAGATCAAAATATACAACCAGAAAAAGACAATGAAGTTAAAACTCCTACACCCAAAGCCTCCAAGAATAGTATGAATTGGTCTCAGGACAAAGAAGAAATGAAAAAGGATTTTGAAAAATAAATAAGAGAAGTAAAGGCAAAATTGGGAAGATAGATAAGAGTAATGCAGGAAAAATCCTGAAAATTGAGTCAACAGCTTACTAAAATAAACTGCCCCCCCAATACTGAAGAAAATAACACCTTAAAAAATGGACAAGAATAAATGGCAAAAGAAGTCCAAAAAGCCAGTGAGGAGAAGAATGTCTTAAAAAGCAAAATGGGTCAAAAATTCACTGAAGAAACTAATTCCTTAAAAATTAGAATGGAGCAAATGGAAGCTAATGACTCTATGAGAAATTAAGAAATTATAAAACATAACCAAAAGAATGAAAAAATAGAACACAATGTGAAACATCTCATTGGAAGAAACTGACCTAGAAACCAGGTCCAGGGGAGGAAGGAAATGATTAGACTACCTGAAAGCCATGATCAAAAGAGAGCCTGGACATCATCTTTTGAGAAATTATCAAGTAAAACTGCCCTGATGTTCTAGAACAAGAGGGCAAAACAGAAATTGAGGGAGTCTGCCAATCACCTCTTCAAAGAGTTCCAAAAAGAAAACTTCTAGGCATATGATAGCCAAAGTCCAGAGTTCTCAGGTCAAGGAAAAAATACTGCCAGCAATCAGAAATAACTCACGTATTGTATAACACAAGCAATCAGAAATAACTCAAGTATTGTATAACACAAGATTTAGCAGCTACTACCTTAAGGGACTGGAGAATGTGGAATATGATATTCTGGAGTAAAAAGGACCTAGGATTAAAATGAATACTCACATACCTAGCAAAACTGAGTATAATCCTTCAGAGGGAAAATGGACATTCAATAAAGTAGAGAACTTTCAAGCATTCTTGAAGAAAAGACCAGAAATGAACAGAAAATTTGATTTTCAAGTATAAGAATCAAGAGAAGCATGAAAACAGGAAACAGGGAAGAGAAATCATAACGGATTTATAAAAGTTGAACTGTTTACATTCCTACATGTATACATGATATTTGTAGCTCCTGAGACCTTTTGCAGTATTAGGGTAGTTGAAGGGTGTGTGTGTGTGTGTGTGTGTGTGTGTGTGTGTGTGTGTGTATGTACACATATACATAGACAGCACAGGGTGAGTTGAATATGAAGGAATCATATCTAAAAATAAAATTAAGGGATGAGAGGAATGTTCTGGGAGGAGAAAGGGAGAATAGGTTGGGGTAAATTATCTCAAATAAAAGAGACAAAAAAATGTTTACAGTGGAGAGAAAAAAGGGAAAGGTGAGAGAGAATGAGTGAAGATTACTCTCATTGTCTTTGGCTTAAGGAGGGAATAATATAAACAGTCAAATGGGTATGATACTTATCCTACAGGAAAGGAGGAGGAAGGTGATAAGGGGATGTTGATAGAAGGGAGAGCTGATTGAGTAAGAGAGAGGGTAATTAGAAAGAAACCCTTAAGAATGGACAGGGTCAAAGAGAATAGAATGAACAGGGGGGTGGACAAGGATTAAGAAGTTGGGAAATATCTTGCCTATTATTGAAGTGTTTTGCATGACACATGTATAACCTATATCTAATTGCTTTCCTTCTCAATTAAGGTGGGTGGGGAGAGAGTAAGGGAGAGAATTTGGAACTCAGAGTTTTAAAAGTGAATGTTAAAACTTGTTTTTACATGCAACCGAGAAAGAAAATATACAGAAATTTATCTTGCCCTACAGGAAAATACAAGGGGATAGGATGAGAGAAGGGAGCAGAAGGGGTAATCAGAATGTATGGTGTCTTGGGGTGGGGAGAGGGGAGAGCTAGAGAGAAAATTTGGAACTCAAAATCTTGTGGAAGTGAATGTCAAACTAAAAATAAATTTTAATGTTTTTTTTATTTTTCCAGTTAGAAGTATGTATTTTTTTCTCACTCTCAACCTTATCCATTAGGAAAAAAAATATTCTTGCAGCAAATGAAACTAGTCAGGAAAACATACTTTTGCACTGGCCTTGTCATAAGGGCGTATGTCATTCTGCATATTAGTCATCCTCTTCCCCTCTCTCTGGAGGTAGGTAGCATTCTAATGCTCAGTTAAAATAAGACATGTTGAAGACCTTAGCTTGAAAAGGCCAAGGTCTCACCCTGCATCCAGGGCTATCTCCAGTCACCTTGATTTTTATCTGACACCAGAGGAGAAAGTCAGGCTGATGACTTTGCACAGCCTTTCTCAATTAAGTCCAATTCACATGCACATCATGACATCACTTTTCTGATGTCTTGATTCTCTTCAAGAATGAAGGATAAACAACAGATAAGGAAATTGAAGTTTGCCCAGTGTCCCATAGCTACAAGTGTCTGAGACTAAATTTGAACTCAGGAAGATGAGTCTATCTGACTCCAGACTCAGCACTGTACCACCTAGCTGCCCTACTCTTTATAGCATGATCTTTGATATTAAGATCATATATATGTATTGTGGAAGATGGTGTAAGGTGCTCATCTAAACTGTGTGACTGTCTTCCAGTTTTCCCAGCATTTTTTATCAAGTAGGTAGTTCTTTCCTAAGTAATTTAAGTTTTCTGGTTTAGCAATTTAGCAATTTTACCAATTTGGTAAAATTTACCAATTTTAGCAATCTGGGATATTGAGTTCCATTATTTCTGAGTCTCCCTTGTCTAGCCTGTTCCAATTTTCTGCCTCTATTTCTTACTCCAAAATCCATTCATTTTGATAACTACTACTTTATAATATAATTTGAGATCGGAAAGTGTGCTATTCCTGCTTTGTTGCCTGCCTCTTTTCTTTATTTCATTTAATATACTAGGTCTTTATTTTTTACAAATTAATTTTGTTATTTTATGATTTCTACAAACTATACTTTTGATCCTTTTATTGGCATATTATTAACATTATATACATAATGTTATATATGTGTGTATATCTATATCTATATCTATATCTATATCTATATCTATATCTATATCTATATATATATATATATATATATATATATATACATACAACATTGAATGTGTAATCTAACTCTGGTAGTATTATCACTTTTTTTACATTGGCACAGCCCAGCCATTTCTTGTCAATCCTTAAGCCATTTAAATTGTTCTTTATCTCTGTAACAGTGACTGTCTCTTAACTAGGTTAGATAACTTTTGAGGTCATTTCTAGCACAGTGATTCTGTTTAAAACATTGGCTGATTTGTGTACAACTCATAGATATAATATATTTAATATAATGGTTATGAAATCCTTATTTTATACTGCCTCAGTATTTTTGGAGAGTATACATTTTTCTTCAGAAGTTTCCTTTAGTTGGTTTTACCTTATACTAATACTTTTATTTGTAATTATTTAGGACAGATATTTAAAAAGGAATAGATGTGGATATGGGCGACTTCAAATGTTATCAGAAGAAAAAAAGATTGAGGTTACTCTTTGGAAAAAAGAATGGTTGTCCTCCAAGGTAACTAAGTCCCTGATTCTTCAAATAATGGCATTATTTCAAGATCAAGTTATGTCAGCTCTTGGGAACCAAACAAGAGTAGGGAGCATGAGCTAGGTATACTGTCACTTGAGGATGAAGTTGGGATGAAATATCTGCGTTGTATTCAGGAGGTTTGAAAGAACTCTCACTATTTTTAAACCATAATATTAGGGAGACAAATTGAGTAAATATATAGAAAAATTAAGAAAAGTAAAAGTCTTGCTGGGGAGGTGGGGAGGAAACAAAGAAAGCTTAAATTTAGATATTCCAAATATCTGAAGATATAACTCTCACAAGAAAGGTTACTACAGGGTGGGAGTTAGGACTTTTAGCCAGATACTGATAAAGGTAAAAGATGCAAAACAACCCTAATTGGTGTGTGTGTGTGTGTGTGTGTGTGTGTTTAATTTTTAAATAGACAAGAAAATTAAATTTTATTTTGGGTACATTGTATCCTTAAATTTCACAAATTTAGTTTCTTCCAGTGTATCACTTAAATCATATAGTTCTGAGGCTTAAAAATCATACTATTTCTTCAGTTCTTCAATGTATCCATGTCCTTATTTATGTAAGTATAACCCTACCAATGTGATTTATAAGCCATACATAACTTCTTATCCTACATGATCCTTGCCACTGTCTTCTCATGAATTACTTAAGAGATAAACAATATAACCTGCAGAGGACCTCCCATTCAGGTATTTAACTGTTCCATAGTAGCAGAGTAACAGTGGAGTTGTTCATTTCTTGTTATTCCTTTGTCTTGAATCTGAGTATTTTCCACTTGCCCTGGATGATGTCTTTTAGGCCCCACCAGAATAAAATGTGTTTGAGAAATGTATAACAAAATAAATAAAAATGCAGTACAACATAGATTATGTTGATTTGTGGTTTTCTTAGTCAATATTAGACCTGGACCATTTCTGTTTGAGTTTGATACCATTGTTTTAGACCAGTTCTTAAGTGCAAATTGTTTTTAATAATATATTGCAGTCAAAATCATGTGGAAATGTTCTACCTGCTTGCATATGTATAACCTATATCAGATTGTTTACTGTCTCAGGGAGAGGGAATGAGGAGGGAGGGATAGAATTTGGAACTCAAAATTTTAAAAATAATGAATGTTAAATGTTGTTTTTATATGTAATTGGGGGAAAATAAAATGTATATGTATTTTTAAAAACCTTATGCTAGTCAACTACAGAAACAAAGTTCTCAAATATGGTACTATATAGTGACAAACAACTGGAAACAAAAGTGCTCTCATCAGACAATAAATGGTACAGTCAAAGCTGTGATAAATGGGTATTATGGAATATTAATGTGTGCAAGAACTGACAAATATAAGGAACTCAGTAACATCAAAGGAAAATAAAAGGATCACAGTAGCAATACATGTAATAACTACGATGATGTTAATGCAAAGGCCATGAAGAGGAAGCATAAAATGTAACTGAAAAGCCAGAATGTTTTCAGAAAATAAATAATGAGATGCAAGTCTCTCTTCCAGGAAGAGGCGGAAAGGATCAGTGGAGAATGTTGTGCACATTGTTAGAATGGTCTAAATTTTAGTAGATGTTTCTGCTGCACTTATTCTTTGTTAAAAGGGAGGGTTAAACTTGGAAAGGGGAAGATGGATAATTTCCAGAATTGAAAGTGACCAAAGGCATCAATAAATCTTATATTTAGAGCTTCTTGCAGAGCTCTAGGACCACAAGGGGCCTAGTTGGGGGATCAAGTGGCTGATAAAAAATCCCTGAAGCCTGGGACAGTACACACCTACCCACCCCCCAGAGAACAAAGCAGAGACCTACCTTGAGAAGGAGTTAAAAAGTCGAGCATTTGGCTGGGAAAATGAGCAGATATTGTAAAAGAACTCAGACTGTAGAATCTCACTTTGGTAACAAAGAAGATCAAAACATACAACCAGAAGACCACAAAACCAAAGTTCCTACATCAAAAGCCTCCAAGAAAAAATATAAATTGGTCGCAGACCATGGAAGAGCCCAAAAAGAATTTTGAAAATGAAGTAAGAGAAGTAGAGGAACAGTTGGGAAAGGAAATGAGAGTGATTCAAGGAAATCATGAAAATCGAGTCAACAGCTTGCCAAAGGAGACCAAAAAAACCAAAAAACAAAACCAAGAAAATAACACCTTAAAAAATATACCAACCCAAATGGCAAAAGAAATTCAAAAAGCTAATGAGGAGAGGGATACCTTAAAAAGCAAATGGGCCAAAAAGAAAAGAACATCCAAAAGCTCACTGAAGAAAATAATTCCTTCAAAATTAGAATGGAGCAATTGGAAGCTAATGACTTTATGAGAAATCAAGAAATTATGAAACACAGCCAAAAGAATTTTTTAAAAAGAAGGCAATGTGAAATATCTCATTGGAAAAACCAGTGACCTGGAAAATAGGTCTAGTTGTGATAATTTTAAAATTACTGGGCTACCTGAAAGCCATGATCCAAAAAAGAGCCTAGACATCATCTTTCAAGAAATTATCAAGGAAAACTGCCCTGGTATTCTAGAACTAGAGGGTAAAATAGAAATTGAGGGAGTACCCTGATCACCTCTAGAAAGAGATCTTAAAGGAAAAACTCCTAGGAATATTGTAGCCAAATTCCAAAGCTCCCAGGTCAAGGAGAAAATATTGCAAGCAGCCAGAAAGAAACAATTTGAGTATTGTGGAAAGACATTCAGGATAACTCAAGATCTAACAGCTTCTACTCTAAGTGATTGAAGAGCTTGAAATATGATACTGTGGAGGTCAGAGGAGCTAGGATTAAAACCAAGAGTCACCTACCTAGCAAACCTCAGTGTAGTACTTCAGTGGGAAAAAGTGGATATTCAATGAACTAGAGGATTTTCAAACATTCTTCTTTAAAAGACCAAAGCTGAATAGAAAACTTGACTTTCAAATACAAGAATCAAGAGAACATGTAAAGATAAGCAGGCAGAAGACACAGGGTGAATTGAATACTAAGGGGTGATATCTAAAAAATAAAAATAAGAGGTGAGAGAAATGTTCTGGGAGAGGTAGGTTGGGAGTAAATTATCTCACACAAAACAGGTAAGAAAAAGTTTTTTACAGAGGAAAGAGATAAGGAGGAAGATGAGAGGGAATGAGTGCACCTTCCTCTCATCATATTTATTTTAAGGAGAGAAAAACATGCACACTTAGTTGGATATAGCAATCTATCTTACCATACAGGAAAGGAGGTAAGAAGGGGCGAAGGAGGGAGTTGGAGGAGGTGGTAGAAGGAAAGACATTGTGGAAGGGGGTAATCAGAAGCAAAACCTTTTGAGGATGGACAGAGTCAAAGGAGAGAGTAGAAAAATGGGGGGGGGCACTGATTAGGATGGAGGGAAATATAGGTAGTCTTTCAGAAAATGACTATCATGGAAGTGTTTTAAATAGCTCCACATATATAAGCTATATTGAATTGCTTGCTTTCTCAATGAGGATGGGTCAGGAGAGAATAAAGGAGAGAATTTGGAACTCAGCTTTTAAAAACAAATGTTAAAAATTGATTTTACATACAACTGGGAAATAAGATATAAAAGCGATGGGATATAGAAATTTATTTTGCCCCACAAGAAAGTAAAGGGGAAGGGGAGAAGTGAGGGGGGTGGTGACAGAAGGGAGGGCAGACTGGGGGAAGGGGTAATCAGAATGCATGGCATCTGGGGTGAAGGGGAGGGGAAAGATGGGGAGAAAATTTCAAACTTAAAATCTTATAGAAGTAAATGTTGAAAATCAAAACTAAAAATAAATTAAATCCTTTAAAAAATGGGTCATCAGATCAAAACACATTTAGGGGGATTGTCATTATGTTGTTATTGTATATTTTCCTTGAAGAATACTAGAATCCTTAGTTATAATTTGGTTTGTTTTTCACACAAATTTTCAAGCCTTGCCTATTCCATTTGCAGTGTGTTTTTCAAATTCATTTATCTGAGTAGCACTTGGAATATCTCTTTACAATGGGTCCCTGAATGCTACCTCAGACTTGAGACATGCTGTGGGTGTGTTCAGCATTCACTCAGAACCACAGTTGAGGAGCTTCCATCAATGTATCTGTCAACTAGAGGATATATTAGTTCAAAGCAAAAGTCATTAATTAAATAGTATAATAATATATGTGATAGCCAAGATTTTTTGAGATGCACAAAGATGCAGCCTTCCACAGGATAAAATACCACCAGTGCTGGAAGGGACTCCCAACAGAAAACAGGTGTGACCAGGAACACAGACACTGGCCCATGTTGAGCCAGAACAAATCCATGCTTCAAATGCTGTAACTGCTGATGCCCTCTGGCAGTGTCATTAGGTAAGTTGCTTTTTCCACTGAACTTGGGACATTTGCTTCTCTGTTATCTCTGCTATAAGTCTCCTTTCTGGCCATTTCTCCTGCAGAATGCTTTTGTTAATGGACTTCTCAACTACTGGATGATTTGCTAAAAAAATTCTGCTTGTCTTTAGCTTTGCTGCCTCACTGGATTTCCTGCTGTTCTTTCTGACCTTCTGCTGGAGTGTGAGTGATAAGTAGTCTTTCTTTACAGCAAGGGTTAAATTCTTTCAGTCATAATCCAGGTCTATGTACCCCAGCCAACTGGCAAGCAAAAGCAGCAAATGCTGGAAAGCTACCATTGTCTTTCCTTTTAATTGCTTTTCTTCCTGCTAGGCTCAGTTTCTCTGATCCCAGTGTTCTATCTGACATGGAGCTAGAAAATTCCTTCCAACTCCTGCTATGCCCATAGTTGTTAGTCTGGCTGTATTCCTTAAAATCATCCCAGGGATTCTTTTTCACAGAAATTCAAAGGAACTATGAGGAGTTGGGAGGGTGAGGCCATCTTGAAACTCAAAACCTACTCAGAACCATAGTTTGTGAGCCTCCACCAATGTGCTTCTGTTGTCAGTCAATGAGAGGTTATATTAGTTCAAAGCAAAAGTCATTAATTAAACAATATATGTGATAAGAAAGATTTTTCCATACACACAAGGATACAATCTCCCATGGGTTAATATATCACCAGTGGTAGAAGGACAGGTACAAGGAACAGATAAGGCTGGGAATTCCCCCAGTTGACATGAAAATCAACTTGGGGCAAGGCACAAAGGTCCATGTGCAGCCCAGGGAGCTGGTGGCCACCTTCATTTTTTTTTTGTTACAATTCCTGTCTTTGTTATGTATTCCTACAGCAAAATCATTGGTTTATTTATGTTCCTATTATTCAAATGCTCAAGGACAGTGAAATCACCGCATTTGAACTCTGATATCACAGTCCCAAATATGCAAAAAAGGGATGCAGAAATGTCACTAAAGAGACCAATGGCAAGAAAAGCAGATTGGATTAAGTATGTCTAGTGGAGGCCTGTTCCAGAGACAACCTAGTTGTGAGGACATTGAAGAATTAATATTCAAGCTATGTGAGGGAGGGAAAGATACAAAAAGTATGCAAAGCATTTTATTTTTAACCCCTTCTATTCCCCTCCAAAAAAGGAAAAATAAATAATAACAGCCATTAACCTAAATATCCACTTCCTCATCTTGGAAAACCTTTATGAGAATGATCTTTATACATGTCAAAGGTATTCTTAGTGAAGGTACTAGAAGGGGACATTCCTATTATATTTCATCTTCTTAGTTTCAGCCTCTTTTTCTTGCCCTTTGAGAGCTTTCTGAATACCAGTTCTGTCCCTCAACATTTACCCATTTTGTTGTTAAGTTGTTTCAGTTGTGGCTGATTCTTTGTAACCCTATTTGGGGTTTTCTTGGCAAAGATAATGGAGTGATTTGCCATTCCCTTCTCCAGCTCATTTTACAGATGAGGAAAGTGAGTTAAACAGGTTTAAGTGATTTGCCAAGGATCACAGAGTAACTGAGATTGGATTTCAACTCATAAAGATGAGTCTTCCTGACTCCAGGTCTGGTATTTTAATCACTGCACCACCTAGCTGCCCAGATGTTACCTATACCTCAAAGCTTTGTTTGATTAGAAGATTGATAAGTTTGTCATTTCCGCTTTCATCCAAGTAAGCCATTGATCAAAAATACAGGACAAGACAACATCTCTCTAGAGTACTATAATAGAGATTCCCTTCTAGGATGACATTAATCCATTAATCATGACTCTTTAGACCTGGTAATTTAGCCAATTTCAGATGTACCAAACTATAATAAATCATTTAGCCCTCATCTTTCCACCTTGTCCATAATAATATACCAAGAGACTGTGTCAAATATAGTGCTGAAATACTCTGATGCAACAGTTTAGAAACTCCATCTACAAAAGGAAATGGGGTTAGTCCCCCATGATCTGTTCTTGGTGAATTCATGCTAGTTTTTAGTCACTGAATATTGTAATTCGGCTTTCACATCTTTGTTTCAGTGATCATTGACTGTTCCCTTCCATAAAGGGAGGCTATACAATGGCGGGGAGGTAGCTGCAGCAGGAGTGACTATAGAAGGTTACATTCTTGGTGAACAGGTATTTTCTCACATCCTTTCTGATGAGAAAGAACAATGCTTACCATCAAGGGAAGACATGAAAATCAAGGCTTCTGCATCTCAAACATCCAAAATAAATGTGCAGTGGTCCCAGGTCATGGAAGAACTCAAACAGGATTTTGAAAGTCAAGTAAGAGACATGGAGGCAAAATTGGAAAGAGAAATGAGAGCAATGCAAAAATATCATGAAAAGGGAGTCAACATCTTGCTAAAGGAGACCCAAAAAACTGCTGAAGAAAATAAAACCTTTAAAAAACAAACTAACTCAATTGGCAAAGAGGTCCAAAAAGCCAATGAGGAGAAGAATCCTTTTAAAAGCAAAATTGGCGAAATGGAAAATAAGGTTCAAAACCTCACTGAAGACAGTACTTTAAAAATTAGAATGGAAGAGATTGAAGCTCATGACTTTAGGAGAAACCAAGAAATTACAAAACAAAACCAAAAGAATAAAAAATGAAACATCTCATTGGCAAAACACCTGACCCAGAAAATAGATTCAGGAGAGATGATCTGAAAGTCTTGATCAAAAAAAGAGCCTAGATATCATCTTTCAGGAAATTATCACGGAAAACTGCCCTTTCATTCTAGAATCAGAGGGCAAAATAAATGTTGAAAGAATCCACTGGTCACCTGAAAGAGATCTAAAAAGAGAAAGGCCTAGGAATATTGTAGTCAAATTCCAGAGTTCCCAGGTCAAGGAGAAAACATTGCAAGCAGCTGGAAAGAAACAGTTCGAGTATTATGGAAATACAATCAGGATAACACAAGATCTAGTATCTTCTACATTAACAGATTGAAGGATGTGGAATATGATATACCAGAAGTCAAAGGAACTAGGATTAAAACCAAGGATCACCTACCTAGCAAAACCGAGTATAATACTTCAGGGGGAAAAATGGTCATTCAATGAAGTAGAGAACGTTCAAGCATTCTTGATGAAAAAACCAAAGCCAAAAAGAAATTTTGAATTTCAAACACAAGAATCAAGAGAAGCATGAAAAGGTACACAGGAAAGAGAAATCACAAGACTCTAACTAAAGTTGAGCTGTTTACATTCCTACAGGGAAAGATAATATTTGTAACTCTTGAAACTCTTCTCAGTGTCTGGGTAGTTGGAGGGATTACATACACACACACACACACACACACACACACACACACACACAGATAGAAAGACAGAGAGCAGCACAAGGTGAGTTGAATAGGAAGGGATCATACCTAAAAAAATAAAATTAAGGGGTGAGAGAAAAATATATTGGGAGGAGAAAGGGAGAAATGGAATGGGGAAAATTCTCATAAAAGAGGTAAGAAAAAGCTTTTTCAGTGGAGGGGGAAAGGGGGAAGTGAGAGAGAAAAAGTGAAGCTTACTTTCATCACATTTGGCTCAAGGAAGGAATAACATGCACACCCAATTAGGTATGAAAACCTATCTTAAACTACAGGAAAGTAGAGGAGAAGGGGATAAGCAGGGTGGGGGGGATGATGGAAGGGAGGACAAGTGGGAGGAGGGAGCAATTAGAAATAAACACTCTTGGGGATGGACAAGGTCAAAAGAGAATAGAAGAAATAGGAGCAGGATAGGATGGAGGGAAATGTAGTTAGTCGCACACAACATGATTATTATGGAAGTAATTTGCAAAAATACACATATATAGCCTACATTGAATTGCTTGCCTTCTCAGTCGGAATGAGTGAGGAAAGAGGAAGGAAGAGAAGTTGTAACTCAAAGTTTTCATAGCAAATGTTGAAAATTGTTTTGCATACAGCTGGGAAATAAGAAATACAGGTAATGGGGTATAGACATTTATCTTGCCCTACAGGACCAGAGAGAAGATGGGAATAAGAGAAGTGAGGGGTGTTACAGTGGAGGTCAGATAGGTGGAAGGTGTAATTAGAATGCTCAGCGTTTTGGGGTGAGGGGAGAGGAGAGATGGGGAGAAAATTTGGAATGCAAAATTTTTGTGGAAATGAATGTTGAGAACTTAAAATAAATAACCAAAAAAAAAAGGTATCTGAACTCCTGATCTTACTGTTTTAAGAGTCCAATGCAATATTCACATTCTTACAACCTGTTTCAGGTTAATATCTACTCAATTTTTTCTTCTGAATTCCAGTCACTTTGAATTTGTTTTCCACAATCAGGGAGTAATCAACCACCTATAACATTGTAGTGATTAGAAAAATGATGATACACTTCAAAGAGATAAAAATAAGAAAATATATTGAATGATGAATGAAAAAGCATGAATTAATTGCTTGCCACATGCCTAGCTCTGTGGATACAATTGCAAAAGTGAGACATTCCCTGACCTCAAGGACCTTACATTTAATGGAGGGAGATCACACATACTGGGGAGTAATGGGGTTGGAAATCACAAGAATAGTGAAAGGACCAGAGGGGAAGTTGATTGACACACCCTTTCCAGTAGCAATGGCAATATTAGTTTGATTTTCGTTCTTATTAGGAAGAAACACTTTAAATTCACATTCTCCAAAACAATCCAATTTCTAGACTTGAAAGGTCTTGAGTTCTTCACTCGCATTTCCTTCGCTGCTTGTTGGCACAGTTCCATGAACTAGGGAGCAAGGCTGGGTGTAACGGAATACAGGAATGGGTCATATTTTATTGCTTAAGTTGCTGTCATATTTTACCATGAGGCTCGACAGATGCTGGACCTTGGGAAGAAAGGGTGAGGTCTGTCTGTCTATATCTGACATATCAGTTTAGTGCTCAAAGTCTGGCATTATACAGCATGAGGAAGCTCGATGTCTCCAACAGGACTGCCACAGCTCAAAAGTTTGTTGTGATGGGAGGAGAAGGGAAAACCTTCAGTTTCTCAAATCCTAGTCATGTGATATACAGAAAATCCCATACAAATCTCTAATATGTACAGCTTGCTTTTCTTTTTAATTATGTAATTCAACGTGTACCTTTCAAGGCTATCCTGATTTTTTGTGTATGCGTGTTCCTTTCTGGTCTTCCTACTGTTCTTTTCTCTGCATTTGTAACATATCTCAGTGACCCCAGTATATACCTAAGTGTGGTATGTCTAGTGTAGTAGACAAAATCTCAAGTAAATCAGGCATTTTCTTATAGCCTCATAAGACAGTACTATTAGAGTTAGAAGGGACTTCAAAGGTCCTCTGGTTCCTCTGGAGGAAACTGAAAGAAAGGTTAGCTAGGTCACTTAGGTAGCAAGTGACAGAAGCAGTATTTATAAATAAAGTTCCTACCACCAGACTTCCCAGGTGTTATAAAGTGGTTCAACATGAGAAACAGATTGGTTTTATCAATGTAAATGACATCAAGAAAGATGTATTAGTATGTGCTTTGCCACTGCACCCTAAGGATCAATTGACCTTTCATTTCACTTGCAGCTGAAACTCCTTGTGTATGTTGCCTCATATGTATGTGGGAGGTGTGAGAGCTTACCTAGCCTTCTTCAGGGCTCATCCACCTTTGGTGTCTACCTTCACCCAACTCTCACCTGTGATTCCAAGAAGCATACTCTGCAGTGATACCCCAGTAAAACCATCTCACAGACAGGCCAAACCTGGTTGAGGTAACTGACAGGCCTTACACCCATTTTGGTGAGTTAGGGGGGTATCTACCCCAAGCATGTGAACATTTCCCCTGGTAGAATGGGCAGGTGAGAACAATTTGTTTCGAAGTCCACGAAGGTGGTGAGAACAAGCACTATGGAGCATTTAGAGCTTGGTCAGACATTAGAGAAGCCAGAGTCATCTTCTGTATCCTAGGCCATTGTCAGCTGTCCTGACTTTTGTCTGCCACTGGACTTCAATGACTCAGTAAGAGAGGGTGAGGCTGAGAATTGTGTGTAGCTCTGCCTCACTTAAATCTGATTGACACACAAGTCATGCCATCATCTGTGATACCATTGGTCTTCTTTGAAAATGAAAGGCAAACATGTCTCATGTAAGAATAAGAGCAGGGGCTGTATTGTTTTTTCTTTTTGTATACTCAGCATTAATATAGCGCTTAGGTCATAGTAAATGCCTAATAAATACTCATTCATTCATTTAAACTTGGGTCCTCTACCTCTGAATCCAGTGAGCTTTTCCATTTTCCCTCCTCATATTTCCTCTTTTTCCTTCTTCTCAGAGCTGTTTTTAAAATTTGCATCTTGATGTACTTAAGATACAGAATTAGTTGAATGTTTTCAGAAATAGCTAATGGAGAAATTCATTTTGTTTGACTGCATAGGTGATACAAGGGCTTTATTTTTCTTTTTCACTTGGGGAAAGTGAGATTAAGGAGGGATAGAAATAGGGAGGATAGCCCCCCCCAAAAAAAGAGGGCTCACTGAGGCAACTTGTACAAATGGAGAAAAAATAACAGAAGGAAGGTGTAATACCAACATAAGACCAACATAATACACAGGAGGGCTGCTAGCACAGGTCCACTCTTGATTTGTCTGACAGGAAAGACACTAAGAGGGCTTTAACAATCTTACTTTATTGTAGTCTAGTTTTCTCAGAAGAAGATTGCTGATAATGAGAGCAAAAACTCCTACAGCATTCCCTAATCACCCTTCTCACAGTGGCTAGTGAAAAGGGCAGGGGGGGCAACTATACCTACATCTCAGTGAGGTCAATTGAAACAACCATAACTTGTGCTTCCCCTAAATCCCCTCAAGCCTCAAAGGGAGCCAGTTGAGGAACACACAGCATTTGTGCATTCAACCCTAAAGGGTCCCCGTTCACTGACCAGTGACCACCTATTTTATAGACCAACAGACAAAGAAGGCATATTGGTAGCAATAGCCTCACAAGTTTACATCACCTTATCCCTGTATCTCACTGTGCAGCCATAGTGGATGTTTTTATTATTTACCATTACATAACTGTGCAAGTGTGGTGTAGATGTGTTGAACCATAACTGTGGGAACTCATATTTAGTACCTGTGAACTGGAGATTGTTATGGCTATGGATCCTGGGAAACTGAACTCTGAGAAATAATAACAAAATTCACTTTACACACGCTAAAATCTACCTCACTTACACTAAAATTCCCCCTCCATACATTCCACCCCTCCAGGATCCTGGCCCTTACAATCTGCACAAGTAACACTTGGCCTTTACAATCTATACAGGTAATACTTATAGAGGTCTTTGAGTCAAGAAACTAAAGCATGACATTACAATTTATAACAATGTGGTATAATATAAAGTGAAACAATGTTCATGTTACAACAACAATAACATAGACTACAGCAACACAAGTGTTATGCTGGGTATCACTTATATAACAACAGTATAGAATCATATTGTGTTGGGCATCATGTATAAAAACAGAACACATCAGCAGAGTAGCTACATGGCCCCAGACAAAGACAAAAGTAACTTGCCCTTTTCTCTCAACAAGTATGGCCACAAGGCCTAAAGCAAAACATAGCATTCAGTACATAGCATAATACTCAGTGTGTAACATGCCACATAGCATATAATATTGCATTCAATATGTAACGTAGCATTCAGTATATGACATAGTACACAGTATGTTAACATATTTCAGTATATGATATAGCATATCCCCCACTTACACATTCTTTGGGAGTCAAAATCTTTGGTGAGTGAGCAATTGGCTCCTCCTCACTTCAGATACTGTTTAAAGTATTATTTATGCATCAGGGGGATCTTGGGCCAACATCTTGGTTATCCTCATTCCCAAAGTGATTGCTAAGGTTACTGAAATTCCACCATCACAAGACAGGGGTTTCCCTTATCACATCACATCTCCTGGGGCAGCAGAGAACACAACATACTCTGCCCTTAGGTCACAAGAGATTACAGTCCCCTCAATGAAAGCAGAGGGTCCAAGTCCTGAAAGTCCTCTTGGGGATGTGTCTTTTCCATGCTGCTATTGCAGACTCCCACTGGTACTCTCAGCTGCACGCATGCTCAAGTGAGTCAAAAAGTACAAGTTCCAGCATTGCTCCAGCTTCCTGCCACAAGGGCAACTGGGCAACAAAGCCAACAGGGTGGGTCTCCAGGGGTTATTATGGCACTTCCCCCATCTCACCATAGGGTCCCAAACTGTCCCAGAGGGATGTGGCAGAAAGCATGCTCAGTGCTCCTGCCTTGCTGCAAAATTTTCATCTTGGCCCTCTGCTGGGTCGGGAGCATATTGGCTCCTTCTCATGCCCCTGCAGCTCCAAGGGTTGAGTTGAATGGAGCCTGGATGAACTGTACTAGAAACAGACAAAGAGAGCAAGTAGAAGCCTATTACTACAGTTCAGGCATGAGGTTATGAGGGCTTGCACCAGGACTGTGGTTGTGGTTCTTTGTCCTTCATTCTCAATGACATCAGGAAGGTGATGCCATGACTTGCAAGTGAATTGGCTTGAAGTGAGGGAGGCAAAGTCAGTAGCCACACTTTCTCCTCTGGAGCTATCTGGGACCCATGGCCAAATGTAGATAAGGCCTGGAAATATCCCCCACGGTTGTGGTCATCTCAGAGGGGCACAATGAGGGAGGGAGCACAAAGCATTTGCTGAAACAGCATGGTGGGAACAGTGATAAGATATTTCCACAATCCTGGGGCAAACAGTTCCCTAAATACACCTAGCATCAGAGGAAGAGAGGATACATACAAGGAACTCATGTGCTTAAAGCATATGGCAGCCACTTATACCTCTGGAGCTTCCGGGCTACAGGAAGACTTGTATCCTCAAATCATTAATTCTAATCTCAGTCACACAGTCTCTGCCAGTGTCCATTGGACTCTGTGAAATAATTGCTTCAAAGCTTGGTTGTGGTCACCCCTACCCTCAGTTTGGGATTCAGATGACATCTTAGTCTAGTACGTTACTATGTACATTTGCAAAGAACTGGAACCCAAGAGGAGTCTTGGGAATGGCCATCTCCTGACCAGATCTTGAGGCCAAACTCTACTCCTCACACTAATATGACTTGATTTTGCAACTGGTCTCTTCTAATGGGTTATACATACTGTATGCCTCCTATGTTTATCTTCTAAAATAAGCCATTACTGTTGTGGGAATCAAACAGGAAAACAAATGACCAAAGAGTCACAGAGATTGTGCAACTGCTGTTAATTCTCAAATGACCCAAGACTTCACACAGGTTATCACAATCACAGCTAATTCTGAAAAATCTAAAACAACTTACCTGGGTTATAAGCAAAAGATTTTCTTTATTCCACTGGAGGACAGAAACTTGACATACTTGGCAGGGCCTTCTCTAGGAGGAGACCCACTTTACTGAGGTCAAATCTTGATACCCATAGTAATGGCTGTGGAGTGAGCTGGAGCCCTGACAATGAGATGGAACAGGCACAGGACATTGTGACTAGAACATGGGTCCTGAAGGTGATTGTCTGAGCTCAGAGACATTCTGGGGCTGCTGTGAAACAATTTTGGGATTTTGTTGCAGCAGAATATATCCAGAGGATAAGCACAAAGGATTGTTGTTATGCCATACTCAGGGCACAGCTTGCTTCCTGGGCCTTAGCTCTGTAAAACAAGTTGTCTCCTAATAGTGAAAAGAGAGGAGTGGAAAGAGAGGGGTGGTGTTGGCATGAGGATCCTGACAGGGAGGAGAAGTTAAAGGAGGAAGGAGAGAGCTCCTCACCACCTCCCACCCCCTTGTTGAACTCTCCAAGAAATACAAAGAAAAAGGTGAAGAGTAAAGGAAGCTATTCCATTGCAGACTTTCATTTACACTGATTCTGAAGCCTGATTGCTAGCAGATTCAATGCCTCTTCCCTCAGTCATTGCTGTTTACTAAGTGGGTAGAGAAAAGGATACTGGCATATCCATTTTTTTGCCAATCCTTATCAGAGTTTCCTGACTCTTTCCCAAGCAAATGTATTGTTAAACTCTGACTAAACCACTCAGGATCTGAAAAGGACTACACTTGGAATTACTACCACTCCAAATTTCAAATGTAACACTGTCTGTTACCTGCCCCTTACATCCTATAATTTCACCAATCAAACCAGGGGACTTGACTGAATTGACTGGCTGCTTCGAGTGTAAATTAGTAGAATAAGAAGCAGCAGAGCCAAGATTAATTGTAAGGCACAATTTTGGCCCCTGAGAAGAGACGATGAAACATGCCCCATCCACACCTTTCTTGTTTGCAATATGCTGTCAGAATTGCCTTTTGGTTGGTACATTTTGATTTACTCTTTTTCTTTGTTACAATAAATGATGAGCTAGAACTTTGCCTACAGTTTTGGAAATAGAATGGTAGGTTTTGGATGAAGGAAGAATTAAGTGGGTTTTACTGACAGGTATGAAGGTATCTTAGGATTTATTTTTTTTATTATGATGTTAGGCTGAGGTCTGCAAAGATGAATGGGACTTCGAATTAGGTTGAGGAAGGACCTGCCTCGCGTGCCCTTGAATTTCGAGTCCCAGTACCCTACACCTCAACGCTATTACTTTCCCATTTCACAGATAAGAAAATCGGGGTACAGAGAGATAGAGACTCGATCTGAGTCACCCTGTTGATAATGAGCGCTAAAGGTTCTATTTCAATTCAGATCTAACTCAGTCTAAGTCCAGGGCTCTTTTCCCCTACGTCACCAAGGTATCTTCGAAAGAGGAAGCGTTTTAAGTGGGACAGCTAGGGCGGCTTCTTGCAGGACAGGACCAGACCGCTTCCCACTACGGAAGGTGCGCTGAATGTCCCGGGTGGCGATGGAGGGGCCGTGCGCATGCGCGGCGCAGGCAGTTTCAGCCTCCGCACCAGACCTCCGAGGTCCTGCCCTTAGCGCCCCTCTGTCCTCCCAAGAGGACCTTCTTCCAGGTGAGTGACCGTCTCAGGGTCTGATTAAGGGTCGCCCAGGCCTTGGCGGTGAGCTGGGGGAGCGAAGGAACTGAATAAGCGTATTAGAGGAGATGCCCGACT
>CM053769.1:458222520-458239500 GCA_028658325.1 Potorous gilbertii | reverse complement strand
TTTTTTTTTTACCAAGAAGGTGATATTACACAAAGATTGAGTGATTGAGTATTGTGTTTTCTTTTAGGAGATAATTAACTTGCTTCTTGGAAAAAGAAAGGAAGAAAAACTAGAGCAGAAAGCAAATTTGAAATTTCAAGCGGAAAGGATAATATGGTTGTTTCCTTGTCAATGCTCCTGTTGCCCTTGAATGATTCAGATTATTTCGGTGTTCCAATATTACTTTTAAATCTTGATATTTGCATAATTTTTTTAAGCTTACCACCATGTTTGGTAGCAGCTAGGTGGTGGAGTGGATAGAGTCCTACATCTGGAATCAGGAAGACTCATCTTCCTGAGTTCAAATCTGGCCTCAGACACTTACTAGCTGTGTGACCCTGGGCAGGTCACTTAATGTTGTTTGCCTTAGTTTCCTCATCTGTAAAATGAGCTGGAGACAGAGAGAAATGGCAAATCTCTGTCAAAAAAAAATGGAAGTCACAAATAGTTGGACACCACAGAAAGAACTGAACAACAGTAAGCCCTTTTTGATAGGTAGTGTACATTGTCAAAAAATAAGCAATAAGTCACTCAGAAAAATACATAACTTCTCTCAGGATTAAAGAGATGCAAATCAAATCCATCCTGAAGTATTATTATATACTTATGAAATCAGCAAAAGCAATTTTAAAAATTCAATATTAGTGCGAATGTGGTTGTTAGGAATGTAATCTGGCAATGTGTAACAAGAGTTGTAAAACTATTTCCTCCAATTGACTCAACAATATATCTTTAGGAACACATCTCAAGGAAATTGCCAGAAAGAAAAAATGTAATTAGTTCAAAACTGTTCAGAATACTGCTATTTCTAATAAGAGTGGTTGATGTCATAGAGAACAAGGAGTTGATAAAAGAGATAATGAAATACTAACTTACTCACACCATTCAGTATTCCCTTTGCAATATGTGAACACTTTTCTCTGGGTGAATCAGAAAGGGAATGTGGTTGGCTGGGCTGAAAATGGGTCATGCCCCTGAGGGCTTTAAGTAAGAGTCTGGCATTTCTGGAGTTATAGCCTAAAACTAACCCTGGAGGAAATGTTGGGGGAGGGGAGAGGGGATGATTATCCTCTACGTATGCATTATATAGCTATGAGGGAACTGTACAAAGAGAGAGGGTATCAGGCACTTGCAGAGGTGAGTTAATTGACTTAACCACTAGTATTTCCTCCATGTGTGCTTCATTACATTGTATTCTTAAGTTTGTGCCCACCTTTTCCACTGACAACATATATATTACCAGGAGAGTTTTAATTTGCCTACTTAGTAAATGCCTTTGCTAAGTGCTAATTGTGTCTATTGGTGCACAGCTGGCAACATTAGTTGGGCGTTCATGAAGTATAGTGTTGAGGTACCCTAGAACCCATGGGAGAAACAGCTGCCTTCTGAGGAATCCAAACCACAAGTAACATTGGGGAGTAGCCCAGACAGGGTGCAGCATTAAAATATTAGAAACAATCCAGATGTCGAAAATTATGGTTTACTATCTTATATTTTTGATTAGCATTTTACATATACATTCACTCATTGAATCTTTAAAATAGCCCTGTGTGGTAAATAGTATGAAGTCCATTTTACAATTTAGAAAATAAACTCTTAGGGATTGAATGACTTGTTCAAAACTGGGTGATTTTCTATTTTGACTTTGTCAAGTGTTCCTTCCACTATCAAAATGTCCCATCACACTGGATATTAAGTAGTTGAATCCTAGGAAAAGTAGCGTAAGATGTGAGTTGTCTTTGACATGAATGGGCTTCTCTAGTACTGCCCCCAGTTTATTGGAGGAATGTTTTGTCGTTACTTTTTTTTTTTTTTACCATGCCTAACAGCGAATGTCTTTGACTTAATTGAGATAAATGCATTTAGTTCAGAAGCTCTAATTTCAGGAATGTGTACCTGCATGGTGTCTTAAACCTTCCATAATTGGGCCCTGGTGTTGAAGGCCAGAGTTTATCAGATTGATCTTGTACCTTCTGTCTAATATCGAAAAACATGAAACATGAGATTTACACAGTCCTAACAGGGAGACGATGTTTTGAAGGACACTGTGTAGATTTAGCTAAGCACATCTGTGTTGTCTATGGTTGTCCAGCATGGACAGGCATCAGAGAGCAGGAAGCAGTTTATATTGGGGACACCAGGGAGCCACATCAATGGCCTGAGCCAATTAAATATTGAGGAAAGTTTCAATACCTTTTAAAGAAAACTACCTCTACTCGCATGGAGTGGGGCCTTAAGATATTGCTACTATCACACCTGGGAAGCACAACCTATAAACTATAAACCAGAAACAAGGGAGTAGCCCCAGAGGTGTACTACATGTATGTTTTGAAACTTTAATGTGGAAGTGAAAATTTGCATGTATTTGTGTAAAATAAACAATGCTCTTTTAGTTTTAAAGATGATACACATTGATTCACAAATGCTAGTCCTCAATAAAGATGGTTATGTATAAATATATAATATCTATAATATCATAACACACATAAATATGTATGTTTGGGAGAGAGATTTCGTGATTGCAGTGCATATAACCCAATAGGAAAGCACTTGCTTTTTGATGTTTTTGTGAGCCTAAGTAAAGCACAGGATTGAAAGTGGGGGAGTGAGGGAAGGAGGTAGTGCTACTGGGGGTAATTTACAAAGACAAACTGCTTGCAGAAATGGTAAGGGACTTATCTGGTGATGTGATGTCAGAAGTGTCTGAGCAAGTTGAACTGGTCACCATGCTCGTGGAAAAGTATACCTAAATCAAAGCATGGAAACCACCACAATTACCTAGTGCTTTATAAAGATGGAACAAGGAGGATGTCCAGGAAAAGAAGCACAAAGGAGATCTGGATGCTGCCTTTAACATACTTTCTAACTCTCCTCTTATGCTACTGGGATTTGCCATAGTAGCATCTGAGTTTGTTTATGGAGAGAAGATTTACCCTCCAGGAAGATAGTTTCTCTTTATACAGTCCCATGCTAATTGAGAGGCTGAAATGTGAGCCCCATTTCTGTTTGTTACCTATTGTATTTGGCATTTGTCAAAGACTTGACATTCATCTTGCCTGTGGTGCTGAGGTGGAAGCGATGTACACCTAGAAAGAAGATGTTCTGATACTCTGGAAGCTGATCTCTGTGTGAGGATAAATATGAACCAAATCAGTGTTACTTATCATCAAGTTGATTCTACCCCAGGGTTTCTTGCTTTCATCCCTTTTTGTGTTCACACAGCTGCCACTCTAATTTAGGCCCTCCTCTCTTCTTTGCTTCAACCTCCTCATTGGTCTTTTGCATGCCATGTCTCCTCAGTCCAACCTCCACAAAGCTGCCAAATTGATATTTCTTAAAAGTTCCAATCTGACCATTCCACTCCTCTCTCAAGAAATTCCAGGGCTTCCCTACTGTCTCCAGAATCAAGAACAAACTCCTCTGTTTGACCTGTAATATCTGTTACCATCTAGGTTCATTATACCTCTCCAGACTTACATTATTCCTTCTTTATGAACTATGTGGCCTAAAAACCAGACTGGGACGCTTGTTGTCCTTCATACAGGAGATCCCATTGCCATGCCTTTGCAGGGCTGTCCCCTGGGTCCTCCATGGACTCCTTTCTCACCTTGCCCTGGAATCAACAGTTTGCTTAAATAAACCAACTTGTAGCTTCTTTGTTTTGTTTTATTTTAATTTTCTAGTCTTAGATTTCTTTTGATCTTTGCTCCAACAAGTTAGCTGAAGCTGATTTTACACAGGCAGCTAATTCAGATAGGAATGCAACATTGGTAACCAGTTATCTGCCTGTTAAAATAAGTTTCACCTTTATGATGTCCTGTGCCTGATGACTCCCTACCCAAAGAAAGTACTCATGATACATAGGCATGATTTTCACAGGCATTAATTTTATAATCAGATAGTATGATCAGCTTTGGAAGAAAATGTCAATTGGGGTTTTTCAACTGAGTAGGCTTTGAGAAGACCAAAAGCTGGTTTGGCTAAATAATACACATGCTGCCTTATTCCAGTTGGTAACATAGACATGATCTTAATGCATTTCTTTTACTCCTTCAGTTATTCAATTATTTGAAACTCTTCTTTGCTTTTGAATTTCTAGGGAGCTCTGAAAATTGATCTTTGTAGATCTACTGCCTGAACGTAGTGATGCGTATACAAAGAGTTGTGCTGAATTCCCGACCTGGTATGTATTTGCTTATGATCAGTACACAGCTGTGGCTACTTGCTACTTCTTCAAGAGATAGAAGTCATAATGATGTTTGTTGACTTAAAATGCAAAAAATCCCCAAGGGTGGTAGAAAATAATGTTATGTTAGAAAATTGTCCACAGTGGTACAGAGCCCAAAATACATAAGCAGGCATCTATGATGTACTTCCTTGTATTCCTTCCCATAGAACTGTTTCCAATAATTAGAATGCTACTAAATAGAATAGATTCTTTTTATTTGTTATTTTTAAAAAAATTATTATGGATATTTTAAATGTGTTTTTCTACTTTCTAGAGAAAGCATTAATCTACTTCTATATCATTTGTCTAAATTTAATTACAAAAGCTTAGACCTAGAAGAGGTTCCAGATGTCATCTAATTCATCCCTTAATAGGTTTTATGTATTCTATAGATAGTCTATCAATTCATATTTTTAAAGACCTTCAGAGAAGATTAGGTTTATTGATGGATCTGTTTTTCCTGTTCTATCCAGGCTATTAGTAGTAACTAACTATGTAACAGCCTTTCTTATCACTTAGTGTCAAGAGCATTAGATTTGACATTAGATGACCTGGTTCAAATCCTGGTTCTAGCACTTAGAATTTTGTGACCTCAGGAAAATCCCCTATCTTTTAGGTCTTCAGTTTCTGTGTCTATAAAATTCAGAGATTTGACTAGAATCCCCAGAAGTACTCAAAGTATGGTTTGGGGACCCCTGAAGGGGGTTCCAAGTCAAAACAGTTTTCATGATAGTACTGACATGTTTTAATTTCTAATATGATAAAAATGTATAAGTATAACCTACACAAACAAAAGATCTGTCCGGTTTCAAATTGTATGTGTGTGTCAGTCAAGTCACTAAACATTTATTAAGTATTTATTATTTGCTAAGCAGTGTACTAAGAACTGGAATATGAAACTCTGAATCTCCATTTAGTACCATTTCCTTAAAAAAAAAGCATGTAAATAATTCTACATATTAGCTTTCAAAACTGGCCTGCTTATTTGTGCTTCCTTCTGAATTTCTTTCTGTTCCCTCGTGTGCATGTAAAAAAAAAAGGGGTTCAATAGTCCTTCTTTCAAGCTCCCCCCTTTCCTTAATTAAAAACGAAGAGAAAGTGCAGTAGAAAAAAATAATGGACTAGTCAGGAGACCTGAGTTTGAATCTTGATTCTGAAAATAATTATATGACCTTGGTTATGTCACTTAAGTTTTCTGAATTTCTCTTTTCTTGTCTGGAAAATTGGGACAGTAATTTCATTACCTACCCCACAAGCTTACTGTGAGTTATTGATGTAACTTTTGTTGTTGTACTTTGTGTTTCATCAGCAAATGCACAGAGGATAATCTGATTTATCCATCTGCATCTCACACCAAGCTCTTTATAAATTCATTTTTTCCTTGGTTGCTTTTTGATGTTGCACACATTCTTCTGACCTCTTCCTATATCATTTTGCCAATGAGCTGCCCTGTCTTTCTGCTTGACAAGGAGATTAAGTGCTTACTAACCAGTGTGATTTTGAGACTCTTTCAGCCTCTGTGTTGTGGTGACAGTTTTACATCTTTTAAATTTCTCAAGAAAACGTAAGTCCTTGTGCACAATCTTATTTTTAAGTTGACAGATTGTTTTAAAATGTGGGCTATAGTTGCTGCTATCATATATAGTGATTGGTTTTTCACTTTCACTCTCTCCCTCACACATTGAGAAAGTGAGAAATATGAGACCCATTACATATATGAAGTCATGCAAAATATATTTCTTCATTAGCCATGATGCCAAAAAAAAGGCAAGAAAAAGAGAGCAAAAAAATATGCTTCAATCTATACTCAGTTCATCAATCCCTCTCTCTCTGAAGGTGGATAGCATTTTTCATTGTTGGTCCTTTGGAATTGTAGTTGGTCATTGTATTACTGTTCAGAGGAGCTAAGTCTTTCATGGTTGAGTATTGTTACAATATTGCTGTTACTGTATACAGTGTTCTTCTAGTTCTGCTTACTTCACTTTGCATCAGAACATGTATGTCTTCCCAGGGTGTCCTGAAGCCATCCCCTTCATCATTTGTTCCTGTGCAATAGTATTCTATCACAGTCATATATTTAGTGTTTACTTTGACCTTTGCTCTAACCAGTCAATGATTTGATTGCATACAGTTGTTTTCTCTGTAATAGAATATTGTGTTTCATTTTTTTTTGTTTTGTGCTCATCAAATAAAATGATTAAGCTTTTTAAGTAGTCTGTGAACTTTTGATCCCTTATTCTCATGAACCATATTTCCAAAAACAGTTTTTGTTATTCTTTGAAGGTACGCATTTTTGTAATAAATTTATTGAATACCAAAGTCCTTGTTAATTAAGCTGTAATTATCTTCACAATGATATGATGTTTGCTTAAGTTGATCTCAAGCACTGAAAATCAAGATGACAAAGTATCACATACAAAGGTTATCTTTCCCTGGGGGCAGCTAGGTGGTGCAGTGGATAGAGCACCAGTACAGGAGTCAGGAGGACCTGAGTTCAAATCACACCTCATACATTTGATACTAACTCTGTGACCTTGGGCAAGTCCCTTAACCCCAATTGCCTCATCCTGGGCCATTTTCTGTCATCCTGATGAATATATGGTCACTGGATTGAGATGTCTCTGGAGAAGAAGTGAGGCTGGTGACTTGCACAGTCCTCCCTCACTCAAAATAAAGTCAAGTGCAAGTCATGTCGTTATTTCTTGGATGGCATGGCCTTCTTTGGCAGTGAAGGATGGATGAACACACACACACACACACACACACTCACTTTGGAGTTGAAGTTGGTCATCGTATTGTTCAGAGGAGCTAAGTCTTTCACGGTTGAGTATTGTTACAATATTGCTGTTACTGTATACAGTGTTCTTCTAATTCTGCTTACTTCACTTTGCATCAGAACATGTATGTCTTCCCAGGTTGTCCTGAAGCCAACCCCTTCATCATTTGTTACTGTGCAATAGAATTCTATCACAGTCATATATTTAGTGTTTACTTTGAACTTTGCTCTAACCAGTCAATGATCTTATTGCATACAGTTGTTTTCTCTCTAATAGAATATTGTGGATTTCATTTTTTTTTATGCTCACCAAATAAAATGATAAGGCTTTTTAAGTAGTCTGTGAACCTTTGATCTCTTATTCTCATGAATCTTATTTCCAAAAACAGGTTTTGTTGTTCTTTGAAGGTATGCATTTTTGTAATAAATTTGAGTTACATAGTCCATGTTTATTAAGCTGTAATTATCTTTACAGTGATATGATGTTTGCTTTACCTTATCTGAAGCACTGAAAATCAAGATGACAAAGAATCTGATAGAAAGTTTACTTTTCCCTGGCCTTTGGCCTTATGAGTAAAACAAAACACAACAAAACCAAAACACAACAAAAGGCCACCTCTCCAATTGTTTTATTTTCTTTCTGACATCAACTTCAGAACTGTTCTTAAAACTACCTGTGATTTCCTTATGTTGACCATTTTCCTTTATAATGTGATGACTTATTTTTATTATTAGAGATTATACTAAGAAACCAAAGTGTTAAATGCTTCCTAAATATTAAATTTTTCTAAAAACTGCTGTCACTGTGGAAGCTGAAGGAAGTCACCTAGAATTGAGGATTTTTATACCGTTAGAATATACATTAAGGGACACTGAAACAAAAAGTTCTGATCATGATGAATTTATAAGCGTGGCATGAATTTGACAGTAAATGGTCTCAGTCTCCTCAGCTAGATAAGACCCTGAATGTGAGGGACAACACTCTTTTATAGATAAAAAGGGGAACATCCCAGAAATAGAAGGCAGGATCATAGATGGGGAAGACAATATGATTAGCTATGGATCCTGTAGCATCCTGGGCCTGGGGGACAGTATGCTTGGCTGGAGACAGGCAATGCAGGGCTAGCAACAACCCCTCTTTCCCTTCTGATTGATGAAGTCCACCTGCATTCTGCAAGACTAGCTAATGGTTTGTAGATACCAGGCCAAACTTCAGAGAAGGACAGTTAGAGATAGCAAATACTGCTAGAGGAACAAAGATAATAGATTACTTTTACTTAAGATGATTTACAGGAAAGTTGAACTTTTAAACTCATTCAGAAGGGAAAGCTGAATTTCTGAACCTGTGAACTTCTGAACTTAAAGACTAAGAGACTTAGTTAGTTATACAAAATGGAGACAGTGCTACAGAATAACAGAAATTGCCAAATAAAGCCAGTTCATTAAAGGTTAAAATACATTTGATTTTCTTAGCACTTTTAAATATCTAATGACTGTGACTAAAAATATTTCCTCACTTGGTAGTCAGTCTTCTAGTAGTGAACCATTATTAGATAGATTGGTCCTGGGACCAGGTCTGTATTATAAGCTTGTATTCAAGCCTTTTCACCTTGGGTAGGCCCTGCCAGCACAACCTCTATTGTCATAGTCATGGCTTGCAAGGCTTTACATTATTACTATAGCTATCTCATGGCAAGTGGGAAGCTGGGTGTGGAAGTACATAGAATGGCAGGTCAGGAATCAGGAAGACTCATCTTTGTGAGTTCACATCTAGTCTTAGATACTTATGAGCTCTGTAAATCTGGGCAATTTACTTAACCCTGGTTGCCTCAGTTTCCTCATCTGTCAAATGAGCTGGAGAAGGAAATGGCAAACCACTCCAGTATCTTTTCCAAGAAAACCCAGGTGGGGTCACCAGGAATCAAACACAACTGAAAAGAACTGAACAGGAACAGAATATTATGGGAAAGGATTGAAAATTTAACAGAAGTCAAAACTTAGGATCCCTATCAAAACATTAGTAGAAAGTGCGATTTAGCTGGAAATCAGAAGATTTCAGGTATGAGTCCTGGCTCTGCCACCAACTCTTTTTTATACTTGAGGGCAAATCACTTAGCATTTGTGGACCTCTATTCCTGTAATACGAGGGAGTTTTGAACCAGATGATCATTAAGAGCCTTTTTAACTTGAAAGAGCTTGTCATTCTATGCTATTATTTTGTGGTTATTTATACTAACCATAGAATCTATAGGAAAATTAATGTGTTAAGACTTCAGTGGAGCTGTGATCTTATTGACATGGATATTCCTGCCAAAAAGGCAGGGCCTCTTTATGGGTCTCTTGACATCACATGGGTGCTGTTGTAGCACATGGATTATTATTTCTTTGCTTTTACTTAATTTTCTTTTCTGCTCACACATCTCTGATGGTATCTTTTATGTTCTTAAAAAAATGTAGCCTACTTTCCACTGTGCCAGGCTTATGTCCATCTTCAGGGTCTCTCCAAGATATAAGATTATAAGTTCATAGATTTGGAGAGGAAAGGGGTCTTACAGGTCAATGGCTCCAACTTCTTTGGTATACCAATAACAAAACTGAGGCTCAGAAAGGTGAAGCAACTTAACAAAGATTAACATAGGTCTTACTCCATATTGGCTGCTCTTTCCACTGAGTAGTGCTGTCATTTTATGGATGGACCACATTACTGGTTTTCTATCCAGCTCCATATAGTTGTCTGGGCAGTTATCTTTCTCTGTCCACAGTATTCTTCCTGTGTATATAGTTAGACCATATTCTTCTGAGTAATTGTGGAATGGTGATGATTTGAAGATTAGTCTTTTCTTCAGAGAAAAGTTTGAAAGCACTGTCCATTTTTTCAAATGAGGCCCAGCAGAATGGCTTTAGAGAAACCTGGTAAGATTTGTATGAACTGATACAGAGTGAAATGAACAGAATGATAGCAATTTATACAATGACAATATGTTAAAGGCAAACAGCTTTGAAAGACTTAATAGCTTTTGTCAATTCAGTGACCATCCATAATTCTAGAGGACTCTTAATAACGCATACTACTTGTCTCTTGACTGAGAAGGAATGGTTTCAAGTTGCTTATGAGACATACATTTTTGGATACAGCTATTGTGGGAATTTGTTTTGCTTGACTATTCATGATTATTTAAAAAGGTTTTTCTTAATCTGAGTGGAAGGAATAGTTAAAGGTAGCATTGACATAAAAAATAATTAAAATATGTTTTTGAAATGCATAGAAGAGAACAGAGAAAGGCAAAGAGAATCAACATAAAAGCTAGACAGCTTTGAAAGTAATACATTTACTATATACTTCAGGAGAAGAACAATTTGTACATAATGAAGATTCAGTTTTGTGTACAATCTTATCTGTTGTACTGCATATATGGAAAAAATGCTCAACTTAGTTGATGTTTGTAAAGGTCAGAATAAAAAAAATGGGGGAAAAACTCCAATTGAAATCTGATCTACGCTCTTCCTTTTATTCATTTCTGGGTTCAATTCTTTGTCCATCTGTGGTATCTGTCGAAGATATATGTAGAGATAGCATAGGTATGTAGGTTGTTCATTCTCCTAAATATCATAGTCTTAACAATAAGCATTCTTTTAAAAATAAAAGCCAGTTCCTCCCTCACATGTTATAAAAAAGTACAGCTAAACAGCATAATTAATCCAGACAGAGGGCATTCTTTATGTACTTGATTCTTCCTGTGAACTCTTTCCTGATTATGGATCCCCTATCCCTCCTGTGTTCTAGGAATTGATGTAATCAGCACAAATGTCATCCATAAATAGGATTACCTAGAAGGTCTTACCAAGTTGTAGGAATAAATTTTATACTCTGTATATTATTCATAAGCCTGCCAAAAACAATTTTTTTCAAAATTAGGCTATGCTAATTTAGTATTTCTATTTAGAAAGCAACACTGCCACCTTGCAACCCTAAAAATCTCTCTTGAGTAAGCAATTTGGGAGTTATAGCATTATTGTGATACTAGATAAAATTCTAAAATGTGATAATACATTGTTGTGGTTCTCAGGGTAAAGTTCAGTTAATATTTTGCTTCATTAACTGTAACAATCATTATGTAATTTTCTGCCAACCTTGAGGAATTATTTTCTTAAAATCATTTCAGCCCTCTTTGACCATTCCCTTTAAGGATTATCCTTTCCAGCTGATCGGTGTTGTTAGGCAGTCTCTACACTTCTCTTATCAACTCCCTATCTACTCTCTTCAGTGACTCTTCCAAACCTTTTCATACCTCCTTAAACCTCTCATGGCTTCCCCTCCCCAAACTCTCTTAACTGAGAACCTTTTCTCATACTTTACTGAAAAAATTGAGTATGGGTAGAGCTCCCTCTTCTCCTTTCTCACTCTTATCACTATGATGCCTTCTGCCAGTATCTCTTCCCCCTTGTCTCTTGAAGAACTGGCCCTACTGAAAAGGATCCACCTGTACAAAAATATCTATAGCAGGGTTTCAAGTTCTGGGAGCCAAGATGGCAGAGTGAGCAGTAATTGCTATCTCCCTCCCCTCATTGACCTTGACAAACCCAGAGAATATCTCCCTGGGAAAAATCCTGGAACAGTGCAGCAGCAGAAGGGGTAAACAGACTCTTAGCCTGTGAGGCTAGAAGGATCGCTAAGGAGAGTTCCTCTTACTGTGGCCAAAGGCGACCAGTACAGGATCAGAGCTGTGCCAGACAAAGCCACCTCAACAGACCAGGAGAAGATCCTGAAACTCAAGGGGTGAAGCCAGCAACTGCCAACATCAGGACCCCAGGCATGCCTCAGCAACCCAGTTGAATCAGGAAGACACTAGTGCAGATAGCTGAGCTTGCTATGCTCTAGCTCAGCAGAGGAGCCAGACTACCCCTCTCCCACACTTAAGGAGCTTGCTTCAGGGTAACTTGGGGGAAAACCCCAAAAGACCTCACCTGACTTTTGCTTTCAGACATCAGCCAGCTCAGCACCAGGTAAGGTGCAGGATTTTAGTTTCTAGCTGAAAGAACCAGAGGCCACAACACACAAGCCTCAAGTTTTAGGCACAAGAACTGTGGGATGGAGCTCCCTGTGCCATAGATGCAGAGATCTACTTTAAAAGCCAGGAGAAGGGTTGTTAACATGAGTAAGAAGCAAGCAGTTAGGTGGTGCAATGGATAGAGCACCAATGAAGGAGTCAGGAGGGTCTGAGTGCAAATCTCATCTCAGACACTTGATATTCACTAACTGTGTGACCTTGGGAAAGTCGATTAATCCCAGTTGCCTCATCCTGGGTCATCTCCAGTCATCCTGATGAATATCAGGTCACTGGATTCAGCTGGCTATGGAGGGGAAGTGAGGATGGTGACCTGCACAGTCCTCCCTCACTCAAAGTCAAGTGTGAGTCATGTCATTATTTCTCTGATGGCATGGTCTTCTTCAGCAATGAAGGACAAGAACACAAGAAGCAAAGCAGAAAAGAAAAGATCACAATCTCTTTCTATGGGGACAAGGAACAAAACACAAATACCAAAGAGGTCAGCATTGAGACTGTACTCCCATCTGAAACTTCAGAAGGGAATGTAAACTGATCTGAAGCACATAGAGCCTTCTTGGTACAGCTTTGGAAGAATTTTAAAACCCAAAATTAGAGAAATAGAAGAAAAATTGGCCAATGATTTTAAAAATAAAAAAAAAATTCACTGAAGAGAACAGCTCCTTCAAAAGGAAAATTGGACAAATAGAAAAGGAAGTACAAAACCTAACTGGTGAAAATAAATCCTTAAAAGGAATAATTGGACAGATGGAAAAGGAGATGCAAAAGTTAAGTGAAGAAAATAATTTGATAATAGAATCGGGCAAGGAGAAAGTAATGAATCTATGAGACATCAAGAATCAGTCAAACAGAATCTAAAGAATGAAAAGTTAGAAGAAGATGTGAAATATCTAATTGGAAAAACATCTCACCTGGAAAGTAGATCCAGGAGAGAAAAATCTAAGGATTATTGGTTTGCCAGAAAGCCATGATGAAGAAAAGAGCCTGGACAATATCACTCAAGAAACCATCAAGGAAAATTGCCCAGCAGTCCTAGACCCAGAGGGCAAAATAGTCATTGAAGAATGAACTATTCACCTTCTGAAAGGGACCCCAAACTAAAAACAAGAAGAAATATTGTTGCTAAATTCCAGAATGTCAAGTGAAGAGAAAATACCACAGGAAGCCAGAAAGAAACAGTTCAAACATTGAGAAGCTACAAGTAAGGATCACACAGTATCCTGCAGCTTGTATATTCAAAGATCAAAGGAATTGGAATACGATAATCTGTAATGCAAAGGAGCTGGGACTACAACCAAAGATTAATTGCCCTGCAAAGTTGAGCATAATATTTAAAGCAAGAAGATGGACATTCAATGAAATAAAGGATTTCCATACTTTCCTGATGAAAAGGTCAGAACTCAGTAGAAAATTTGATCTTCAAATATAGGTCTCAAGAGAGATAGAAAAAGATAAAAAGGAAAAAAAAATTTGTTACACATCATGGGGAAACTGTTTATATCACTATATGGGAAGATGATATTAGTTAGTCTTGAGAATTGTATATTTATTATACAATGTAAAAGGAATATATAGATAGAGGAAGTGGGTATAAATTAAATGATATGATGATAAATATTATTTAAGGGTGTGAAGGGATTGTAATGAGAGATGTGAAAAGGAGGAGAGAGAATAAAGTAAATTCCATCACACACAGAGGCACAAAAATATATTAAGTAGAGGGATAGAGGAGAGGGAGGTGAGCATTGTTTGAGTGGTACTCTCATCTGATTGGATTAAAGGAGGGTACAACAAACTCAGTTAAGTATAGAAATAAAATTAGCTCTATAAGCAGTAGGAGGGGAAGAGGGAAAGAAAAGGGACAAGAGGCTAAAAGGGAGGGAAGAAGTAGTAAGGGAAAAGGGGATTAAAAGGGAGGGGGGCTGAAAGAAGGGAGGGAAGACTTAGGGAGGCAAAGGTCAAAAATTAAAACTCTGTTGTTCATGGAAAAGGAGAAAGGAGAAGTAAAAGCATAAAGAAGGGGAAAGGGGTGGAGGGAAAGACAGTAATCATAACTGTGAATGTGAGTGGGATAAACTGTCCCATAAAACCGAGACTGATAGCAGGATGGATTAAAAACCATAATCCAACAGTATGTAAAAACACATTTGAAATGGGGTGATACACATAGAGTAAAGGTTAAAAATTGGAGCAGAATATATTGTGCTTCACCTGATATAAAAAAAAGCAGGGGTAGCCATCCTAATCTCAGACAAAGCAAAAGCAGAAATAGATCTAATCAAAGGAGATAAGGAAGGAAACTATATCCTGCAAAAAGACACAATAGACCATGAAGCAATTTCATTATAAACCTATGTGCTCCAGTTCGTATAGCATCGAGATTCTTAGAGGAGAAGTTAAGGGAGTTACAGGAAGAAAGAGACAGCAAAACTATACTAGTGGGGGACCTCAACTTCTCCCTCTATGAACTTGATACATCTAACCTCAAAATAAACAAGAAAGAAGTTAAGAAGGTGAATAGAATTTTGGATAAGGTAGATATGATAGATCTATGGAGAAAACTGAATGGGAATAGAAAGGAATATACTTTTTCCTCAGCTGCGTATATGATACATATACAAAAATTGACCATGTACTAGGCCATAAAACCCTCACAATCCAGTGCAGAAAGGCAGAGATAGTCAATGCATCCTTCTCAGATCACAATGCAGTAAAGCTTATATGTAATCAAAGGTCATAGAAACATAAACCAAAAACTAATTGGAAACTAAACAATCTATTCCTAAAGAATGAGTGGGTTAAACAACAAATTATGGAACTAAACAACAACTTGAAGAGAATGGCAATAATGAGATAACCTCCCAAATTTTATGGGATATTGCAAAAGCAGTTCTTAGGGGAAGTTTTCTATCTTTGAGTGCCTACATAAATAAAATAGAGAAAGAGGAGATCAATGAGTTGGGCATGTAGCTGAAAAAGCTCTCAAAAAAGAACAAATTGAAAATCCTGAAGTAAATACCAAATTAGAACTACTGAAAACCAAAGGAGACATTAATAAAATTAATTTTTATTTAATTTTGATTAAATTAGAAACTAATTCTAGTTTCTAAGAAAACTATTGAATTAATACATAAAACTAGGAGTTGGTTTTATGAAAAAACCAATAAAATTGATAAACCTTTGGTCAAATTTGATTAAAAAAATATTTGTAGCAACTCTTTTTCTGGTGACCAAGAATTGGAAAATGAGGGAATTATCAATTTGGTATATGAATGTAATGGAATACTGTTGTGCTATAAGGAATGATGAGCAGACAGACTTCAGAAAAACCTGGAAAGATTTATATGAACTGATGCTTAGTGAAGTAAGCAGAACCAGGAGAGTATTGTTTACAGTAACAGTCATATTATTCAAAGAATTACTTTCATAGCCTTGCCTCTTCTCAGCAATGCAAGGATCTAAGACAACTCCAAAATACTTGTGATGAAAAATGCTACCCACATCCAGAGAAAGAACTCTGGAGTCTGAATGCAGATCAAGGCATACTATTTGCTCTCTTTTTGTGGTTGTTGTTTTGTTTCTTTTTTCCCATGCCTCCTCCCATTGCTTCTTATTCTTCTTTACAACATGACCAATATAAAAGTAAATTTAATATGAATGTATATGTAGAGTCTATATCAGATTGCATGCCATGTTGGGGAGGTGGGAGAGGAAGGAGAAAGGAGGAGAAAATTTAAAACTCAAAAGCTTATGGAAGTGAATGTTGAAAAATAAAAATAGGAGGCGGAGGCAAGATGGTGGAGTAGAAAGACTCACATATGCTAGCTCCGAACCCACAGCCCATGGATTTCCTCTAAAAAGAACTCCCAACAAATTCTGGAACAGTGGAAGCCACGCAGCAACATAGTGAAGGAGATTTCCATTCCAGAGAGCCCTGAAAAACTGATCCCAAAGGTCTGTTGCAAACTGGACAGGAGCGGAGCCCAGCCCTGCCCTGCCCTGGCCACGTGGCACTGAGAGGAGCTAGCAGATCCAAGCAGGCTTCAGGGATGGAATCTCCAGCAGCCACGAAGATCCCTCCACCCACAGATGCACAGGTCAGTGAGAGAGATGTCTGGACGGGCTGAGAGGGAAGCGGGGTGTCTCCATGACTCGGGCTCCCTCGGGAGGCAGCAGCAGAGGCAGTGGGTGGAGAGAGGCTCCTGGAGCAGGCAGGAGCTCTGCAGCAGCTCCATTAGGGAAGGTCTCTGCATAAACCCCCTGAGAGAACTGAGCCTGGGAGGTGGCCCTGCCCCCACCTGAGCACCAGAACTTAAGCTCCCATTGAATAGAAGCCAGGCCTGCCGCCGAAAGCCCTGAGGCTGGGGAGTAGCATTTGAATCTCAGACCCCAAGCACTAGCTGGGCTGACCTAGGCAGGGGTGGAGAGGAATCTCAGAAGTCAAGTAACTGGCTGGGAAAATGCCCAGAAAAGGGACAAAAAAATAAGACCACAGAAGGTTATTTTCTTGGTGAAGAGATGATTCTGCCCTTCCTCTCTGATGAGGAAGACCAATGCTTACCATCACGTAAAGACATAGGAGTCAAGGCCTCTGTATCCCAAATATCTGAAATAAGATATCCAATGGGCACAGGCCATGGAAGGGCTCAAAAAGGATTTTGAAAATCAAGTTAGACAGGTGGAGGAAAAACTGGGAAAAGAAATGAGAGAGATGCAAGAAAAGCATGAAAAACGGGTCAATACCTTAATAAAGGAGACCCAAAAAAATGCTGAAGAAAATAACACCTTGAAAAATATGCTAACTCAATTGATAAAAGAGGTTCAAAAAGCCAATGAGGGGAAGAATGCTTTCAAAAGCAGAATTAGCCAAG
>CM053769.1:458198531-458222020 GCA_028658325.1 Potorous gilbertii | reverse complement strand
AAATTAGAATGCTCAGTGTACTGGGGTGGGGGGAGGGGACAAATGGGGAGAAAATTTTGGAATCCAAAATTTTGTGAAAATGAATGTAAACAGTTAAATAAATTAATTTATATTAAAAAAATACTACAAAAAATTAAAATTAAATGATAAACTTACCAGCTAAAAAAAAAACAACTATGGCTTTCAGGTAGTTCAATTATTTTTAAAATATTACTCTTGAGTCTATTTTTCCAGGTCAGTTGTTTTTCCAATGAGATATTTACAATGTCTTCTATTTTTTCCTTCTTTTGGTTCTGTTTAATAATTTCTTGATTTTTCAAAAAATTATTTCCTTTCATTTCTTTATTCTAATTTTTAAGGAATTATTTTTTTCAGTGAGTTTTTGGACTTCCTTTTTCATTTGGTCAGTTCTGCTTTTTAAGGCATTCTTCTCCACATTGACTTTTTGACCTCTTTTCCATTTGGTGTAGTCTATTTTGTTAAGATATTATTTTCATCAATATTTTTTTACATTTCTTGTAAGATGAGCAAAGATATCCATAATCTAGATGATTATTTTATCTATGTCTAGAAATGCTAGCTAGAGCAATAAGAAATAAAGAAAATAAGGAAACAATCACAGACAAAGAGGAAACAAAATAGTTACTTTTTGCTGATGATATAATGGTTTATTTAGAGAAGTTACACAGTCAACAATCAACAATTTCAGGATACAGAAGAATATAAAATAAATCCACAAAAACCATCAGCTTTCCTGTATATTAACAACAAAAAACAAGGGGAAGAGAGAAAACAATTTTATTAAAATAACTACAAATGTACAAAACATGAGAGTCCAGCTATCAAGACACACTTTACAGTAATAAATACAGGCCTAAATAATTGGAAAGATGGCTAGAATAAGACAGTTAGTTGGGAAAGCTCATGGTTAGACTCTGCTAATAAAAATAAAAGCTCATGCTACCATAACAAAAATGACAATAATATCTAAATTAAATAACTAAAGTAACTAAAGAATTACTTTTCAGAAATAGAAAAATACAATAAAATCTGGAGGAACCAAAGGTTAAGAATCTTACAGGAAATAATGAAAACAGAAGGAAAGAGAAGAGATTAGTAGTACCAGATGTTAAATTAGAGAGCAGTAATCATCAAAATATTTTTAGTATTGGATTAAAAAAATAGAAAAGTTAATCAGTGGAACAGATTAGATGTACAAGACCCAGAAATGGTTACACATAGTCACACAGTATTTGAGAAACCCAAAGACCCCTAGCTACTTGGGTAAAGACTGTATTACACAAAATTTGTTAGGTAAATGGAAAGCAATCTGGGAGAAATAAGATAAAGATCATTATCTCACAAAATAAAATAAATTCCAAATGGACACAAGCCCTAGATTTAAAAGATTATATAACACTAACTAATTGGAAGAGTAAGGAAATACCTTTCACAACAATGAGAAAGGAAGAATTCTTGACCAAATAAAGGATAGTGATTATCACAGAAGAGAAAATAGACAATTTTGATTAAATAAAGCTGAAGGTTTTTTTGTACAAAATAAATTCAGTTAGAATTAGAAGGAAAACAAATCTTCACAGCAAATTTCTTTGATAACGTCTGAGATCCATGATCTATATAAGAACTAAAGCTATTCCCTAATCAATAAATGGCCAAAGGAGATTTACAGGTAGTTCTCAAAAGAAGAAGCAGACTACTGACAATGGTGTAAAAGAAAAATGCTTCAAATCACTAATGATAAAATAAATACAAACAAAAATAACTCTGAGGTTTAATTTCATCCAGCTTCATTAAATTAGCAATGACAAAAGTGGAAAATTATAATTCTTGTAAGGGTTATGGCAGAAAAGGCACATTAGTGAACCACAAGGAGATCTGTGAAGTGGTCTAATCATTCTGGAAAGGGATGTGGAACTATATTAAAAATTACTGAACTGTGTTTATTCACTGAGTGATACCACTATTTAGCTTATATTCCAAAAAGATCAAAGAAAACGGAAAAGGATCAACATGCACAAAAATATTTATAGCAGCACGTTTTTTGTCAGAGTATAGGACTGGCAACAAAATGGGAGTCATTATTCAGGGAATGGCTGAACAAATTATAGTATATGCATGCAATAACCTCCCTGACTTCCTTGAGGTCCCAAAGAAAATTCTGCCTCCTACAGAAAGCCTCCCCCAATCCCTGTAAATTCCAGTGCCTTCCCTCTATTAATTATGTCCTATTTATCCTGAATATATCTTGCTTTGCATATATTTGTTTGCATGCTGTTTCCCCCATTAAACTGTAATATCCTTGGGGGAGGGACTATCTTTTGCTTCTTTTTTTGTATCCCCAGAGATTAGCATAGGTTGTTGTTCAGCTTTTTCAGTTGTGTCCTATTCTTTGTAACCCCATTTGGGGTTTAAGTGGCAAAGATACTAGAGTGGTTTGTCATTTCCTTCTTCAGCCCATTTTACAGAAGAGGAAACTGAGGCAAACAGCATTAAGTGACTTGCCTGGGGTCACACAACTGATAATTATCTGAATCTGCATTTGAACTCAGGTCTTTCTGAATCCATGTCTGGCCACTGTGCAACTTAGCCCTCTGTGGCACCACATGCCTGGCACACAGTAGGCCCTTAATCAATATTTATTAATTGATTATTTTGCCATAAGAAATGAGCAAGGGGATACTTAAAGAAACCTGAGAGGACTTGTATGAAATAAAACAGAGCCAAATGAGCAGAATCAAGAGAACAAATTAACCAGTGTCTACAGCATTGTAAAAGATTACATAACTAAAATCATTGCAAAGACCACTGCTAAAGCCTTGGCAGAGACATGATGAATGAGACTTGGGCAGAATGAGACTTGTCTTTCCAGAAACAGCCAATGCATTGCTTTGTTTTGAGTAACCATAGTTATTTGTTACAAGGAAAGATTTTTGTTTTGGGTAGGAGAAGGAGCAGTATTGATACCCATAGAGGAAGGGTAGGAGGGAGGGAGGGAAGGAGAGAGGGAGGAAGGAAGGAAGGAAGGAAGGAGGGAGAAGGGAAATAAAGAAGGAAAGAAGGAAATTTAAGAAAACAGTTTCAACCAATTCTTTTTAAAAATAAACAGAAGACAAAAGAAATAAGAAAGGGACACAGAAAAACAGGACAGGGTCAGAATACCACGTTAAATTTTAATGATAAGAAAAAAATAAAAATAACTATGTATTAGAGGTTTCATAAGGACTCTTCATGTCCTATTCTTCCTATAGAAAGCATTTATTTTTGTTGATATTTATTCAGTTCCTACTAATAAAAATAAAATATTTTTAAAGGGAGGCTGCAATGTTCACTACTATGTCAGTCACAAATAGGAAGATTTAGGGAACTTCACTTTCTGTAAGGAATTCCATTCTGACTCAAACTATGTGCTAAAGTTCCTGCATGACAAAGTTGAACACCTATAAGCAGGTATCTCACACAAAATTAAAGGCCTCAAGATTGTAAGAAGAGGTTCATATCTTTCCAGGAATCTCATAATTTTGGCATATACAGGGAGACATTTTGTTAGAGGAAAGCCTGCAAGGCAGCATTTTGTCTGACTAAACCAAATGCTTTTTATAGTTAACAAACAATAAGCTCAGTGGAATTTTATATTCTCTGTCTTTCAGTCAATGGTGTGATGACTAAGGTATGGTTTATGCTTTTAAAAGCCTAATTGTTCCTTTCTAATGTCCTTTCAATAATACCCATTCAATAATACATGTACCTTATTCTCATAAAAGTTATTATCACTGTTATTTTAATCAGAGCACCTTGCTACTTACCATATACGGATCCACAGAGAGATAGAGAGTTCGGACTTTTACTTGTCCCTCCTTTAATTCATCTGGTAAGGTAGCCTCTTCCATACGGAAATTCTCTGCCACTGGGTTGCCATTTTTTCCTAAATAATGTTGGATAAACAAAAGGGCAATAAAAATATTTTTCAATAATCATTCTTTTAACTATTATTTTCTAAAATAATTCCCTTTAGCAGTCATTCCTTTATTTGCTTTAAAAATCCATTTCCCATCAGCAGCTCTGCTGGTTTCTACTCCACAGGACACCATGACTCCCCCAGGATAAGCTGATGAACTGGTATCTCACCACTATGAAGATAAACACAGTTCTTGATAATCAACACTTTCTCAACTCTCTCAGTTGCTTTTCCCTCTGATTAGAGGGCTGGAGTAAAGCAACAAACTACTCCCGAAGTGTTTCTTTATAGAGAGCTCAGAACTTTGCGGGTCACTCAATTTTCCACCACCAGTTCTGCTTGGATTCCAATCCATGGAACATAATGATGGCCCATGCTGGGTATCCCCTAGTGCTGTATTGCTGCTCTCGCTGCCCCCCCATTATATTTCCTCCCCTCTCCATTTTATTGTAAGAAGTCCTTGAGGACAAGGACTCTTTTTTAAAAAATCTGTATCCCTAGTATTTAAAAAAAAATTTCCTATTTTATTTTACACTTTGCAATTTATTTATTTTTAGTTTCCAACATTCACTTCCATAGGTTTTAAATTTTCTTCTCCTCCTTTCTCCCACCCTTCCCAAGATAGCATGCAATCTGATACGGGCTCTACACTATATTACCAGTATTTTAGGTTGCATTTAATAAATGCTTATTGAATTAAACTGAATAATGTCTGTTTTTGAGTTGCATTTACTGACAATTTTAAATGACCTACTTAGACTAAATTATTTTCCAATTGGTGTTGATCTTCTCAAAAATATTTCTTTGAAACTACAGATAGTAAGATTGGTGTTACAAATTAAATCTTTTCACAAATATTTCTTAAAAATTTTATTGAAACTTACTGTATTTATCTCAGAGTCATTTCTTGGAAATCCTCCCACCCCCAACTCTCCTGTGTGACAAAAACAGTTAAGGAAAAACGTCTCATATGAAGACTGCATTTGACAACATATATAACATTCGGCCCTAGAAGGCACCTACCTCTTTACTATGAGGAGAGCACTACATTTCATTATGTTTCTTGGAATTTTTTTTGGTTTTTCAATTATTCATGGTCCAACTTCCTTTTAATTTTTTCATCTCTATCACTGTGGTCCTAGTGCTGCATTATTTTGTTTTTCATCAGTTCACGTTGCCCTGAAATGAACATTTCCATGTTTCTCTGAACTCCCATTATCATAATTTCTTTTGTTTCTGATTTAACTGTATTTTAATATAAATTGTTTCCTTTGTAGTATTGTGTATTTTATTTTACTCATTTGTAAATAACATTCTCAGAAATGTTCAGTAAAAAGATTAAGAACTCAGGTTTTGAGAGATCCTTATCTTCACTCTACAACTTATTAACTTGCCTGTTCCTACAAAGAACTTAATAACACTCTCCATATTAAATAAACACATTAAATAATACACAGTGACTTCAGTGCAAAGGTTAGGTATTGGAAAGATGGCTGAAAAATATGTTGGAAAACATGACTCAGAATCAAGGAACAAGAGAAAAGTTTCAGTAACAGAGAATCTGTCCCGACACTCCTTGTGAAAATCAGCACAAATCCTTGTCCCCTTCTTTGTGGGGACTGCTTCTGGTTTTTCTCCAAACTCCAAGCTCCATGTGGTTTCTCGTATGCTCCAACTCCAGCCCCATATCTCCTAGGAACTGGGCTCTTCTTCAAGTCTATCTCCTGGACTCACTGAATTGACTTTTAAGGTCACGCAGGGGTAGGGCCAGTATAAGTCTGTGGATTCCTTTCTGATTCACTCAAAGATCTAATCTGCAATTTATTATGGGATCACCTTTTGACAGTTTAACACCTCACTATTTAGCCTTTTGAGTGATTAGGTTTTTGGTAGGCCAGTCTAGTAACATATCATAATATTCATAATGAGAGGGGGGATCAAGAGTGATTTATATCAAAGTAGAAAATTTGCAGTCTTCTAAGAAGTTGAGGACTCCATGCTTCACAAGACTAGATTTCATCAGTTCATTGTCATTCATTCCCAAAGCACTATTTACTTCCTGCTTCTTTCAATGACATTGCTTAAATAAAAATATTTTGCTAAGCTTCTGCAATTAAGATAACTCCCAACTATCTCTCTTACGTGTATCTGTGCAAAGATCCAACTAAACTTCTTAGAGCCTGGAAACAATCCTTGGCTGCTACCATTCCTTACCTATATCTTTGAGTATACAGTATACATAAACACTGTGTACTGATGTGTAAAGTGGTACAACAGCACATCATCTTATAGTAGAGGAAGGAATTCCAGGTGGGTGAAATGAGGGTTGAAGGAAGAAGATAATAGATGAAAAGGAAAACATGAGGTTGAATGACAGATTATTGTATTATTAGGAAAATGAGAGGAAAGAAGCTGGAGGTGATGAGGGTCAGGAAAGGTGCAGGAACCACTAAAGATCCTTGGCAACCTTGTCTGTAAAGAATTCACTAGACTCAAGCAATCTTCAGTCAAGTAGGCAAAAGTTTTATTATTACACCTTTCAGCAGGCAAGAGTTCTCAAGGAAACTTCAATTTAAAAGAGTTATAGATAAAGTTTATATAGATTATTCCATAGTAAGATGTGTGCCAAGTACGCTAACCAGGTGCTTTGGGGTGGGACTAGGGAGTTGTTAAGGAGTGATCAGTTCTTTTTTTGTTTGTTTCTTTTTGTTTTCCATATTTTAATGATACATTTACAATATAAAATAAGCCAAGAGTGATATAAATACATACAAATGCATATGTACACATGCATATGTTATGTACCTATGTGTATTGTGTGTATACATGCATGCGCATGCATGCACACACATAAATTGCCCAGAAATTAAAACTGTTTCCATTCACTATACCCTTTTTGGATTAAAGTCAGATTTTTTCAATGTATAAAAAAATTTGATACATTTATAATTGTTTCAATTTATCAATATCTAACATCCAAAACTCATCTAAAAATCTGAGTTTACTGTAGGAAAATACTATGAAATCAGAATACATATTTTCTTTTTTTAAATTCTTTTTTTATTACTTTATTTGTTTTGTGTTCTACAATCACTTCCATATATCTTAGATATTTTCCCCTTCCTTCCCCCTTCTGCCCTCTACCTCTCCACTCCCTCCCTGCGACAGCATACAACTTTATATAGGTTCTACACATACATTCCTATTAAATACATTTCACCTTAGTCACGTTGCATAGAAGAATTAAAATGAATGGGAGAAATCATAAAACAAAACAATACATAATACAAAAGAAAATGATCTGCTTCATTCTGTGATCAAATTCCATAGTTCTTCCTCTGGATGTGGAAGGCATTTTGTCTGAAGAGACCACTGGGAATTTTTTAAATCCTTGCATTGCAATGAAGTACTAAGTCTACCAGAAAAACTCCTTACATACTGTGGTTGTTGCTGTGTACGAAGTTCTCCTGGTTCTGCTCCTTTCAGAGTGATCAGTTCTTAAAGGAACATGTACTTTTGGTATCTACTGGACAGGTATTTTACCCAAAATTCATTGGGAAATAGCCCAAAGGGGTGGGGATACATGGAGGTGTGGTTTTAGGCCTGAAACGTCACTAAGTCAACCCAAGGTCAGGGCTGATCAGGAAAAATCAGGCTTCTCTCATCAATGTCTTGTTAGACAAGATTAATGGAAAGGGAGTATGCATACATCTAAGTATAGGACACATATGATTGGTCAGTGAGTAGTAAATGTCATTATGATCCAGTGCATTGCCAGTTCAGTCAGTGTGCAGCTGGCTCTAAGTGATAAATTCTATAGGTGCAGCCGACTACTGTGGCAGGAAGGGAGATAACAGTGCCTGTTAAGACAAGCCGTCCTTGACTTGTAGGGAGACTGCCTGAGATATTATTTTAAGGTTAGAGAGAAATGTGATTTTTAAAGAGAAACATGAATTTAGAATTGGGGTCCAAGCACATGCACCTAAGCATCACATAGGTACCTATTGCGGAGAGTGATCTCAAGGAGTTTAGCTACAAAAGACAGGGGAGATATGAAATGAGCATTGGTGGAGATAGAAGGATCACAAGTGGATTTTTTGAGGATGGAGGAGACACAGGCATGTTTGTAGATAGCAGAGAAAGAACCAATACAGAGGGAGAGATTGAAGATAGAGAGTGGGAATGACAGAGGAGGCAACTTATTAGAGGAGACTAGATGGAATGGCATTTCTTATTCCTGCTGAGGCGCTTGCCTTGACAAGGAGTAGGGCCAACTCTTCTTTTAAAAAATTATTTATTTTTATTTTTCAACATTCACTTCCATAAGCTTTTGAGTTTTAAATTTTCTCCTCCTTTCTCCTTCCTCTCCCACCTCCCCAAGATGGCATGCAATCTGATATAGATTCTACATATACATTCATATTAAATATATTTTTAAATTGGTCATGTTGTAAAGAAGAATAAGAAGCAATGAGAGGAGCCATGGGAAAAAAGAAACAATACAAAACAACAACCACAAAAAGAGAGCAAATTATGCCTTGATCTGCATTCAGACTCCAGAGTTCTTTCTCTGGATGTGGGTAGCATTTTTCATCACAAGTATTTTGGAGTTGCCTTAGATCCTTGCATTGCTGAGAAGAGGCAAGGCTATGAAAGTAATTCTTTAAATAATATGACTGTTACTGTGTACAATACTCTCCTAGTTCTGCTTACTTCACTAAGCATCAGTTCATATAAATCTTTCCAGGTTTTTCTGAAGTCTGTCTGCTCATCATTCCTTATAGCACAACAGTATTCCATTACATTCATATACCAAATTGATAATTCCTTCCTTTTCCAATTCTTGGCCACCACAAAAAGAGTTGCTATAAATATTTTTTTAATCAAATTTGACCAAAGGTTTATCAATTTTATTGGTTTTTTCATAAAACCAACTCCTAGTTTTATTTATTAATTCAATAGTTTTCTTAATTTCAATTTTATTAATGTCTCCTTTGGTTTTCAGTAGTTCTAATTTGGTATTTACTTCAGGATTTTCAATTTGTTCTTTTTTGAGAGCTTTTTCAGCTACATGCCCAATTCATTGATCTCCTCTTTCTCTATTTTATTTATGTAGGCACTCAAGGATAGAAAACTTCCCCTAAGAACTGCTTTTGCAATATCCCATAAGATTTGGGAGGTTGTCTCATTATTGCCATTCTCTTCAGGTTGTTGTTTGTTTCCATAATTTGTTGTTTAACCCACTCATTCTTTAGGATTAGATTGTTTAGTTTCCAATTAGTTTTTGGTTTATGTTTCCATGGCCTTTGATTACATATTAAGTTTTACTGCATTATGATCTGGGAAGGATGCATTGACTATCTCTGCCTTTCTGCACTGGACTGTGAGGTTTTTATGGCCTAGTACATGGTCAATTTTTGTATATGTGTCATGTACCGCTGAGGAAAAGGTATATTCCTTTCTATTCCCATTCAGTTTTCTCCTATCACATCTACCTTATCCAGAGTTCTATTCACCTCCTTAACTTCTTTCTTGTTTATTTTGAGGTTAGATTTATCAAGTTCATAGAGGGGGAAGCTGAGGTCACCCACTAGTATAGTTTTGCTATCTCTTTCTTCCTGTAACTCCCTTAATGCCTCCTCTAAGAATCTGGATGCTATACCACCTGGAGAATATATGTTTAGTAATGAAATTGCTTCATGATCTATTGTGTCTTTTTGCAGGATATAGTTTCCTTCCTTATCTCTTTTGATTAGATCTACTTCTGCTTTTGCTTTGTCTGAGATTAGGATGGCTACCCCTGCTTTTTTTACATCAGCTGAAGCACAATATATTCTGCTCCAAGCTTTTACCTTTACCCTATGTGTATCTCCCCATTTCATGGATTATGGTTTTTAATCCATTCTGCAATTAGTCTCCATTTTATGGGAGAGTTTATCCCATTCACATTCACAGTTATGATTACTATCTCTCTTTCCCTCCACCCCTTTCCCCTTCTTTATGCTTTTACTTCTCCTTTCTCCCTTCCCATTCACAATAGAGTTTGAATTTTTGACCGCCACCTCCCTCAGTCTTCCTTCCCTTCTTTCAGCCCCCCTCCCTTTTAGTCCCCTTTTCCCTTACTACTTCTTCCCTCCCTTTTAGCCTCCTGTCCCTTTTCTTTCCCCCTTCCCCTCCTACTACCTATAGAGCTAATTGTATTTCTATACTTAACTGAGTTTGCTGTACCCTCCTTGAATCCAATCAGATGAGAGTACCTCTCAAACAATGTTCATCTCCCTCCCCTCTTTTCCTCTACTTAATATATTTTTATGCCTCTTTGTGTGATGGAATTTACTTTATTGTCTCTCCTCCTTTTCACATCTCTCATTACAATCCCTTCACACCCTTAAATAATATTTGTTTTCATCACATTTATTTTATACCCACTTCCTTTATCTATGTATATTCCTTTTACATTTTAAATAAATATACAATTCTCAAGAATAACAAGTATCATCTTCCCATATAGGAATGTAAACAGTTTGCCAATATTGTGTAACAAGTTTTTTTCCTGTTTATCTTTTTATGTCTCTCTTGAGATCTATATTTGAAGATCAAATTTTCTATTGAGTTCTGGCCTTTTCATCAGGAAAGAATGGAAATCCATTATTTCAATGAATGGCCATCTTCTTGCTTAAAATATTATGCTCAACTTTGCTGGGCAATTAATCTTTGGTTGTAGTCCCAGCTCCTTTGCCTTACAGAATATCATATTCCAATTCCTTTGATCTTTAAATACAGAAGCTGCAGGATCCTGTGTGATCTTGATTGTAGCTCCTCAATGTCTGAATTGTTTCTTTCTGGCTGCCTGTGGTATTTTCTCCTTCTCTTGGCAGCTCTGGAATTTGGCAACAATATTCCTTGATGTTCTTAGTTTAGGGTCCCTTTCAGAAGGTGAATAGTGCATTCTTCAATGACTATTTTGCCCTCTGGGTCTAGGACTTCTGGGCAGTTTTCCTTGATGGTTTCTTGGATGATATTGTCCAGGCTCTTTTCTTCATCATAGCTTTATGGCAAACCAATAATCCTTAGCTTTTTCTCTCTTGGATCTACTTTCCAGGTCAGGTGTTTTTCCAATTAGATATTTCACATCTTCTTCTAACCTTTCATTCTTTAGATTCTGTTTGACTGATTCTTGATGTCTCATAGATTCATTACTTTCTCCTTGCCAGATTGTATTATCAAATTGTTTTCTTCACTTAACTTTTGCATCTTCTTTCCCTTCTGTCCAATTATTCCTTTTAAGGATTTATTTTCACCAGTTAGGTTTTGTACTTCCTTTTCTATTTGTCCAATTTTCCTTTTGAAGGAGCTGTTCTCTCCAGTGCATTCTTTTTTCATATTTCTAAAATCATTGGCCAATTTTTCTTCTGTTTCTCTAATTTGGGTTTTAAAATTCTTCCAGAGCTGTACCACAAAGGCTCTTTGTGCTTCAAACCAGTTTACATTCCCTTCTGAAGTTTCAGATGGGAGTACAGTCTCAATGCTGACCTCTTTGGTATTTGTGTTTTGGTCCCTGTCCCCATACAAAGATTCTATGATCTTTTCTTTTCTGCTTTGCTTCTTGTGTGTTTATCCTTCATTGCTGAAGAAGACCATACCATCAGAGAAATAATGACATGACTCGCACTTGACTTTGTTTTGAGTGAGGGAGGGCTGTGCAGGTCACCAGCCTCACTTCTCCTCCACAGCCACAGATTAAATGACTTGCCCAAGGTCACACAGCTAGTGAATATCAAGTGTCTGAGGTGAGATTTGAACTCAGATCCTCCTGACTCCTGCATTGGTGCTCTATCCACTGCACCACCTAACTGCTTGCTTCTTACTCGTGATAATAACCCTTTTCCTGGCTTTTAAAGTAGATCTCTGCATCTGTGGCACAGGGAGCTCCATCCCACAGTTCTTGTGCCTAAAACTTGAGGCTTTGTGTGTTGTGGCCTCTGGTTCTTTCAGCTAGAAACTAAAATCCTGCACCTTACCTGGTGCTGAGCTGGCTGATGTCTGAAAGCAAAGGTCAGGTGAGGTCTTTTGGGGTTTTCCCCCAAGTTACCCTGCAGCAAGCTCCTTAAGTGTGGGAGAGGGGTAGTCTGGCTCCTTTGCTGAGCTAGAGCATAGCAAGCTCAGCTATCTGCACTAGTGTCTTCCTGATTCAACTGGGTTGCTGAGGCATGCCTGGGGTCCTGATGTTGGCAGTTGCTGGCTTCACCCCTTGAGTTTCAGGCTCTTCTCCTGGTCTGTTGAGGTGGCTTTGTCTGGCACAGCTCTGATCCTGTACTGGTCGCCTTTGGCCACAGTAAGAGGAACTCTCCTTAGCGATCCTTCTAGCCTCACAGGCTAAGAGTCTGTTTACCCCTTCTGCTGCTGCACTGTTCCAGGATTTTTCCCAGGGAGATATTCTCTGGGTTTGTCAAGGTCAATGAGGGGAGGGAGATAGCAATTACTGCTCACTCTGCCATCGTGGCTCCCAGAACTTGAAACCCTGCTATAATTATTTTTCTACAGGTGGATCCTTTTCAGTAGGGCCAGTTCTTCAAGAGACAAGGGTGAAGAGATACTGGCAGAAGGCATCACAGTGATAAGAGTGAAAAAGGAGAAGAGGGAGCTCTACCCATACAGCCTCAATTTTTTCAGTAAAGTATGAGAAAAGGTTCTCAGTTAAGAGAGTTTGGGGAGGAGAAGCCATGAGAGGTTTAAGGAGGTATGAAAAGGTTTGGAAGAGTCACTGAAGAGAGTAGATAGGGAATTGATAACAGAAGTGTAGAGAGATTGCCTAACAACAGTGATCAGCTGGAAAGGATAATCCTTAAAGGGAATGGTCAAAGAGGGCTGAAATGATTTTAAGAAAATAATTGCTCAAGGTTTGGAGAAAATTACATAATGCCTGTTACCCTGTACATAAGCAAAATATTAACTGAACTTTACCCTGAGAATCACAAGAATGTTTTATCACATTTTAGAATTTTATCTAGTATCATAATAATGCTATAACTCCCAAATTGCTTGGTCAAGAGAGGTTTTTAGGGTCACAAGGTGGCAGTGTTGCTTTCTAAATAGAAATGCTAAATTAGCATAGCCTAATTTAAAAAAAACTTCTTTTGGCAGGCTTATGATTAAAATACAGAGTATGAAATTTATTCCTACAACTTGGTAAGATCTTCTAGGTAATCCTATTTATGGATGACATTTGTGCTGATTACATCAATTCCTAGAACACAGCAGGGATATGAGATCCATAATCAGGAAAGAGTTCACAGGAAGAATCAAATAGATGAAGAATGCCCTCTGTCTGGATTATTTATGCTGTTTAGCTGTACTTTTTTGTTACAAGTAAGGGAGGAAATGACTTTTATTTTTTAAAAGAATGCTTATTGTTAAGACTACGATATTTAGTAGAATGGACAACCTACATAGCTATGCTATCTGTACATATATCTTGGACAGATACCACAGATGGACAATGAATTGAACCCAGAAATGAATAGAAGGAAGAGAGCAGATCTGATTTCAATTGGAGTTTTTCCCCCATTTTTTTTATTCTAGCCTTTACAAACATCAACTAAAATGAGCATTTCCATATACACAGTGGTACAGATAGGGCTGTACATGAACCTGAATCGCCATTATGAACAAACTGTTCTTCTCCTTAAGTATATATTAAACATATTACTTTCAAAGCTGTCCAGATTTTTGTTGATTCTCTTGTCCTTTCTCTGTTCTCTTTTATGCATTTCAAAAATATATTTTAATTATTTTTTATGGCAATGCTACCTTAAACTACTCCTTCCACTCAGATTAAGAAAAAAACTTTTTAAACAAATATGAATAGTCAAGTGAAACAAATTCCCACAATACCTGTGTCCAAAAATGTATGTCTCATCACCACCTTGAAACCGTTCCTTCTCTATCAGGAGGCAAGTATTATGCTTTATTACGAGTCCTCTAGAACTATGCATGGTCACTGAATTGACCAAAGCTATTAAGTCTTTCAAAGCTGTTTGCCTTTAACATATTGTCATTGTATAAATTGCTATCATTCTGTTCATTTCACTCTGTATCAGTTCATACAACTTTTACCAGGTTTCTCTAAAGCCATTCTGCTGGGCCTCATTTGAAAAAATGGACAGTGCTTTCAAACTTTTCTCTGAAAAAAAGACTAATCTTCAAATCATCATCACTCCATCATTACTCAGAAGAATATGGTCTAACTATATACACAGGAAGAATACTGTGGATGGAGAAAGCTAACTGCCCAGACAACTATATGCAGCTGGATAGAAAACCAGTAATGTGGTCCATCCGCAAAATGATAGCACAACTCAGTGGAAAAACCAGCCAAAATGGAGTAAGACCTATGTTAATCTTTGTTAAGTTGCTTCACCTTTCTGAGCCTCAGTTTTCTTATTGGTATAATAAAGAAGCTGGAGTCACTGAGCTCTAAGATCCCTTTCCTCTCCAAATCTATGAACTCATGTAAATATATCTTGGAAAGGTCCTGAAGATGGACATAAGCTGGCACAGTAGAAAGAAGTAGGGTGCATTTGTTTAAGAACATAAAGATACCATCAGAGATGTGTGAGCAGAAAAGAAAATTAAGCAAAGAAATAATAATCCATGTGCTACAACAGCATCCATGTGATGTCAAGAGACCCATAAAGAGGCCCTGCTCTTTTGGCAGGAATATCCATGTCAATGAGATCACAGCTCCACTGAAGTCTTAGCACATTAATTTTCCCATAGATTCTATGGTTAGAATAAATAACCATAAAATCATAGCATAGAATGACAAGCTCTTTCAAGTTAAAAAGGCTCTTAATGGTCATCTGGTTCAAAACTCCCTTGTATTACAGGAATAGAGGTCCACAAATGCTAAGTGATTTGCCCTCAAGTATAAAAAAGAGTTGGTGGCAGAGCCAGGACTCATACCTGAAATCTTCTGATTTCCAGATAAATTGCACTTTCTACTAATGTTTTGATAGGGATCCTAAGTTTTGACTTCTGTTAAATTTTCAATCCTTTCCCATAATATTCTGTTCTTGTTCAGTTCTTTTCAGTTGTGTTTGACTCCTGGTGACCCCACCTGGGTTTTCTTGGAAAAGATACTGGAGTGGTTTGCCATTTCCTTCTCCAGCTCATTTGACAGATGAGGAAACTGAGGCAACCAGGGTTAAGTAAATTGCCCAGAGTTACAGAGCTCATAAGTATCTAAGACCAGATGTGAACTCACAAAGATGAGTCTTCCTGATTCCTGACCTGCCATTCTATGTACTTCCACACCCAGCTTCCCACTTGCCATGAGATAGCTATAGTAATAATGTAACGCCTTGCAAGCCATGACTATGACAATAGAGGTTGTGCTGGCAGGGCCTACCCAAGGTGAAAAGGCTTGAATACAAGCTTATAATACAGATCTGGTCCCAGGACCAATCCGTGTAAAGGTTGACTACTAGAAGACTGACTACCAAGTGAGGAAATATTTTTAGTCACAGTCATTAGATTTAGTCATTAGATATTTAAAAGTGCTAAGAAAATCAAATGTATTTTAACCTTTAATGAACTGGCTTTATTTGGCAATTTCTGTTATTCTGTAGCACTGTCTCCATTTTGTATAACTAACTATGCCTCTTAGTCTTTAAGTTCAGAAGTTCACAGGTTCAGAAATTCAGCTTTCCCTTCCGAATGAGTTTAAAAGTTCAACTTTCCTGTAAATCATCTTAAGTAAAAGTAATCTATTATCTTTGTTCCTCTAGCAGTATTTGCTATCTCTAATTGTCCTTCTCTGAAGTTTGGCCTGGTAGCTACAGACCATTAGCTAGACTTGTAGAATACAAGTGGACTTCATCAATCAGAAGGGAAGGAGGGGTTCTTGCTAGCCCTGCATTGCCTTTCTCCAGCCAAGGATACTGTCCCCCAGGCCCAGGATGCTACAGGCTCCATAGCTAATCATATTGTCTTCCCCATCCATGATCCTGCCCTCTATTTCTGGGATGTTCTCCTTTTTGTCTATAAAAGAGGGCTCTCCCTCACATTCAGGGTCTTATCTAGCTGAGGAGACTGAGACCATTTACTGTCAAATTCATGCTGCACTAATAAATTGATCATGATCAGAACTTTGATCATGTTCATGATCAGTGTCCCTTAATGTATATCCTAACAGTATTAAAGTCCTCAATTCTAGGTGACTTCCTTCAGCTTCCACAGTGACAGCAGTTTTTAGAAAAATTTAATATTTAGGAAATATTTTACTCTTTGGATTCTTACTATAACTTCTAATAACAGAAATAAGCCATCACATCATAAAGGAAAATGGACAATATAAGGAAATCATGGACAGTTTTAAGAATTGTTCTGAAGTTGATGTCAGAAAGAAAATAAAACAATTGGAGAGGTGGCCTTTTGTTGTGTTTTGGTTTTGTTGTGTTTTGTTTTACTCATAAGGTCAAAGGCCAGGGAAAAATAAACTTTCTATCAGACACTTTGTCATCTTGATTTTCAGTGCTTGAGATAAGGTAAAGCAAACATGATATCACTGTGAAGATAATTACAGCTTAATAAACATGGACTATGAAAAAAAAAAACATGGACTATGAAACTCAAATTTATTACAAAAATGCGTACCTTCAAAGAACAACAAAAACTGTTTTTGGAAATATGGTTCATGAGAATAAGAGATCAAAGGTTCACAGACTACTTAAAAAGCCTAATCATTTTATTTGATGAGCACAAAACAAAAAAAAAATGAAACCCACAATATTCTATTAGAGATAAAACAACTGTATGCAATAAGATCATTGACTGGTTAGAGCAAAGGTCAAAGTAAACACTAAATATATGATTGTGATAGAATACTATTGCACAGTAATAAATGATGAAGGGGTTGGCTTCAGGACACCCTGGGAAGACATACATGTTCTGATGCAAAGTGAAGTAAGCAGAACTAGAAGAACACTGTATACAGTAACAGCAATATTGTAACAATACTCAACCGTGAAAGACTTAACTTCTCTGAACAATACAAACAACTTCAGCTCCAAAGGTGTGTGTGTGTGTGTGTGTGTGTGTGTGTGTGTATGTGTGTGTTCATCCTTCATTGCCAAAGAAGACCATGTCATCAAAGAAATGGTTACATGACTTGCACTTGACTTTGTTTTGCGTGAGGAAGGGCTGTGCAGGTCACCAGCCTCACTTTTTCTCCAGAACCATCTCAATCCAGTGACAAGATATTCATCAGGATGACTGGAGATGACCCAGGAAGAGGCAGTTGGGGTTAAATGACTTATCCAAAGTCACACAACTAGTGAGTGTCAAGTGTCTGAGGTGAGATTTGAACTCAGGTCCTCCTGACTCCTGCACTGGTGCTCTATCCACTGCACCACAGAGCTGCCAACAATTAATTCCAAAGGTTTCACAATGAAAAATGCTATCCACCTCCAGAGAAAGAGGCAACTGATGAAGTGAGTACAGATTGAAGCATATTTTATTTTACTTTCTTGCCTTTTTTTTGACAATGTGGCTAATGCAGAAATATATTTTGCATGACTTCATATATATAATGGGTCTCATATTTCTCACCTTCTCAATGGGTGAGGGAGAGAGTGAAAGTGAAAAGCCAATAACTAGATAGCAGCAGCAATAGCCCATGTTTTAAAACAATCTGTCAACTTAAAAATAAGACTGTGCACAAGGACTTATGTTTTCTTGAGAAATTTAAAAGATATAAAAGAGTCACCACAACACAGAAGCTGAAAGAGTCTCAAAATCACACTGATTAGTAAGCACTTAATCTCCTTGTCAAACAGGGAGACAGGGCAGCTCACTGGCAAAATGATAGAGGAAGATGTCAGAAGAATGTGTGAAACATCAAAAAGCAACCCAGAAAAAATAAATTTATACAGAGCTTGGTATGAGATGTAGATGGATAAATCAGATTATCCTCTGTGCATTTGCTGATGAAACACAAAGTACACCAACAACAATTACATAAATAACTCACAGTAAGCTTGTGGGGTAGGTAATGAAATTACGGTCCCAATTTTCCAGACAAGAAAAGAGAAATTCAGAAAACTTAACCAAGGTCATATAATTACTTTCAGAATCAGAATTCAAACTCAGGTCTCCTGACTAGTCCATTATTTTTTTTTTTTACTGCACTTTCTCTTTGTTTTTAATTACGGGAAAGGGGGGTGGTTGAAAGGACTACTGAAGCACTTTTTTTTTTTTTAACATGCACACTAGAAATTCAGAAGAAAGCACAAATAAGCAGGCCAGTTTTGAAAGCTAATTAGTTACATGCTTTTTTTTTAAGGAAGTGGTATTAAATGGAGATTCAGAGTTTCATATTCCAGCGCTTAGCACATTGCCTAGCAAATAGCAAGCACTTAATAACTGTTTAGTGAAGGACTGACACATACAATTTGAAACCAGACAGATCTTTTGTTTGTGTGTGTTACACTCATGGAATTTTACCATATTAGAAATTAAAACATCCCAATACTATCATGAAAACTTGTTTTGACCTGGAACCCCTTAGGGGGTCTGAAACCATACTTTGAAAACTTCTGGGGATTCTAGTCCAATCTCTTAATTTTATAGATACAGAAACTGAAGTCCTAAGAGATAAGTGATTTTCCTGAGATCACAAAATTCTAAGTGCTAGAACCAGGATTTGAACCAGGTCATCTAATGTCAAATCTAATGTTCTTGACACTATGTGGTAAGAAAGGCTGTTACATAGTTAGTTACTACTAATAGTCAGGATAGAACAGGAAAAACAGATCCATCAATAAACCTAATCTTCTCTGAAGGTCTTTAAAAATATGAATTGATAGACTATCTATAGAATACATAAAACCTATTAAGGGATGAATTAGATGACTTCTGGAATCTCTTCTAGGTCTAAGCTTCTGTGATTAAATTTAGACAAATGGTTTAGAAGTGGATTAATGCTTTCTCTAGAAAGTGGAAAACTACATTTTAAATATCCATTATAAATTTTTAAAAAATAATCTATTCTACTTAGTAGCATCCTAATGATTCCAGGGGAAGGAATACAAGGAAGTATATTGTAGATGCCTGCTCATGTATTTTGGGCTCTGTACCGCTGTGGACAATTTTCTAATATAACATTATTTTCTACCGCCCTTGGGGATTTTTTGCATTTTAAGTCAACAAACATCATTATGACTTCTATCTCTTGAAGAAGTAGCAAGTAGCCACAGCTGTATACTGATCATAAGCAAATACATACCAGGTCGGGAATTCAGCACAACTCTTTGTATACGCATCACTACGTTCAGGAAGTAGATCTACAAAGATCAATTTTCAGAGCTCCCTAGAAATTCAAAAGCAAAGAAGAGTTTCAAATAATTGAATAACTGAAGGAGTAAAAGAAATGCATTAAGATCATGTCTATGTTACCAACTGGAATAAGGCAGCATGTGTATTATTTATCCAAACAATTCAGCTTTTGGTCTTTTCAAAGCCTACTCAGTTGAAAAACCCCAAATGACATTTTCTTCCAAACTTGGTCATACTATCTGATTATAAAATTAATGTCTATAAAAATCACACCTATGTATCATGAGTACTTTCTTTGGGTAGGGAGTCATCAGGTACAGGACATCATGAAGGTGAAACTTATTTTAACAGGCATATAACTGGTTACCAATGTTGCATTCCTATCTGAATTAGCTGCCTGTGTAAAGTCAGCTTCAGCTAACTTGTTGGAGCAAAGATCAAAAGAAATCTAAGACTAGAAAATTAAAATAAAACAAAACAAAGATATTGGCATACAACTAAAGAAACTTCAAGTTGGTTTATTAAGCAAACTGTTGATGCCAGGCCAAGGTGAGAAAGGAGTCCATGGAGGGCCCAGGGGACAGCTCTGCAAAGGTATGGCAATGGGATCTCATGTATGAAGGACAACAAGCATCGCAGTCTGGTTTTTAGGCCACATAGTTCATAAAGAAGGAATAATGTAAGTCTGGAGAGATAAAATGAACCTAGATGGTAACAGATATTACAGGTCAAACAGAGGAGTTTGTTCTTGATTCTGGAGACAGTAGGGAAGCCCTGGAATTTCTTGAGAGAGGAGTGGAATGGTCAGATTGGAACTTTTAAGAAATATCAATTTGGCAGCTTTATGGAGGTAGGACTGAGGAGACATAGCATGCAAAAAGACCAATGAGGAGGCTGAAGCAAAGAAGAGAGAAGGGCCTAAATTAGAGTGGCAGCTGTATGAACACAGAAAGATGAAAGCAAGAAACACTGGGGTAGAATCAACTTGATGATGACACTGGTTTAGTTCATTTTTATCCCTATATGAAAATCAACTCTGAGAATATCAGAATGTTTTCTTTCTAGGAGCACATCGTTTCCACATCACCACCACAAGCAAGATGAAACCAAGTCTATTACAGCAGGTAATAAACAGAAATGGAGTCCTACACAGGAGCCTCAATTAGCATAGAGGGAAACACCCTCTTCCTGGAGGGTAAGTCCTCTTCCCTCCATAAGCAAGTTCAGACACCACTATGAGAAATCCAGTAGCATACGAGAAGAGTTAGAAACTTTGTTGAAGGCAGCATCCAGATCTCCTTTGAGCTTCTTTTCCCTGGACATCTTGCTTGTTCCATCATTCCAAAATGGAATCCCTTGATCTGTATTTTGTTTTCCAGTCAGTTCTTGGCAGCTTCATAATCTATATAAAGCACTAGGTAATTGTGGTGGTTTCCATGCTTTGATTTAGGTATACTTTGCCACGAGCATGGTGACCAGCTCAACTTGCTCAGACACTTCTGACATCACATCACCAGAAAAGTCCCCTACCATTTCTGCAAGCAGTTTGTCTTCTTACCCGCAGCAGCACTACCTCCTTCCCTTAGCCGCCCCCCACCCCCCATTCAATCCTGGGCTTCACTCAGGCTCAAAGAAACGCCAAAAAGCAAGTTCTTTCCTAGTTGCTTAAGTGCACTGAAATCACAAAATCTCTCTCCCAAATACATACATATTTATATATTATGGTATTATAGATATTACATATGTACATATAACGATCTTTACTAAAGACTAGCATTTGTGAATCAATATGTATCATCTTTAAAACTAAAAGAGCATTGTTTATTTTACACAAATATACACAAATTTTCACTTCCTCATGGAAGTTTCAAAACATACATGTAGTACCTCTGGAGCTACCCCCTTGTTTCTGGTTTACAGAAGCAATATCCTAAGGCCTCACTCCATGTGGGTAAGGCTAGTTTTCTTTAAAAAGTATTGAAACTTTCCTCAATATTTAATCAACTCAGGCCATTGATGTAGCTCCCCCGTGTCCCCAGTATAAACTGCTTCCTGTGCTCTGATGCCTATCCAAGCTGAACAACCATGGACAACATAGATGTGCTTAGCTAAATCTACACAGGGTCCTTCAGAATATCCTCTCCCTGCTAAGACTGTGTAAATCTCCTTTAGTTAACTGTCAGATTAGCCATGAGTGTTTCATGTTTTCCAATATCAGACATGAGGTACAACATCAGTCTGATAAACTCTGGCCTTCAACTCCAGGGCACAATTATGGAAGGTTTAAGACACTTACCTCAATTAGGTCAAAGACATTCACTGTTAGGCATAGTGAAAAAAAAAGGTAACAACAAAACATTCTTCCAATAAACCTGGAGCAGTACTAGAGAAGCACACTCATGTCAAAGACAACTCACATCTTACACTACTTTTTCTAGGATTCAACTACTTAATATCCAGTGTGATGGGACATTTTGATAGTGGAAGGAACACTTGACAAAGTCAAAATAGAAAATCACAGTTTATTAGTTTTGAACAAGTCATTCAATCCCTAAGAGTTTATTTTCTAAATTGTAAAATGGACTTCATACTATTTACCACACAGGGCTATTTTAAAGATTCAATGAATGAATGTATATGTAAAATGTTAATCAAAAATATAAGCTAGTAAACCATAATTTTCGACATCTGGATTGTTTCTAATCTTTTACTGCTACACTCTGTCTGGGCTACTTCCCAAATATGTTACTTGTGGGTTGGATTCCCCAGAAAGCAGCTGTTACTCCCATAAGTTCTAGGGTACCTCAACACTATACTTCATGAACTCCCAACTAATGTTGCCAGCTGTGCACCAATAGACACAATTAGCACTTAGCAAAGGCATTTACTAAGTAGACAAATTAAAACCCTCCTAGTAATATATAGGTTGTCAATGGAAAAGGTGGGCACAAACTTACAAATACAATGTAATGAGGCACACATGTAGGAAAGTGATTACATTAACTAACTCACCACTGCAGGTCCCTGATACCCTTTCTCTTTGTAGAGTTCCCTCATAGCTACATAGAGGGTAATCATCCCCTCTCCCCTCCCCCAACATTTCCTCCAGGGTTAGTTTTAGGCTAGAACTCCAGAAATGCCAAACTCTTATTTAAAGCCCTCAGGGGCATGACCCATTTTCAGCCCAGCCAACCACAATCCCTTTCTGATTCACCCAGAGAAAGGTGTTCACATTTTGCAAAAGGAATACTGAGTGGTGTGAGCAAGTTAGTATTTCATTATCTCTTTTATCAACTCCTCGCTCTCTATGACATCAACTGCTATTATTACAAATAGCACTATTCTGAACATTTTTGAACTAATTACATTTTTTTCTTTCTGGCAATTTCCTTGAGATATGTTGCTAAAGGTAAATTGTTGAGTCAATTGGAGGAAATAGTTTTACAACTCTTGTTACACACTGCCAGATTACATTCCTAACAACCACATACTCACTAATATTGAGTTTTTTAAATTGCTTTTGCTAATTTCATAGGTATATAATAATACTTCAGGATGGATTTGATTTGCATCTCTTGAACCCTGAGAGAAGTTATGTATTTTTCTGAGTGACTCATTGCTTATTTTTTGACAATGTACACTACCTATCAAAAAGGGCTTACCGTTCAGTCCTTTGCATGGTGTCCAACTCTTCATGACTTACATTTTTTTTGACAGAGATTTACCATTCCTGTCTGTCTCCAGCTCATTTTACAGATGAGGAAACTAAGGCAAACAACATTAAGTGACTTGCCCAGGGTCACACAGCTAGTAAGTGTCTGAGGTCAGATTTGAATTCAGGAAGATGAGTCTTCCTGATTCCAGATGTAGGACTCTATCCACTCCACCACCTACCTGCTACCAAACAGGGCTAAGGTAAGCTTAAAAAAATTATGCAAATATCAAGATTTAAAAGTTATATTGGAACAAAGAGATAATCTGAATCATTCAAGGGCAACAGTAGCATTGACAAGGATACAACCATATCATCCCTTGCACTTGAAATTTCAAATTTGCTTTCTGCTCTAGTTTTTCTTCCTTTCTTTTTCCAAGAAGCAAGTTAATTATCTCCTAAAAGAAAACACAATACTCAATCACTCAATCTTTGTGTAATATCACCTTCTTGGTAAAAAAAAAA
>CM053769.1:458174328-458198031 GCA_028658325.1 Potorous gilbertii | reverse complement strand
TAACCCTGTTTGCCTCAGTTTCCTTATCTGTAAAATGAACTGAAGAAGGAAATGGCAAGCCACCCCAGTATTTTTGCCAAGAAAACTGCAAATAGGTCATGGAAGTTGGACACAACTGAACAACAAAAAGCTGTGTAAAACCCTAGATGGGTATCTCTGTGTTGGGCATCTGGCAAATGATCAGCAGATGCTAATTAAACTATTTCTCTTCTAGCCTGGCTTCCTGTTTTAACCAATCAAAGGCTCCCAAGGTAGGCAGAATTCCTCTTTGTGAGGACTTCAGGAGCTCTGGGTTGAGGAATTCCCCCTCACTGTCTTTCCAGTCTTCTTGCACCCTACCTCAGTGACACCAGCCACCTAGTATTTTCTCTGACAGGACACTACCATCTCCTGACTACATTTTGGGGCTGTTCCCCCAAGCCTGGCACATCTCTGACTTCATCTTTGCCTCCTGGTTTCCCTGGCTTCCTTCCAGTCTCAGCTAAAGTGCCACCTTTGGCAAGTCCTCCTAAGTAGTACTGCCTTTCCTCTACAAGAGCCCCCAAATTATCCTGAATATATCCTGTAGCTGTTTTGCATGCTGTCTTCCCCAAGACAAGACTGTGAGTTCCCTGGGAGCAAGGACACATCCACAGCTATTAATACAGTACCTGCACATGGTAAGCTTGATAAATGCTTGTTGACTTGATTTGGTGCAGCGCAAAGAACCAAAAATTTGGGATTCCCAAAACCTGAATTGAAATCCCAGTTCGATCTTGGGCAAATCATTCAACCTCTCTGATGCTGGCAAGTTAACCTCTGAGCCTGTTTTCTCCTTGGTTGTTGTCTTTGTTCTTCATTTTTGAAGAGGACTAGGACATCAGGGAAATGATGACATAACTTGCACATGATTTTGATTTGAGTGAGGGAGGGCTGTGCAAGGTCATCACCCTCACTTTCTCCTCCTGAGCCACCTGGATCCAGTGGCCAGATATTCATCAGGAAGACTGGAGATGGCCCAGAATACAATGGGAGACCCTTGCTCTTTTAGTCTAAGGCCTTTTCAGGTACTCACTTAAAGTGAGGTAATGCTCATTCAGGAAATAGGCCTCACCTCTTCACTTGCAAATCCTTCTGGTCGTGATGGGTTTTTAGGAAGTTCATTTATAGCCTATTCAATTTCTTTTTATAAAACAGACTTATTTAGCTATTCAAATTCCTCTTCTGTTAATCCTGGCACTTTATAGTTTGGTAAGTATTCTTCCATTTCACTTAAAGTGTTAATTTGTTGGCATATAATTGGGCAAAATAACTCCTAATAATTACTTTGATTTTATTCTCATTAGTGGAATATTTGCTCTTTTCATTTTTCATACTAGCAACTTGGTTCTCTTTTCTCTTTTTAAAAATCATATTAACAATGGTTGATCTTTTTCTTCTCTTTTTAAAACACAACTCCTACTTTTATTTATTAATTCAATGGATTTTTAACATTAATTTTTATTAATCTCTCCTTTAATTTTTAGGACTTCCAACTTAGTGTTTAGCTTGAGACTTTAAATTTATTCTTTTTCTAGCTTTTTAAACTACATACCCAATTCATTGGTTTGCTTTTTCTCTATTTTACTGATATAAGTATTCAGAGATAGAAATTTTCCTCTGATTTCTGCTTTTGCTGTTTCCCATAAGTTTTGGCATGTTGTCTCATTATTGGCACTATCTTTAATAAAATTATTTCTTGTTTCCATGACTCCTTGATAAAATGAGGGGAAGGGTTAGGTTCGCTGGCCGCCTTTCAAAGGTCTCTTCAACTCTAGTTGTAATCGGTTCCTAGGAGTATCCCACAGCAGACCCCGGAAGGCAGACAAGTGGCCTGGCACCACAGGGGATTAGGGAGTTGGGGCGGACCTTAGTTTACACAGGACGGGAAGGTGGGGGGGGGGGGTGCAGTATTGGAGCCCCACCCCCTCCTCGCAGCGTTTTCCGAGTCGGGCACCTCCTCTAATACGCTTATTCAGTTCCTTCGCTCCCCCAGCTCACCGCCAAGGCCTGGGCGACCCTTAATCAGACGCTGAGACGGTCACTCACCTGGAAGAAGGTCCTCTAGGTAGGACAGAGGGGCGCTAGGAACCTCCGAGGTCTAGGGCAGAGCCTGAAACCGGCTGCCTTGCGCATGCGCATGGCTCCTCTGTGCCCCTCCCCGGCTCCAGTCCTGAGTAAGCCTGTACATCTGCTCTAGTTGGAAGGGGGCCCGTCCCGTCCTTGGAGAAGCCGTCCCTAGTTGCGCAACTTAGACTCTTACTCCTTCAAAGGCACTTTGGTAGCGCAGTGGAAAAGAGCCCTGGACTTAGATTCAGTTAGATCTGAATTGAAATAGGACCTTTAGCGCTCATTATTTATTAACTGGGTGACTCAAATTCAATCTCGATTTCTGTACCCCGGTGTTCTTACCTATCACCTACCGCCCAGGGTTTTTTGTGAGAATCAAATGGAATATTTGAAAAGTATTTTGCAAACCATAAAGTGTTGTGTGTGTGGTTTTTTTTAATTATTGTTTTTGGGTTTTAGATGTTCAAGAGTCTGGGACAGAATGTTACAGACACCCTTGGCAACCTAGTGAAGCCTGCGGACCCTTTCTCAGAATGATGTGTTAGAATGTATAAAATAAAATGCATAGGGTTACAAAAGGAAACCTGTTACGTTGAAATACAATTAATAAAGCATAATAAAAATATCAAAATATTTTTAAAAACAGGTTCACTGATTCTAAGTAAACAAGCCCTGGTGGGGAGAATGTGTCAATGCCTTCTTCCCCCACAGGCTCTCCCACTCAGTTTATGTGATTTAGACCTGGAAGGAATCATAGAATATAAACTGCTTTAGTGTGGGGATTGTCTTGTATTTGTAGTTCCGTCACTTAGCACGGTGCCTGGAATATAGAAAACACAATAAACCATCTATCTATATGTCTCTACCTCAGTTTTCTTATCTGATAAGGTAATAGCTCCTACCGTCTGTCCCCTCCCGCCATGGGAAGATAGCAGGAGATAATTATTGCTTTTCAAACCTTGAAGTCCTCCCTACGTGCTAGTTATCGTGATCATGATCATCCCCCTATTTAATCCAACCCCTACGTTTCACAGATAGGGAAACTGAGGCCGAGAGAAGGCTTAACTAAGATCTATAACACTATAGAAGTTGGGTTTGATAAGTGGCTGTGCCACTTGCTATGTCATCTTGAACAAGTCACCTAACCTTTCAAATCTGAATCTATGATGCTATGAACGATGACTCTCAGATCCCAGATTCAGGACTTTTCCCACTCTACCATGCTGACTTTTGGCTTCACGTTGTTCTTGAGTCAAGATTTTAATGATGTCAAACGGTGCCTCATTCATCTTTGCAGAGCTTAGTCTAACATCATAACAAAAAGTCTTAAGATATCTTCATACCTTTCTGCAAAACCCATTTACTTTTTACTTCACCCAAACCCTGACATCTCTATCCCCAAAACCATAGGGAAAGTTCTAGTTGAATGTATCAACTAAAAGGTCAATTCTGACAGCATATTGCCAAAAGAAAAGGTGGGGAGAGGAGTTTCTTTCATTGTCTCTTCAGGGTCTAACATCGTGCTTTACAATTAATCTTGGCTCTGCTGCTTCTTATTCTATTAATTTACACTTGTAGTAGCCAGTCAATTCAATCAAGTCCCCTGGGATTGATGAAATTATAGGATGTAAGGGGCGGGTAACAGACAATGTGATTTAAAGGTTACATTTGAGATTTGAAGAGGTAGCATTTCCAAGTTGCAAGCCTTGATCTTTTTCAGATCCTGAGTGGTCTAGTCCCATTTTAACAACGTATTTGCTTGGGAAGGAGTCAGGAAATTCTGATGAGGACTGGCAAAGAAAATGAATATGCCAGTATCCTTTTCTCCATCCACTTAGTAAGCAGCAATGACTGAGAGAAGAGGAGTTGAATCTGTTAGCTTTCAGAATTAGTGTAAATGAAAGTCTGCTATGGACTCTCGCTCTTCACGTTTTCCTCTGTATTTCTTGCAGAATACAGCAAGGGGGTGGGAAATGTTTAAGGGGTATCTCTTTCTTCCTTTCACTTGTCCCTCCATCAGGATTCCCATGCTGAGAGCTCTCTTTTCTTTTTGTGCCCCTCTGAGATGACCACAACTCCTCTCTTTTTATTATTAGTAGACCCCCTATTTTCCTGAGCTGAGTCCCAGCGAGCAGACTGTGCCCTGAGCTTGGCATAACAACAATCCTTGGCATTCACTCTCTGGATAAACTCTGCTGCAACAAAATCCCAGAGTTGTTTCACACCTGGCCCTGGTGGTTTCTGAGCTCAGACAAGTACCTGCAGGCCCCATGTTCAACTCATGAAGCCCTGCTATGAGTCAAACTTGTCTCATTATTGCTGTATCCTCACATTTTCGGACTCTAGGTCACTTCATAGCCATTGCTATATGCATCAAGATATGGCCTTAGTGAGGCCTAGAGGAGACCCCGACATGTTTGTCTAGTTTCACTCCTCTAACAGAATAAGGAAAGCTTTTTGTTTATAATCTATGTAAGCTCTTTTATATTTTTCATATAAATCCCAGTGAATCCTGGGTCATCTCCAGTCATCCTGATGAATATCTGCTCACTGGATCCAGATGAGTCAGGAGAAATGAGGCTGGTGATCTGCACAGCCCTCCCTCACTCAAAGCAAAGTCAAGTGCAAGTCATGTCATTTCTCTGATGGCATGGTCTTCTTCGGCAACAAAGGACAAGTACAACAGCAATTAACTGTGGTTATTGTAATAGCCACATTTTGAGATGACTTTGGTAGACTTAGCTCTTCTCAGCAATGCAAGGATCTAAGACAGCTCCAAAAGATTCATGATGGAAATGCTGTCCACATCCAGAGGAAAAAAAACCCAAAAGCCTATGGAGCCTGAATGCAGATCGAAGCATACTATTCTCTCTCTCTTGGTTTTGTTTTGTTTTTTTCTTTCTCGTGGTTCCTCCCATTGGTTCTAACTCTCTCTTAAAACATGACAAATGTGAAATATGTTTAGTAAGAATATATAGAGAGCCTATAAATATATATATATATATATATATATATATATATACATATATATGTGTGTGTGTGTGTGTATATATATATATATATATGTTGAGGGAAGGAGAGCGAGAAAGAGCCTTTATCAGATTGTGTGCCATCTTAGAAAGAGAGAGGGGAAGAAGGCAGAGAAAATTTACAACTCAAAAGTTTATGCAAATGAATGTTGAAAACTAAAATTAAATAAATTAATTTTAAAAACAAAAAAAACAAAGAACAAAAAAGAACTAACTGTGGTTGTGATAAACTGTGTGAGTCCTTATAGTTTGAGAATTAACAGCAGTTGCACAATCTCTGTGACTCTTTGGTCATTTGTTTTCCTATTTGATTCCCCCAACAGCAATGGCTTATTTTAGAAGAAGATAGACATAGGAGGCATACAGTATGTATAGCCCCTTAGAAGAGACCAGTTGCAAAATCAAGTCATATTAGTGTGAGGAGTAAAGTTTGGCCTCAAGATCTGGTCAGGAGATGGCCATCCCCAAGACTCCTCTTGGGTTCCAGTTCTTTGCAAATGTACATAGCAACATACTAGACCAAGAGGTCAGCTGAACCCCAAACTGAGGGTAGAGGTGGCCACAACCAAGCATTGAAGCAATTATTTCACAGAGTCCAATGGACAATGGCAGAGACTGTGACTGAGAATGGAAGAAATGGTTTGAGGATACAAGTCTTCCTGTAGCCCTGAAGCTCCAGAGGCATGAGTGGCTGCCATATGCCTTAGCCACATGAGTTCCCTGTATGTATCCTCTCTTCCTCTGATGCTAAGTGTATTTAGGGGACTGTTTGCCCCAGGTTTGTGGAAATATTTTGTTGTCACTGTTCCCACCATGCTGTTTCAGCAAATACTTTGTGCTCCCTCCCTCACTGTGCCCCTCTGAGATGACCACAACTGTGGGGGACATCTCCAGTCCTTATCTACATTTGGCCATGGGTCCCAGATGGCTCCAGAAGAGAAAGTGTGGCTAGTGACTTTACACAGCCCTCCCTCACTTCAATCCAATTCACTTGCAAGTCATGGCATCACCTTCCTGATGTCATTGAGAATGAAGGACAAAGAACCACAACCACAGCCCTGGTGCAAGCCCTCATAACCTCATGCCTGGACTGTAGTAATAGGCTTCCAGGTGGTCTCTTGGTCTGTTTCCATTCCAGTTCATCCATCTTCCACTCAACTCTTAAGTTGACCTTTCTAAAGTGCTGTTCTGATCATGTCACCTTCACACCAATCACTCAATGAACTCCAGTGGCTCCCTTGGACCTCCAGATCAACTATAAAATCCTCTTTCATAATTTATCTCCCTCCTACCTTTCTAGCCTTCTTATGCTTTACTCTCCCCCACATACTCTAAGATCCAGTGACACTGGTCTTTCTGCTGTTCCTGGAATCAGACAGCCCATCTGGAGATTGTGGGCATTCTCTCTGACTGTCCCCCAAGCCTGAAATGCTGTTCCTCCTCATCTTTCCCTCCTGGTATCCATAGCATCCTTCAGGTCTCAGCTAAAATCCCAACATCTACAAGGAACCTTCCTAGAATCCCCTTAACATCATTGTTTTCTCTCAGTGATTATCTGCAGTTTATCCTGTGGGCCTCTTATTTGAAAGTCTTTTTGTTCTCTCTCATTAAAGTGTCTTATTTGTTTTTTGGTTTTGTTTTTTTTTTTGCCTTTCTCTGCATTTTGGAACTTAGTACCGAGTGTGCCATGTAGTAAGTACTTAATAACTACTTGTCGACTGATTGTTTTAAGTATCTTAATATCCAGAAACCCTGTGTAGTTGTCCCCCAAGGGACCCAATCTTCAAATTTAATCTCAGACACTAGCTCTGTGACTCTGGGGAAGTGGCTGCCTCACTTTCCTCATCTGTAAAGTGGGGATGAGTATAGCACTTACCTCACGGGATCATTGTGAAGGTAAAATGAGGTATTTGTAAATAATTTTGCAAGCCGTGAGGTGCTATATAAATGCTGGTTATTATTATAAACACTAATAATATAACGACGTCATCTGACAATGTGTGGGACACTTCACATTGATGAAACAGTACTTTTTGTTTTTAGGTAACAGAAATCTGTTTTCTCCCTCTTCCACGGAAGAGGTGGATGAAGTAGCACAAGAGGTTGCTACATATCATTATAGTAATTACATGTGTGTGTATAATTCTCCTGTTTATCAATTTGCTCGGCGTCATTTCATACAAGTCTGTTGAAGACATCCAATAATAGCTGCAACCAAGAAATTCTCTTCACGCTCAGAATGAGTCTTATATTCTCCATAGGGTTCCCTCAACCCATACATTTAAACACTTAACTCTAATAGATTATTTCATTCAACAGCCATTTGTTAAGCACCTACTAAATCCAAGGCACTGCACTAGTTCTGCTAATAGAAAGATAAAATCAAAATAGTTTCTGCCCTCAAGAAGCTTATATTCTACTAAGAGGAAACTGTAAGTATACAAAATAGAACATGAGATAAATTGAGGACAAAGAATTGATTAACCACAGTGAAGGTGTCACTGAGATTGAGACATCTGAACTACATGCCAAGCTGGGTAGTTTGTATATGATCCTAGGAGCAAAAGGGAGCCATTAAAGATATTTTTTAAAAGTTTTACTGATGTGTGTTTTTTTACATTATATTTACAGTTTACTCCTACTTCAGGAGAGGCGTTTGTAACAAAGTAAAGCAAGTAAAAATAATAGTAGTTTTATTTAATTTACTCAAAGGGCAGTTAACACAGTTAACACAGTGAACCTCTACAATACTGCACCTGAAAGCAAGAAGACTCCAGTTCAAATTTAGCCTCAGTCATTAGCCCTGTGACTCTGGCACAGTTACTTAATTTCTGTCTGCCTCACCTTCCTCATCTGTAAAATGGAAATGAGAGTAACATTACCCCCAGGGCTGTTGTGAAGATAAAATGAGATATTTATAAATCATTCTGCAAACAATAAAGCTCTATAAAATGCTACTTATTACAAAAATTAATAATACAGCAATTTTATTGGAAAGTGCATGCAACATTTTGCATCTGTGAAATAGCATCTCTAGTTCCAACAGAAGTCTATTTTTCTTCATCTCCCATCCACCACCCACTCTATTTAAGAAAAAAAATTTTCTAATCCCTCCCTCAATCTACTTTTCCATTTTTTTCCTGTATCCCTGTTGAATTGAATGTATCTCTACACCAGATTATTTGTGCATGCACTCTGCCCCCTTTTGACCAGTTTAGACAAAAGTGAAGGCCTGCTTCCCATCTCTTCCATGTTTGTATGAAGTTCTACTTATACAACCCAATTAGTTGTCTGAACACTTTCCTCAATCTTTTCTCCCATTTTCCTTTGTATCCTTTCTCTTCCCCTCCTTTTTCTTTTTTCTTGCATCTTCCAAACTCAAGAATGTAAAGAGTTTTTGGCTCATGTGACAACTTCTATGATTCTTTGGGACTGACTTGATCAGACTCGTCCCTGTCCTTCTCATTTGAGTCTGAACTCCTACACATAACTCTACATATCTCAGCTCCTTCCTTTTGGCTGCTCCAAAGAATCCCAAGATCTCTCCATCCAGCCCTGCCTCTAGATTCACTTGATCCTGATTCATACCACACCCCTGTGCAAGGTATTTGTCCCTTTTCCCAGCACACAACCCCAACCTTCTCTCCCCCACCCTTACTTGATTGCTTCAATTGAAGGTATGTGGCATCCACTCTATAGGAGATTCCAGTTTGGTACGAATCCCAATTGGTTTGCCAGTCCTTGAGTGTGGTGGAAATGACTAGCCATGTTGACAGCCCCCCGGTAGAGGGCTCCATAGTCCTTAGTTCTGCAATAGCCAGAAAGATCTGTGACAAAATTCTTGTTTGTTTTTTAAGGGAATTTGCTGGTTTGTGCTAAGCAAACTTTTGAGTTAGGCAGCTGGGGCTGATCCTTTTTACCCTTGACAGCATCTGGAATCCTTCTGGATTTTTGCTGACCCTGACCTAGTAGAGATTATTTATGGGACTCTATTCCCAGAGATTTACTGCAGCCTGCGACAGGTGGTGTCCTCATCTTTAAAATGGAGTTGATAATATAGGATGTCACAAAAGTCTTAGTTTGGTTTAAAGCTTACTGAGGACTTTTGGGATGCTCTGTATAAGTACATAGTATCTATATCACAAAGCTTAAAGAGAGGAGAGTTGAGGAGGACATCCTGCTTTCCCCAAGCCCAGGTGATGAAATCACAGATGACACAGGATAAGTAATAGACAGAAGGTGTTGAGTTCTTAAAGGAAATATAAAGGGGGACTTATACTTTCTTACCCTTTTAGGAGGTTTGAAGTTTTCTGTTCATTGCTGATGGAATTAGAGGGGAGCTGATCCATTGGACTACTCAATAATCACCCACATTCCCCATGACCATTTAAAAAAATCAAGATACATTCTAATGAAGTAGTTAAGACAAGACAAAGCTATGAGGAATGTGAGCCCTGGAGAGGAAATCATTTCTGCTCTGGGAGGACAGGAAGTAGATCTCTCTGTCCATGGGGAGAGTCCCTTTAGACATGCTAGCTTATGGCAGAGCTTTTCTAACAGTTGACACCACATGTTGCCTGGAATGAGTCCAGGTAGTAGAGGCAGAAGAGAGCTGTGATGAGTGTGAACTTTGTGAGGTGAGCTTCAGCACAGGCCAAGGAATCTGAGTGACCTGATCAGTGGAGATGCTGAGCACGAGGAGCAGCCTTAGAAGGGAAAGGACGACGGCCCTGAAGTTTTCTAAGTGCTACTTGCCATGGCCACATGGATTTACTGTTTGTGTTTCTCTAGTAGCATTTTCTATGTATGGATATGCTCACTTTTTAAAAAAATACAAGGTATATTTGTAGGAGAGTACACCACAGGATTGTGGGGGAAATGCCTTGCTACTATTGTTCATATAATGCCCTCTCAGTACATGCCTTTGCGTTGAGGTAATTGTAGCTACACACTGACCGGTACAGACAAGTATACCAGTAGGGACTTGTGAACTATAGCCTGGGGACAGTACTTTGAGTACCATTTAGCTGCCCTCCTGGGGATGTAACCTGTGAGTGTCAGTTGCAGGAGGGGTCACTGTTCTGTTTTTAAAGTGTTTTGTAACCTTTAAATGCTATATAAATGTCAGTTATGATGATTATTTTAATTCATGATGTCCAACACAGAAAAACACTCTGTACTGATCTAGAAGTCCTGGAAGTTCTGTCTGGCAGCAAAAGATTCCGGGGAAAATTCAGTGCTCTCTAGGGCTGTGTGGAGTATAGTTTGGAGATGGTAGAGATTGTAAACACAAAGATAAATCAGAAGGCAATCATAGAAGTCCAGACAAGAAGTCATTGGTGTGGTGGCTGATTGAGGTTAGTACCAAATCAGTCATCAGGAGAGAGGAAGTATCTAATTAAGTGAGCTAATTATTTATACTATTCAGCCTGACTCCTTAAAGCTTTGACCTTCTATGGTCAAATCAACATTATGTTTCCTGCTCCTGTCTTTTACTATATTTGGTATAGACACAAACTAGATCAATTTTACTCCCTCCTGACTCCTATATGATTATAAAAAAATGGTTTAAAGCTTCTTATCATAGGACCACCATGTTCCCACAATGCTTTGGGAGCAATGACTTCTGTGCTGGGAAGAGGGCTTTGAACATCTTACATCAGCAGCTCATGTGTGAGAAAGCTAAGAAGGAATATCACTGAGCTGTGAAGTTTTTGGTTTTTTATTTGGACAAGTAGGGCCCATTTTTAAAAAGTGCTTTTTAAACAGCTATGAATTTAAATATCAAAGGAAATGTTCATTTTCATATATAGAATAGACCATAAGAAAAGGATTGTATATGAAACTTCAGGTTTCTATTATATATATCTTGTTTTTCTTTTTAAATATACAAGCAATTCAACCTGTATCTTTCAAAGCTATCCTGTGTTTTTCCTTTTCTTTCTGGCCTTCCTTCTGCCTTTTTCTATTTGTAAAAGGTGCCTCAGTGATCCCTCTTTTCTTTTTTTCTTTGTTTTTGGCTACCCTCCCTATCCTTATCCTCTCATTTTCCCCAAATGAAAAAGAAAAATAAAAGGTCTTGTGTCACATATTCAGAGAAAAACAAAATGAATTTCCCTATTCGCTATTTGTGAAAACATTCATCTAATTCTCTATCTTAAGTCTATCAAGATGTGAGTTTTAAAAAACAGCTCTGAGAAGAAAGGGGAAGGAGGAAGTAGGAAGACCAGAAAGGAACACACATACACAGAAAACCAGGATAACTTTGAAAGCTTGAAAGGTTGAATTAACTATATGATTAAAAAAAAAAAAGCAAGCTGTATATATTAGAGACCTGCAGTATCCTATTTGGAATTTGTTGTATACCACTTCACTAGGGCTTGAGAATTTGAAGGGTTTTCCTTTCTCCTCCCATCACAACAGACTTTTGAGCTGTGGCAATCATGTTGTAGACATTGAGCTTCCTGATGCTGCAAAATTCCAGACTTTGAACGCTAGGTAGAGGTATCTTGATTGCTCTAAATGGACAGACCTCACCCTTATTCCCAAGGAGTAGCATCTCTAGAGCCTCGTGACGAAATATGACATCAAACTAAACAATAAAATATGAGGCCATTCCTGTATTCATCTGATGGGCAACCCATTACACTCAGGCTTACTCCCTAGCGCATGTAACTGTGCCACTAAGACAGTGTAGGAAATGAGAGTGAGGAATTCAGACCTCTCAAGTCTAGAGGTTGGATTGTCTTGGGGAATGTGAGTATTTCTTCCTAATGAGAACCAAAATCAAATTAATATTGCCACTGCTACTAGAAAGGATGTGTAAATCAGCTTCGCTTCTGACTGCTTTCACTCTCTGTGATTTCCAACCCCACTACTACCTGCTATGTATTGTCTCCCTCCATTAAATGTAAGCTCCTTGAGTTCAGGGAATGTCTCACTTCTGTAATTGTATCCTCAGAGTAGGGCATATGGTGAGCAACCAACATATACTTTTTATTTATTCATTCAATATATTTTCCTAATTTTATCTCTTTGAAATATAATTATCTTTTTTATTCATCACTACAATGTTATAGGTGGTTGATTACTCCCTGATCATGAGAAACAAGTTCAAAGGGATTGGGATTCGGAAGAAAAAATTGGGAGAACAGGCTGTGAGAATATGAATGCTTCATTGGGCTCTTACACCAATAAGGTCAGGAGCTTACATACCTTTTAGCCATAGAATTCTATAAACTCTAATATGATATTGCCTAGTCAAGTGCTTTCCTGGTTATGATACCATATGGTGATATTAATCACCAAAGAGTAACATATCACAAAATAATATGTTCCGTTATGAAAGGGAAACCTGATAATGAATTATATATCAATGATATAACCGGATCATTCTGAACAGGAAGCTCTTTCAAAAGAACAGAAACTTAACTAGATTTTGATTCTTTGATAGATCCCTCTCTATGTGACTGACCCATTTCCTTTTCTGATAATTTATTTCCAGGAAAATATCTTTTATGCCACTTCTTGAAACCAAGACATTATTGGTAATATCCTGCAGCCTGCCCATACTTCCTATGCCTTTTAGGTCACCCACTATTTTGTTTCTTCACAGTTATTTTTCTCTGATTCACATTTATATAGCCTCCACTTATGTAAGGGAGCAGCTTATGATCACTGAAACAAAAATGTGAAAGCTGAATTACAATATTCAGAGACTAAAAACTAGCATGGATTCATCAAGAGCAGGTCATGGGGGACTAACCCTATTTCCTTTTGTAGATGAAGTTTCTAGACTGTTGGATCAGAGTATTTCAACAATATGTTTGACACAGACTCTTGATATATTATTATGGACAAGATGAAATGATGAGAGCTCAATGATTTATTACAGTTTGGTACATTTGAAATTGGCTAAATTACCAGGCCTAAAGAGTCATGATTAATGGATTAATGTCATCCTGGAAGGAAATCCCTATTATAGTGCCCTAGAGAGCTGTCCTCTATCCTATTTATTTCAATTTTTAAAAATCAATGATACTTAGATAAAGGCACAAATGACATTCCTATAAAATCTTCTAATGAAACAAAGCTTGGAGGTATGGGTAACATCTGGGCAGCTAGGTAGTGCACTGAATGAAGTACCAGACCTGGAGTCAGGGAGATTCATCTTTCTGAATTCAAATTCAGCCTCAGACCCTGTGTGGTCTGGGAAAATCATTTAACCCTGTTTGCCCTAGTTTCTTCATCTGTAAAATGAAATGGAGAAGAGAATGGCAAACCACTATAGTATCTTTGCCAAGAATACCCCAAATGAGGTGACAAAGAATCAGCCACAACTGAAACAACTTAACAACAACAAAATGGTAAGATGTCGAGTGACAGAACTGGTATGCAAAAATATTTCAAAGGGCTAGAAAAATAGACTGAAACCAATAAGATGAAATGTAATAGGAATGAGCTCTTGTATTATCTTCATTGAGTATACCCTTGACCTGTATATAGATCAGTCTTGTAAAGGAAAAGTGGACATTTAGGTTTGTAACTATTATTATGGGGGGTGGGGGAAATGGAGCTAAAAAATATTCAAGGCTTTTTCCATGCTTTTGATATCTTTTCCTTTCTCATATACCTTGATTATTAATTCTTCAATATCCTCACAATGGGGTTGTCTCCAGCGCAGGCCTCCACTAAATGTACTTGATCCAATCTGCTTTTCTTGTCCTTGCTCTCCTTAGTGACATTTCTACCTCCCTCATTTGCACATCTGCGCCTGTGATATTAGAGTTCAAGGGTGGTAGTTCCGCTGTCCTTGAGTATTTAAGTAATAGGAACATAAAGAAACAAAGGATTTTGTTGTAGGAATACATAACAAAGGCAGAATTTGTAACCAAAAAAAATAAGGGTGCCCACCAGCTCCCTGGGTTCCTCATGGAGCCTTGCCCCAAGCTGTTTGTCTTATCTGTTCCTTACCATACCTGTTCCTTATGTGCATACCTTCTACCACTGGTGATAAGTTCAACCATGGGATCCCTGTGTGTATGGAAAAATCTTTCTTATCACATATGTTGATCTGATGTTAATTAATGACTTTTACTTTGAACTAATACATCCTCTAATGGACTGACAAAAGACACATATTGGTGGAGGCTTACAAACTATGGGTTTGAGTAGATGCTGAGTTTGAAGACAGCCCCATCCTCCCAGATCCTCATAGTTCCTTTGGAGTTCTGTGAAAAAGAATCCCTGGGATGATTTTAAGGGATACAGCCAGACTAACAACTATGGGCATAACAGGAGTTGGAAGGAATTTTCTAACTCTAAGTCAGATAGAACACTGGGATCAGGGAAGCTGAGCCTAGCAAGAGAAAAAGCAATTAAAAGCAAAGACTTAATTTTAGTTTTACTGCATCTGGTGACTTTTGCTTGCCAGTTGACTGGGGTTACCTGCATTATGACTGAAATAATTTAGCCCTGAGAGCCAAGATGGTGGAGTAGAAGCAGGGACCTGTCTGAACTCTCCTCCCAAGCCCCTCAAAATACCTGTAAATAATGACTCTAGACAAATTCTGGAGCAGCAGAAGCCACAAAATGACAGAATGAAACAGATTTCTAGCCCAAGGCCATCTGGAAGACTGAGAGGAAGGGTCTCTTGCATCAAGCTCAGAGTGGGAACACAGCCCAACATGGACTGCATTGGCATAGACAGAACAGGAGCAGGCCAAGGTGCTGAATCACTGACTGCTATAGTGATTTCCAGACTTCTCAATCCACAGAAGTCAAAGAGAGCTTCAAAGGTCAGTGGGAAATCTCTTTTACCTGAATAAGAGTGGAACCTCATCTGGCCTCAACGCCACCTCCATTCCCGGCCTAGACCTCAGAGTGGTGGCTGCCACTACCATAGTGGCAACTGCTTCTGGAGCTCTTGGCCTACAGATGGTAGGGGAATCGAGTGGCTGATCTGGGTCACAGTCCTGGGTGGCGGTCTTGGAGAGAGGAGGAATGCTGGTGTGGTGGAGCTGGTGGCAACTGTAGAGAGGGAATTCTGCCCACAGTCAGTACAGAAAACAGTGCTTGTGGTTGCTCATAGACCAGAGTGTAAACCAGGGAGGAGTAAATACCTCTCCTTTGATCATACCACTTTGGAGGACTTGAGAATTCACAGAACCTGAGAGATATTTCTCTTTATTTTTTTAATTTTATTTTTCATTTTTAATACAGTTCATAACACATAAAACAATTCCAATTTTTGGTCAGGTGACACTTCTTTTTAAAGAATTTACAATATAGACCACAAAGGAATTTTTTTAAAACATTAACCAACTGAGACACAAATAATATTTATGTTTGCTAACTTCACAAGCCCTTGACCTAATTGCCTCCACAGTATTACTAAGAATTAAAGGACCCTAACTTATTGTTGTTGGTCTAAAGTCCTAAGCCTAATAGCTTAATTTTAGATTCAACCTCGGATGTTCCCCTACCAACAATCTATAATTTAATAGATATGGTATTAAGCTTACAAACCTTTTGACTATAGGAAATTGCCACCAGGAGTAAGGACGTTGCAGGGAAACAATACATACCCAATTTCATGTCAGTTCCAGGCCGGAGTAGATTGTCAACTTGCATTCAGTCAGGCTTAAAGTCTGCCAGGTGTCAGTGGGGAAATTGAGTCAGGAGAATCCTACCTCAGCCCAGGCTGAACAGCCGCTCTCCTACCCTTCCCATGACATCACCTTTTGCAGTTCATACCAGCATTCTCACAGGCTTACTGGCATCATGGATCTTAAAATAGCAAGTTCTAGTAACCAGATTTCAAATATGATTATAATATCACATTGGCTAAGGAACATCTTTTGAGGCAAGTCTTAAGTGGCTTACATGCCTTCCTATACATGTTCTAGTCCCTGATTAAATAGCAATCATAAAATCAAATTTGCCATTAAAACCTTAACTTTTCCATCAATGCCAAATTTTACTCGAGGTTACCTTCCTCTAGGAAATTTAGAGTAAAATTCTTTTCCTCAAACTAAAGATGTCATTGATTTATTCTCAATAATTAATTCAGTCAATTGTTTCATACTAATTGCTTTTACCTCACTTTGTAACATATCCAATTTTTCTCCCCATCACTCCCCTCCCCCCACTTCCTAATACCTTGCATTCTGATTACTCCTTCCCTCACTGTACCCTTCCTTCTATCACACCCCACCCTTCCCTTATCCACATCTTCTCTCTTTTCTTGGAGGGCAAGATAAATTTCTATATCCCATTCCCTGTATTTCTTATTTCCCGGTTATATGCAATAAAAATTCTCAACATTTGTTTCTAATGCTTTGAATTCCAACTTCTCTCCCTCCTTCCCTAACCCCACTGAGAAGGCAAGCAATTCACTACAAACTAAATATGTGTTATTTTGCAAAAGACTTCCCATAATAATCATGCTGTGTAATACTAACTATATTACTCTCTATCCTACTCTATCCGCCCTTATTGTTTTTCCCCTCATTTGACCTTGTCCCTTCTCAAAAATGTTTATTTCTAGTAACTCCCTTCTCCCATTTGCCTTCCCTTCTATCATTCCCCTCACCCCACTTGTCTCCTCCTCTCCTACTTTCCTGTGGTGTAAGCTAGATTTTCATATCAAATTTAGTGAGCATGTCATTCTCTCCTTCAGCCATATGTGGAGAGAGTAGCTTCACTTTTCCCCTTTCACCTTCTCCCTTTTCTCCTCCATTGAACAAAATTTTTCTTATCTCTTTTATGAGTTCTAGCCTTCCTCATTCCATTTCTCTCTTTCTCCTCCCAGGATTTTCCTCCCTCACCCCTTAATTTTTATTTTATTTTATTTTCGTGTGGTTATCATCTTTTCTGATTCAACACACCCTGTATTCTCTGTCTATATATGTGTATGTGTGTGTGTATGTATGTGTATGTATGTACAATCCCTCCACCTACCCAAATACTGAGAAATGATTCAAGAGTTATAAATATTTTCTTTCCATGTAGGAATGTAAACAGTTCAGCTTTAGAAAGTCTTTTATGATTTTTCTTTCCTGTTTACCTTTTCATGCTTCTCTTGATTCTTGTATGGGAATGTCAAATTTTCTGTACAGTTCTGGTCTTTTCCTCAATATGATTCTTCAAAGTCCTCTATATCATTGAATGACCATTTATTCCCTTGAAGTATTATACTCAGATTTGTTGGCTAGGTGATTCTTGGTTTCAATCCCAGTTCCTTTGACTTCTGGAATATCCTATTCCAAGTCCTTCGATCCCTTAATGTTGAAGCTGCCAGATCCTGTGTTATCCTGATTGTATTTCCACAATATTCAAGTTGTTTCTTTCTAGCTGCTTGCAGTATTTTCTCCTTGATCTGGGAACTCTGAAATTTGACCACAATATTCCTAGGAGTTTCTCTGTTTGGGTCTCTTTCAGGAGGTGATCAGTGGATTTTTTCAATGTTTATTTTACCTTCTGGTTCAAGAATATCAGGGAAGTTTTCCTTGATAATTTCATGGAACATAATGTCTAGGCTCCTTTTTTGATCATGGCTTTCAGGTAGTCCCATAATTTTAAAATTGTTTCTCCTGGATCTATTTTCCAGGTCAGTTGTTTTTCCAGTGAGATGTTTCACATTATTTTCTATTTTTTCAAACTTTTGGTTTTGTTTTTTCACTACTTGATTTGTCTCAAAGTCATTCATTTCCCTGAACTCAACTCTCTCTTTCAATGAACAATTTTGTTCAGTGAACTTTTGAACCTTCTCCATTTAACTAATTCTGCTTTTTAAAGTCTTCTTCTCCTCATTGGTTTTTTGGACCTCTTTTTCCAATTGAGTTAGCCTTTTTTTAAAGGTGTTATTTTCCTCAGTATTTTTTTGGTTCTCCTTTAATAAGCTGCTAACTCATTTTTTAAGCTCTTCTATTGTCTGAGCCCAGTTGAAGCAGGGGCCTTGACTTCCTCTGACAATATCCCTTGTTCTTCTTCATCTGAAAGGATGAGAGGAGACACCTATTCATCAAGAAAGTAACCTTCTATGGTTTTATTTTTTTTTCCCTTTTTTGGGCATTTTCCAAGCCAGTTACTTGACTTCTGAGTTTCCTCTCCACAACCACCTCACCTCCAGTTCCACCAAGCCACCATTGGAGGCTGAGATTCAGATGAGCTGCTCCAACCCCTCAGGGGCTTTAGGCGGGGGCAGGGCCGCTATTCAGTGTGAGATTAAGATCAGCTGCTCAGGTGGGAGCAGGGCCGCCACACAGGGCTCAGTTCCCTCAGGGGCTTTATGATGAGGCCTTCAACAATGGATGTGGGCTTCTGCTTGCCTTGGGAGCCCTGTCTGCTGCTGCCTCCACTGCTGCCACCTGAGGAGGACTGAGTTATGGGGACACCCTGCTCCCTTCTCAGCCAGCCGAAAAAACCCTTTCACTGACCTTTAGTGTCTGTGGGTTGAGGGATCTGTGCTGCCACTGGAGATCCTGTCCCTGACACCTGCTCAGTTCTCCTCCTTCCAGTGCCACATGGCCAAGTCTAGGTTGGACTCTGCTCAGTGTCTGGTATAACAGACCTTTCCCATTGGTCTTTCAGGTCACTCTGGGGTAGAAATCTTCTCTCCATTGATCTGTGGAATTTGTTGCTCTAGAATTTGTTGAGAGTTCTTCTTTACAGGTATTTTATGGACTGTGGGGTAAAAGCTAGTATATGTGTGTCTTTCTACTCTGCCATCTTGTCTCTGGCCCCCCTCCCCTAGATATTTCTGAACACAGCTGCACAAGACCCCTGAAACTTGGGACATTCTTAACAAAGAGCTCAAAAGTCAAGTAATTAGCTAGGAAAATAACCAAAAAGGGGGGAAAATATGACTATAGAAAGTTATTTTCTTCATGAAAATGTATTTTCTTACAATAAGGAAGGTCAAAGTATACAAACAGAGGAAAATATCAAGCTCAAGCCTCCTACATCCAAAGCCTTCAAGAAAAATTTGAAATGGTCTCAGGCCATGGAAGAAGGTTTTGAAAACTAAGTAAGAGAAGTAGAGGGAAAATTGAGAAAAGAAATGAGAGCTATGCAAAAAATAATGAAAAATGAGTCAACAGCTTGCTATAGGAGATCCCAAAAATGTTGAAGAAAATAACACCTTTAAAAATAGACTCACAATGGCAAAAGAGGCCAAAAAACCAATGATGAGAAGAATGCCTTAAAAAGCAGAATTAGCTAAATGAAAAAGGAGGTTCAAAAGCTCACTGAAGAAAATAATTCCTTAAAAATTAGAATTCAGCAAATGGAAGCTAATGACTTTATGGAAAAACCAAGAAATTATAAAACAAAACCAAAAGAATGAAAAAAATAGAAGGCAATGTGAAATATCTCATTGGAAAAACTACTGACCTGAAAAATAGATCCAGGAGAGATCATTTAAAAATTATTAGTCTACCTGAAAACCATGATCAAAAAAAGAGCCTAGACATCATCTTTCAAGGAATTAGCATGGAAAACTGCTGTGATATTCTAGAACCAGAAGGTAAAATAGAAACAGAAAGAATCCACCGATCACCTCCTGAAAGTGAGCCAAAAAGAAAAACTCCTAAGAATATTGTAGCCAAATTCCAGAGTTCCTAGGTCAATGAGAAAATATTACAAGCAACCAGAAAGAAACAATTCAAGTATTGTGTAAAAAAAATAACACAGTATTTAGCAGCTTTTACACTGAGGGATCAGAGGGATTGGAATATAATATTCCAGAGGTCAAAGGAGCTAGGATTAAAACCAAAAATCACCTACCCAGCAAAACTGAATATAATACTTCAGGGAGGAAAGTGGATTCAATGAAATAGAGGACTTTCCAGCATTCTTGCTGAAAGGACCTGAGCTGAATATGACTTTCAAATATAAGAATCAAGAAAAACATGAAAAGGCAAACAGGAAAGAGAAGCCATATAGGACTCATTATAGTTGAACTGTTTACATTCCTATGTGGAAAGATGGTATTTGTTACTCATGAGACCTTTCTCAGTATTAGGGTAGTTAGAGGGAATATATATATATGTGTGTATGTGTGTACATATATACATATATATGTATGTTAGTGGAAATATATACATATATGTTTGTATGTTAGAGGGAATATGTATATATGTATGTGAGTATATGTGTGTGTATGTATTTATGTATGCATGTATATATAGACAGAGGGCACAGAGTGAGCTGAATATGAAAGGAGGATACCTAAAAAATAAAATTAAGTGTTGAGAGGAATGTACTGGGAGAAAGAGAAAAGGAGAGATGGAATGTAGTAAATCATCTCACATAAAAGAGGTAAGAAAGAATTTTTACAATGGAGGGGAAGGGGGAGGAGGTGAAAAGTCTTACTCTCATCAGATTTGGCTTAAGGAGGGAATCACACACATTCAATTGGGTATGGAAATCTATCTTAACCTGAAGGAAGGCAAGGGGAAAGGGGATAGGAGAGGGGGGATAATAGAAGGGACAACAGATTGGGAAAAGGGGTAATCAAAAGCAAACATCATTGTGGGAGGACAGGTCAAAGAAGAGAATGGAAGAAATGGAGGGCAGGACAGGACAGAGGGAAATGTGGCTAGTCTTTCACAACATGACTATTATGGAAGTGTTTTGTACGGTATGAGCTATATCGAACTGATTTCTATTTCAATGAGGGTGGGTAGGGAGGGAGGAAGGGAGAGAATGTGCAGCTCAAAGTTTTAAAAATAAATGTTAACAATTGTTTCTGTATGCAACTGGGAAATAAATTGTACAAGCAATGGGGTATAAAAATCTATCTTGCCCTACACAAAAATAGAGGGGAGGAGTATGGGAGAAGGGGGAGGTGATAAAAGGAAGGGCAGATTGGGGGAAAGGGTGGTTGGGTAATTCAAAATCTTGTAGAAGTAAATGTTGAAAATTGAAAATAAATAAGCTGTATTAACTACAAAAAACAGAATTTAGCCCTTTGCTGTAAGGAAAGACTACTGATCAGTCACACTCCAGAAGAAGGTAGCAAAGGACAGTAGGAAATCCAGTGAGGCTGCAAAACTGAAGCCCAGCAGAATCTTATTAGAGATGCCCAACATTGGTATGTTAATCTGTTGGAGACTACATCTTTTTTGCATCTGGAGAAATCTTGGTAAGCACATATATAACTATGCTGTTTAATTAACATCTCTTGCTTTGAACTAATATATCCTCCAGCTGACAAATACATTGATGGAGGCTCCTCAACTATAGTTTTGAGTGAATGCTGAACACACCCCCAACATGCCTCAAGCTTGAGGGAGCATTCAGGGACTCATTGTGAAGAGATCTTCCAAGTGCTCCTCAGATAAATGAATTTGAAAAATAAATTGCAAATGAAATAGGCAGAGCTAGAGAATTTGTGTGAAAAACAGACAAATGAACTAAACAATAAGTAAGGATTCTAGTATGTTTTAAGGAAAATATACAACAACAATGTGATGACAATTCCTCTAAAATTAATTTTATCTGATGGTTCATTAAGAGAAGTGTATGAGAAGTGATGTTGCCATTGTACAGTACTTTGCCCTGGGCAAGCCACATGCAGAGTAATATATGTAATTCTGAGTATCATATTTTAGAAAATATTTTGAGAAGCTGAAATATTTCCAGAGAGCAGGATAATCAGGATGGTAAGGAGACTAGAAACTGTGTAATAATGTATGAGTTTCGATGGGATATGGCTACATTCCAAAACTAGAGGCAGATTTTGGTTTAATAGTAGAAAAAAAAACTTCCTAACAATTAGAGTTATCCAAAATCAGAAAGGGATACCTTAACAGACTTCGAATTCACACAACACTATAATGTTGGTGGAACTATAAATTAGTATAGCCATTTTGGAAGCAATTTTCAATTATGCAAAAAAAAAGTAACTAACATATCCTTTGACCCAAAGATTCCACTGCTTCTTATATACCCCAAAGAGGTCAAAGGCATAAAGATAAGTCTCAAATACTCCAATGTAATCATAAAAGAGCTATATAAATGCTAGATGTTATTATGAAAGCATTTTTGCAGTAACAAAGAACCAAAACAAGGTTGATGCCCATCAATTAGGAATGGGTAAAGGAAGTGTGGTGTGGATGTAATATAAATCCACCTCAAGAAACAAAGAATGTAAAGAATTCAGAGAAATAAGAAAAGGCTAAATGAACTAACTGATGCAAAGTTGAGTAAACAGAAGTAAGCAGAATCAATATACTATGACTATAGCATTCTAAGCAGAAGGAACCGAACATCATGTAATTATAATGAGTAAACTTTACCCTGAAGGAGCTTAGAGAAAATGTTCCTCCCTTCCTTTCTTTGCACAGATTGAGGACCATGGGTATGGAATAGGGCACATATTATTAGATACACTTAATGTGTTTATTGTGCTGCACTAATTTTTTTTCTCTTTTAAAATTTTATTATAAGGGATGGCTCTCTGGGTAAAGGCAAGAATAAATATAATCAGAATTAATGTGATATAAACAGAGAACATATTTAAAAAGGGAATTTTTAAAAGGTAGTAAGCTCAGTTCACCTCAATAAACATTAACTAAAGGGAAAGATACAGTGCTAAGTATTAGGAATACAAATTATTAAATCAGTTAATCCCAAGCATTTATTAAGTGGTTACTACTTACCAAATACTAAATATTAGGAAGATAAAGAAAAAGCAAAAACACCCCATCTCTTCAAAGAACTGGCATTCTAAAAGAAAATTAGGGGGTGGAGCCAAGATGGCGGAGTAGAAAGACTCACATTTCCTAGCTCCGAACCCACAGCCCATGGATTTCCTGTAAAAAAGAACTCCTGACAAATTCTGGAACAGTGGAAGCCGCACAGCAACACAGTGAAGGAGATTTCTGTTGCAGAGAGCCCTGAAAAGCCGACCACAGGGGTCCATCGCGCCCTGGATAGGAGCGGAGCCCTGTCCTGCCCTGCCCTGGCCGCGCAGCACTGAGAGGAGCGAGCGGATTCAAGCAGGCGTCAAGTAATCTCCGGCGGCCACGAAGGTCCCTCCACCCACAGACTCACAGGTGAGTGAGAGAGACCAGGACTCGGACCCCCTCGGTTGGCAGCCGCTGCAGAAGAGGCAGAGGCAGCTGAGGCTAGGGGCTCTCAGAGCAGGCAGGAGCTTGGCCGTAGCTCCATTACAAAAGATCTCTGCATAAACCCCCTGAGGGAACTGAGCCTGAGAGGCGGCCGTGCCCCCACCTGAGCACCAGCAGATAAGCTCCCACTGAAGAGCAGTCAGGCCTGTCGCCAAAAGCCCTGAGGCTGAGGAGCAGCATTTGAATCTCAGACCCCAAGCACTAGCTGGGCGGACCTAGGCTGGGGTGGAGAGGACTCTCAGAAGTCAAGTAACTGTCTGGGAGCATTTGAATCTCAGACCCCAAGCACTAACTGGGCAGATCTAGGCCAGGGGGTGGAGAGGACTCTCAGAAATCAAGTAACTGGCTGGGAAAATGCCCAGAGAAGGGAAAAAAACTAAGACCATAGAAGGTTATTTTCTTGGGGAACAGATGATTGCGCCATTCCTCTCTGAGGACGAAGAGATCTG
>CM053769.1:458121013-458173828 GCA_028658325.1 Potorous gilbertii | reverse complement strand
CCAGTTACTTGATTTCTGAGAGTCCTCTCCACCCCCTGGCCTAGATCCGCCTGCTAGTGCTTGGGGTCTGAGATTCAAATGCTGCTCCCCAGCCTCAGGGCTTTTGGCAGCAGGCTTGACTGCTCTTCAATGGGGGCTTATCTGCTGGTTCTCAGGTGGGGGCAGGGCCGCCTCTCAGGCTCAGTTCCCTCAGGGGGTTTATACAGAGATCCTCTGTAATGGAGCTGGGGTGGAGCTCCAGCCCACTCTGGGAGTCTCTGGCTGAGCTGCCTCTGCCTCTGGCCAAGCTGCCTCAGCCTCTGCCTCAGCCTCTGCGGCAGCGGCCACTTCCCAGGGGTCCGAGTCGCGGAGATCCCCCACTCCCCTCTCAGCCCGTCTCTCTCACTGACCTGTGCGTCTGTGGGTGGAGGGACCTTCACGGCTGCCCGGAGATTCAGGTCCCTGACGCCTGCTGGGCTCTGCTGGCTCCTCTCAGTGCCATGCGGCCGGGGCGGGGGAGGGGAGGACTCCGCAGGACAGGACTCCGCTCCCGTCTGGGGTACCTTTGCGGTCGGTTTTTCAGGGCTCTCTGCAACGGAAATCTCCTTCACTGTGTTGCTGTGCAGCTTCCACCGTTCCAGAATTTGTCAGGAGTTGTTTTTACTGGAAATCTATGGGCTGTGGGTTCGGACCTAGCATAGGTGAGTCTTTCTACTCCGCCATCTTGGCTCCGCCCCTCAACTGTTTTGTTTACTTGTATTTGTATCTCAGGAGCTTACCAGTGCCTGGCACGTAGTAAATGCTGAATAAATGCTTTATCTTTACTGTTGAGAGTGCAGATTTTGGAAGAATTGATATATAACTATAGTAACTGACATTTCCACAGTGCTCTATGGCTTGTAAACAAATCATAACTTCATAAAATAAGAAACTTAATGTATATCATTTAATTTTATCTTCAAAATAGTCCTGTAAATACTATGAAAATTGTGTGTGCATGTGTGTGTCTTTATCTTTTATTGCCGAAGAAGACCATGCCATCAGAAAAATGATGACATGATTCGCACTTGACTTTGTTTTGAGGGAGGGAGGGCTGTGCAGGTCACCAGCCTCACTTCTCCTCCAAAGCCATCTGAATCCAGTGACCAGATATTCATCAGGATGACTGGAGAGGACCCAGGATGAGGCAATTGGGGTTAAGTAACTTGCCCAAGGTCACACAACTAGTGAGTGTCAATCTCTGAGGTGAGATTTGAACCCAGATCCTCCTGAATCCTGCACTGGTACTCTATCCACTGCACCAATACTATGAAATCACATTACACATGAGGAAACTGAGTAGATAAGTTAAGAATGGTTACGTATTATTGCTTCCATGTTGACAAAAGTAGTTGACAAAAGTTCTACAAAAGTAGAATAATATTTATCCTTTCCATGACTTGCTAAGTCCTCACATTTAAAATTATTTGATTTAGGAGAATTAGCTAATAAATTTTTGCCCAGAATTTCTTCCATTACTAATCAACATAATTTATTTTATTAAGAGTTAATAAAAAGTTTGTTAGTGTAAATATAATATAACTTATAGAGCACAGGGTTGGACTTTTGGGGGTTAAGGTGCCCTGATCCCCTCTGGAAAAATATGTTCTCACCTCGAAAGAACCTATAACTTTGGAAGATTATAGCAAACCCCAGATGGTCTTGCTTTCTCACCCTGTTACTGTTGAAGGTGGAGAAAAATAGGATTAGTTAGATCAGAGAGGTTACTAAGCCAAGAGAAGTAGGCTGCTCAATGGATTTTAAGAAGAGAGTAACTATGAACGCTATAACTTCAACTTTCTAAGACATGGTAAAACTTTCCTGAAAGAGGTAGAGGGAGGGGCTGCCGTTCTCTACAACCTTGCTGCATAACAACTTTGAATGCATAGCAGCTAACATCCATGTCTTACCTGGATAAACCTGAGGGGGAGTGCAAAATCCTAAGTGGCTCTTCTGTTTTATGTTTCTTTGCCCAGTCATAGGGGACCAAGTAACAACCATGAGACAGATATTGCTAGCCTGGGAAGTCAACTTTTGAGTTCCAGAGAGCTAGAGCTCCTGGATCCTTAATCATTGTGGATATTGCCCTCATTAGATCCACTGTAGCATTTTCTGAAAGGGAAGGCAAACACAAGCCAGATTATGAGCCCAACTCATGGCCTGGTTTGCCAGAAAACATGAACTTGGAGGGAAGTCTCTGAACAGTACATTTCCTGAGGTGAAATATAAGATATCCATTCAGCAATGCCATAAACTTCTTCATGTCCTGATGTTTTAAGTCTCATCCTCCAAGGACAGCATAAAAGTAGTTATATTAAAGCTAATGCTACTTGTTTTAATTTCTTGTTAATTTTTATCTTCTGAAAGCCTTTTGTATTTAGCATTTATTTTTATGGAGGAGTAGATAGCTGTACATTGTGCACTGAGTACCCCTCTATTAATCCCTTTGAAGAGATAGAAGACATGAGATAAAAGCTAAACTTTAAGTAATTTTCCCTTGAGATCTAGGGTGAGGATATAAAGAGTATGAGAAAAAAAAAGCTGACCCTTATCGTAGGTGGTCAGTCTCCATCCACCAGGATTAAACCTGGGTTGAGTACAAGAATCTAGAGGGCCATTGGTGAAGTGAGAGAGGTTGCAATACCTCAGACACCTGGACCTAGAAGTGGTTCTTATTGTTAAATATATTTTCTAGTTTAGTGAGTATAATTTGAATTTTGTTCTCATTTATCTACTAGTATCTTTTAAATAGCCAGACCTATTTACCATCTGGCATAATGGAAGAAATAGTAAGGTATGGAATCAGAAAACCTAGAGTTGAACTCCAGGTGTACTACTTAGTTACTGTCTATGTGATAAGGCCTTAACCATTAGGCCTCAATTTCCTCAGGTGTAAAATTAGTGGATTGAAAAGAAAGAATCTCATATGTCTCTATTTATATTTGTTTTCTCTCCCTTTAGAATATAAATTTCTTGAGGGTAGAAACTTGCTTTTTTTTAATTCCCTGTACTAAAGTATAGGTCTTGGCATATGGTAAACCAACGAATAAATATTTGTTGATTGATGGGTTGTTCAGTATTAGTCTATAGTCTCTTTCAAATTTAAAATCCAACATTTCTTTTTTTAAAAAAAAATTATTTTTTTCCCAATTACAAGTAAAAAAATTTTTTTTAGAATTCTTTTTTTTAACTTTTGAGTTTCAAATTCTCTCCTTTTCCCTTCCTAAGTAATTTGATATGGGTTATACATGTGCAACATGCAGAACACATTTCTATATTAGTCAACAACATTCTTCTTAAACTTGAATTGTAGAATTCCATTTTAGTAATTTTTCCAGGGGTGGGGGTAATGTTTTACTTTATCATGGAATTGTGACATAGATAATGTTGCTAGTAGATAAACCAGTTAATGTTTAAATTTACTGTTTGGTTAAAGTCTTCCATTTTACTAACTTGTTGAAATGCTTGTTTTCTTCTTCTGTGTGTAGGACAGAGAGATTATATGAATTTCAGATTTATTAGCATGGAACTCAGAAATTAAACTATTTTATAATTTTGTGACATGTCTTACACTTACCAAATTGATGGCACTTTTTTTATTCATTTAGCTCACAATTATTTACATATTTGGCATTAGGCATGGCTTATTTTTAGTCTTTCTTCAGTTTTTTACTGATAAAAATTTGTGGACCATGAATAGGCTAAGAAAAACAAAATATGAATGGTAAAGACTTTTAAAATAATATATTTAAAGTATTAAACAAGGGTTGGAAATCTTCACAAATACAAGGATAGGAAAGACATGAATCTGAAAAGAATCTAGAAAACGTTGTGACATAAGAGTTCACGATGAGTCAACAGAGAGAGATGGCGGTCAAAGAGGGAAGGGAAAACAGTCTGCTGTACCCTGATTTAGTCAGACTACATCTGGAGTATATATTGTATTTCAGTTGAGGATATATATTATATTCTGCTGTGGGATGTGTATTATATCCAGTTATATTAGGAAGAACTTTGATCCACTGAGAGAGTGGACATAAGAGGACACAAAGAACGACGAAGGGTCTTGAACTCATGCCATGTGAATGTAAGGTGATAATCCCTGTTGGATTGGGATAATTTTAGGCATTGAAAAGGATAGAATCAAAAATAATTGTGTGAGAAACACTGAACGTCCCTAACTAAATAATCTGTCTCAAACTCAGCATGTCTAAAATTAAACTCATTATCTTTCTATCAAAATCTATTCTTCTTCCCACTTTCCCTATGTAATGGAATTGATCAGGGGAATCCTTAATTGATTTGATAAGAATACAAGATGTGGAGTTTTTTGTCAGAAGGATTTTTTCCTTCCATGAAGGAAGACACATGTTAGTGTCAGAAATGTTTCATGTGGACCTCTACTCTATTCCAATCAGTATGATATTTTACAGAAATTATATAAGGATAATTAGGTAAAATAGGTTCTTAGAGAAGGTCTTTAAAATGGGCCTTAGACTTTACTGTAGTGTTCACTATTTGTTTACCAATTACAAAGCTCACTTGCACAACCACAAGAATGCCGACAAATATATCTCCATTCTGTTTTACTCAAATTCCATGTCCAAATCCAGAATGGGTGGAGGGCCTTGATTCTTTGAAAAGTACCCAACTTATTTTTGTACTTCTGGATCACTCCTTCTTGTCCAACATGACCAGGTGACTTGGGATCACTTAGTTGATGGAGATGCCCTATGCTTCACCCAACCTGTGACACACACACCCCACCCCATGCTAATACATCAGTATTGTCCAGTATTGTCCATCAAGAGCAAGGCCTATCAATCAATGAGAGTATGTATTTTGCCATAAACTAATACCTCTTTTCCATATTTGGGTATCATTCCCTATAAAAACAAGGTCCTAGAAACTAGGTGCATCTCACACTGAGGAAGGTCAGAGTCCACTTCATGAAAGGGAACCATGGATACTTTATAAAGTGCCATTGGCCCAGAGCTCTGCCTTAGTGAATTTTCTTGCAGATGTGGCAATTATCATCCCCATGTTATTCTCTTGCTGAGGGGACATAGGTATCTCCTCTATATGGCCTCTAGTGACTGGTGCTGACGCCAAGATGACTGGTAACCAAGAGCTGGGGAGAATGTACCCCAAATGGTGTAGCCAACCCTTTTACAACAACCCTATAACAGCTAGCAGTGAAATGACCCACCTCTTCAAATTTTCATGTGATTTTTTTCTCTCTTGGACTCCATCCTGGAATGTAGCAGGTAAAGAGGAAGGGATTTTTCCATTTGCCATGGGAACAGAAAATTGTGACTTGTAGGAAGCTAGCACATATCAGTCTATGCTTTCCTTCCAGACTAAGAACAGGATTTTTGTACCTTGAGTTTCTTGTTGCCTTTTTTTGACTGACTGTTTTCTTTTCTGAGTACACATCAGAAACTAGCAATACTAAGAATGGGTAATTCCAACCTTTGGTGTTACTACATGGGTAATCCAAAGTTTGAAAGTTCCTAGGTAGGGTGTGGGTCACTCAGAGGAAGATTTTCTTATACAAACAGCTGGGTGACATATTGCATAGAATGTTGGACTTGGAATCAGGAACCCCTGAGTTCAAATCTTGCCTCAAATACCTACTAGCTGTGTCAAGTCAAGATCCCTTAGCCTCAGTTTCTATATCTAAGACTGCAATAATAGTAGCACCTATCTCCCAGGGTTGCTGTAAGGATCAAATGAGATAATTTATGTAAAATGCTTTGCAAGCCTTACAATGTTATGTTAGCTCTATAGGGCACCTCTCAGAAGAAAAGATTGCCAACAGGAATACCCTGTAGATGAAGAACTAAACGAAGCCATGCCATCCATAAAGGAGCCGGGAGATCTTGACCTTGTCAACTTCCTATGGGATACTTCCTATGGGATTGTTATGAATTTCTTAGACAGGGTAGGTCTAAGGTGAATGGGAAGTATCTGCTCAGCAGTTCCAAAAAGTCTTTACATTCTCGGGGGAGGGGGTGGGGGGGGAAGGGAGAAAAGGAGGAGAGAGAGTCTAATAAGTGTAATGGGCTATTTTTGTCTTCTATATTTTCTGTTTTTATCCATGTGTTCCTATGATTACTTTGAATCTTATACATTTTCTGTAGTGGAGGAAAAAAAAAGTTGTCTCATATCAAACACCTGTATTGTAGACTGTGTCCCTTTGTAAGAGGAGACCCTCTTACCCACAAATAGGGAAAGGAACCAGATGCACCTAAGCTTTTGTTTTGCTTGTTTTAGAGATTTCCTTGGTGTGTTCCTCTAGGGTAGAGCAGAACCAAAGAATCAGGTCTAGAAACCAAGCAAAGAAAGAAACTAAACACCTGGGAGGTGGGGCAAGTTTCCCTAGGTGAACCCAGCATCAATGGGAGGTGAAGGAGGATGTTGGGCCACAAGTGTTAAATTTCTATCAAAGGTACCATCCTACTTCTACTCACCCAGGTTTGCAACCTAGGAATCCTTCTTATCCTTCTTCCTTACCTCCCATATCGAATCTGTTGCCAAGTTTTCTTGATTACTCCTCCACAAGGCATCTTGTATCTGTCTCTCTGCTTTCACATAGCCACCGCCCTAGCTCAGGGCCTTTTCACCTCTTTCCAACTGGACAACTTCAATACCTTTCTAACTGGTTTCCCTACCTCTGCCTCTCCTTTCTTCTGGCTGCAGAATTGATATACCTGTGGCACATTTATGAGCATATATATATATTCCTTACCTGCTCAAGAAGCTTCAATAGCTCACCTTTGTCTCTAGAATGAAATACAAACTATCTTGTTTAGCATTTCAACCCCTTCAGAATCTGGCTCCAACTTCATTTGTAGACTAATTTTACATTTCTTTCCATCATGCACTCCATATTCAAGCCAAACTGGTCTCTTTGCCATTCTACTTCCTGTCATCGTGTTTTTGCCCAGCTGTTCCTAGAATTGTGAGCTCCTGGAGGACAGGGACTGTCTTTTGACTCTGTTTGTATCTCCAAGGCTTAGCATAGCACCTGGTACTTAATAGGCACTTAATAAATATTTTTTGACTGACAATTATCTCCTCATCTTGGAATTCTTAACTTCATTTGGCATTCACTGCAAGTGGTTCCAGTAAGAGTTCTTTCTTGATGTCTCAAGTTATTAGCAATTTCCTTTCTCCTTGAAATTATTTTGTATTTTCTTTAAACACATTTTGAATTGACTTGACTTCATACATGCTGCTTCCTCCAATACAGACTATTTTGGTTTTAACTTTGTATCCTACACCCTAGTACAAGATGTCTGGTACACAGTTGGCACTTAATAATTGGATTGGAACAGTAGATTACAAATTGCTCGAGTTTAGCATTTATGTCTGTTTAATTTACAATGTGCAGTATAGCATCATTCCTAATTAAATGGTAAATGTTTCTTAATGATGATGAGAATTGTTCATAATTATGCAAAAGTCATACAGAATTCATATTTTTAAGGCAATAGCATGGTAGGAGTAGAGTTAGCCAGTGCATCTTGTACCTCTTACATTGTTGAAGTCATAGGAGGATGGAAAGAAATCTGTTAAAATCCCTAGCTTTCTTCAAGACTTATCAGGTACCATCTTCTGCAGGAGGCTTGAGGCATTTCACTAGTTTTTACTTTACTTTACTAGTTTGCTCAGTAGTTAGGTTCTCTCTCTTCCCCTCTCCATAACTTTGTATTTATTTTGCATGTATTTTATATTCATTTGTCTGCATGCATGCTATATTCCTTCCCCCCCCCAGCTGAATATAAGTTCCTTTGGGACAGAGACTTTCAGTTTTGTCTTTATATCTTTTGTACTTAGTATAGTGTCATGTACATACTTAAGCATATCAAAAATATTTGTCAAATGAATTATTACATAGATGTTGCTACTGTAACACTAGTTTCAATAGCCGCTTGCCACAGAGACTATAGATATTGCTACTGTATCTTTAAGAGACTTTGGATTCATGAATATTAATGTAATTGCCATTCCTTGAGGAGTCAGTGGAGGGTGGAGAAGTTTTAACTTTGATCTATTAGGAGTCTGTGAGGATATGAAGAGTTTTAACTGTCATCTAAAAGAGACTGAGTTTTAACTGTCATCTTTAATGGTCTTGAGTTTAATTGTCGCTTGGGAGAGACTCTTAACAGTGAAGCCTTGAGAGAAACAGTGAGAAGTCAGCAGAAAATAGAATAAACAAACTTTCTTCCCCCAGAGGACTGGATTTAACAGTTATATTGTGAACAAATTAGAAGAAGAATCTTAGAAAAACCTTTGCCTAAAATTTTGAATAGTGGGGCTATTTTCTAGAAGTGAGAAATTAAGCTTTCTAACTGCTAACGTTGTAAATAATTGTTAATATTGATTGCATTATTAATAAATTATCTGGCTAGTCCTTTGATTTTTATTTATACTTTGAGGGTTTGACATATAATGAGAGATAAGCTCTTCTAGTTATTATATTAAATAAGTAATATTTAATTACTGGGAATTCTGGCTTGGAACTAATCATTTAGCAGATGAGAAAAATGTTGCAATTTCCATCATTAATAAGGAAATATGAAAACAAACCCCTGGATTACCTTGGAATTTTAAATGATGAGAACGAATATGGTAGTGAATCAAGTAATAGCTTAAGGAGTGATCACTCCTATATACACACATACACATACATACACATATATACATGTATATATACATGCATGTACATAGATATAGATACACATATATACATACACACACATATATATATATATACACACAAATATTATATATATATAATTGAAAGTGTGGATCTGAAATCTTGCTACATTACATAATTTCTGAATGGACAAGAATTTAGTAAATGATATAGTAGTGTGTGTGTGGTAAAATTAATTCTAGGTAAATGAATTGATAATAAATTATCCATTTCCTATAATAAAAGTAGCTTATAGAATTAATCGAACAAGTAAGTAATTAAAGTAGCAAGCCCTTTTGTAGTAAAAAGTTTGTGAGTATGGTATTAATGTTTGTTAGTCTGAATGAATGCAAATTGAGAACACTACTAAGTTACTAAATATCCAGGAAATAGATAAAAGATTCAAGACTATATAATCAGATAAGGAAAAGGACTATTCCCTCTCCCCCTCCCCTGCAAGATTCTGTGCAACATAGAAATAAAATTTACCCTCTGAAGGCACCTCTTCCCTCATCCCAGCTTGAAATCAGGACATTTCAGGATATTATATAAAGGGAGGAAGAGATAGCCTCTTCAAACAAGACAGAAATTGTTTCATAAAAATTTAACATCTGTTGGAACTTTTTCCAATTAAAAAAGATTTTTATTAAAAGGAAAATCTTACTTTTGAAAAAAAATTCCATTCTCATGCAAAATTTCACCTCCATCTTCCAGTGTGACTTCACCAAATGGCAACGATGAACTAACTCTTTGAGTATAAATAATAAATATTTTTTAGTATAAATAACTCTTTGAGTATAAATAATAAAAAGATTTTGTAGGATTTTAAAGTTAGAAGGAATCATAAAGAAATGAATCCAATACCAGTGAGTGAATGTTTGTATTTAAGACTGCAGATGTGCATTTACCTGCATGGTTGGAGATTGTGAAACTTCTTAGATAATAGATTTTTGTGTAACATCTTTGAAAATGGAAATTTTATAATTGGTTTGTCCCCATCTTTTCCTAACCTTAGACTGTCTTGTGTATTTAATAACATTGTCCAGTTGGGGGCACTGCTGAGCTGACATTTCATGATTTGAATTCCTCTACAGCCCGAATAATACAACTGTAATCTGAGGCCTCATTCTTTTAATGCTTCATATGGAAAAGGTTAGGATTTAGAATGATAGCACATTGTTGTGATAGTACGAAATTATACCTATTTGAAATGGCATGAGATGAGATGGTACTACATGGAATTCTTTGCCAAAAGACTTAATCACCTGTTACTGCAGAAGGAATTATATTACAACGAAAAAAGATGTGCGATTCATTTTACAAGCTATAAAAGTCAGGAGCAGGGAGGGTAGAGCAAAGCAAAACAACAAACTTTTTAGCTACAAAAACATACTGTTAATCTAGACAATAAATGGCCAGTTGTTGCGGGAAGGAAATATGAAAAACAATTAATGAAAATTTGTTTGTGTTTTTCCCTCTACGTAGATACATTATAGTGGAATTGCATGAAAGCATAGGCTGAAGACCAATAAAAAATTTTTTATATTTTTTGGTCATTTGATGCAATATGATACTTTTATAATAATAAAAATTTCTGTTAGACCCAGGAGGCTAGGGAGATTTTACCTTCTTCCACTAATAGCTGTGGATCCACACATATGGACCAGTTTTAGACCTAGGGGAACCTAACCACCTAAAAAAAGTTCTTGTCTTCCTTGCTGGCTCACACCTATACCCGAGTCTCTGGAAAACTTTGCTTATGGCTTAGTTTTGGCTCATGCTTAGGCTCTTTCGAAAATGGAGAGTAAAAAGGTCTTCTACACACAGTGCAAATAAGATATAGGACAGGTATTTATTTCCTCCACCGAAAAGAAAAGAAAAAGACTCACAGATTGACAGAAAAACTTAAACAAGTAGCAATGATAACACAGTTACTGATATGCTCTCCTACAAGGATAGGATGTGAGTGCCACAAGGGGAGGAATTGTCTTTTTCCTTTCTTTTATCCCCAGAATTTTACCCAGAGCTTGGCACATAGTAAACGCTTGATAAATGTTTATTGACTGACAAATTTCAAAACATGAAGCACTTTGTGGAACTACTGAATAAGTCATGTTATATTTCACTTCATCCTTGCACTGTTTCACTCAAAGTACTCATCTGCTGCCAAGACAGCCAGGACTTGGGTCCATCCTCCTTTTGGTGATCATCTCCTACCAGCAGTACTATGCTGGATGTAGAAAGAGCACATGTGGTGGTGCAGCTAGCAGTGATGGTGGATTGAGGATTTTCTGACTTTTCAGACCAACAGGACTAATCATAAGTCCATGTAAGAATTATTGTTGATCAACTCTGATCAGGTAAAGAAACACAAAGTAGATAAGGCATCCAGAGTTGGAGGTATATGCCCACCTAGCTGTATCCCTCCCTTTAAAGTCCACTAAATGAGTCAATCCTCTTGGTTTATTGACCAATGCTCTCTGTTGCACCCTTTTCCCTCCACTTTAACCATTGGGGTGGGGTTCCAAGGAACCACCTAGAGTTTACTGCATCTTTCTAAATCAACAAGCTCTTTGTCACTGAGTCAAATTTCCCTAGAAGTGACCAGGGTGAAGGCTCAGCATTCAAAGGCATGTGCTCCATTCCAACTCCTTAAACATTTTCTAAAACTGAGGAGAAAATGATGCTCAGAAACACATTATATGCCAGGAATGACTGCTGTGGCTGGCAAAAATGGTTTAAGTATAATTCAGAAGGAAAATCCATCTCTCTCCACCTTTCATCAATTTCAGTTTCAACAGTTACCATGCAATAATATCTATATTGGCTTTTCAGTAGATAGGTTAGGCAAATTTAATGTTTTATAAACTTTGAAGAACTTAATAAATATGAAATATCATTTGTTATTTAGAGAAACCTGAATTAATGACAGTAATTTTCTTTGCATAATTCCGGTGAACAGCATACATCAGCAAAGTCCAAGGATATTTGAGTAACAGAAAAGGTGACTCAATACTAACTTGGCACAAGCACTAACACCATACTGCTCCACATTCCCAGGTCATGTGTCATGACTTAGGAAAGAAGTCTTAGAAAGTCACATTGTGGTAGCACCCAGATTTAGGTCATATGTAAAGCTATTTACCAGGAACAAGTTAGGATAATCAGAAATGAGTAGCGTTTAGGATTAAAAATGCAAATTGCCTTAATCTACATACCTAAATATAAGTCATTTCCTGAGATAAGCTTCTGTAAACACTGATCTTCATGTTAAATGCAAAGTCAACTTAGAATTCACACATTTTAAAATACTATTATTTTCACCTATTTCTTGCCAACACAATCACCCCACTGTATTTTCCTTGTCTGCTTTCCTTTTATCCTCCCAGAATATTTCCCTCCCCCCCATTTTCTTCCCTCTGATGAAAAGAGAGGAAATAATAATATAATATTATGTTAAGACTTCGATAAAGCCTGGAAATTGGCTAAAATCAAAACTGGAGACATGTGGTAGCAAAAGGAAATGGAAGTGGTTGTCATCTACTCCCTCTACCATTGACCTTGGAACAGTGACAAGAGTAGTATAGCAATCTCATCTCTCCATATTAGGACTGAAGGAAAGATACAAGAGGAGATCCCAACATTTCCGCTTCATTCATTACTTTCGTATTCTCCCTCTGAATGGATAAGTTAGTCTCATTCCCTTTTCGCTCCTTTGAAGTTTTTAGACTACACTAGAAAAGAGACTAATGAGACAGAAAAAGATGGGAGTATAGGGGGTGATGTAAAGGGAAATGAAGCTAGCATATTATAATGGGATGGTTGTGACACCAATATGTGCCCTCTATATCCTATATTATAGTATCATTAAGCCTGTATTTCTTCATGACAACATCTTAAGAGACACAGTCTCATCCAGTTTCGATAATAGTAAGAGCTGACACATAGAGCTGTAGCCCCATCCCCCAGGCAGATTTGGCAATCTACTAAAAGACAATCCTGTAGCACTGAGTAGTGGTATGACTCCTATTGTTGGGGAAAGAGAAGCATAGATTGAAAAAGAGATAAATGGGTGGGATGGTAAATGTGAAGTTCACCCTTTTTTTTTCCAGCCACAGACATGTGGAATACTAGGAATTTACAAAAGGGCTTTCCATACATTATCATATTATTAGATCTTTACAACAATTTCATGAGATATACAGGGTGGATATTTTTATCCCTAACTTGTTGATGAAGAAACTAAGGTTCAGAAAAGTTGTGACTTATCTATGATCACACAGCTAGTAGCATCTGAGGCTGGATTTAAACCCAGGTCTTCCTGCAAATCCAGAAAAGATTCATATTCAGTTTCTTATGAGCTAGAAGAGACCTTGAAGATAATTTAGTGTAACTCCTTCACTTTTCAATGAACAAGATTTAAGGCCCATTTGAAGGACTCTGAGTCTTTCAGCAGTTATTCAAATGGCTAGAAAAGATATTTCTTCCCATTTTTCCTTCTTTGAAGATCCAGCTCTTAGAACAACTAAACTTAGGTCTGTTTGTTTTTAATTTCAGGTAAAGCAGCCTAACATATTTACATTTTTTAGAAACCAAGAATTTTAGCACTAGAAGGGATCTTCTGGGCCATCTGGTCTGTCCTTGTCAGTTTAGAGATGAAGAAACAGAGGTCCCAAGGGGAGAATTGACTTGCTTGGTCATACAGCAAAGTTGAGACAAGAAATCTAGGTATTCTATTTACTAGCTTGGGGCTCTTTCCAGTACACTATTCTGTACCCTATTCTAAAAGCGTGTTACATCAAGACTGTGGCCAGCCTTAAATACAATTGCAAGATGTACTACAAGTTTGTCTTTGTTGTCCCTAATTCAATAGTTTTGAATTAAAATCAGCTGTGCAAGAAGGCATTGATATTCATTCACTCTGATGTGTGAGTAACTGCTATTGTTGGTGTTAAGTCATTTTTCAGGCATATCTGATTCTTGATGACCTCATTTGGGGTTTTATTAACAAAGATACTGGAGTGTTTTGCCATGTCCTTCTCCAGTTCACTTTACAGATGAGGAAACTGGGGCAAACAGGGTGAAGTGACTTACCCAGGGTCACATAGATAGTAAGTGTCTGAGGCCAGATTGGAACTCATGGAGATGAGTCTTCCTGACTCAGGTATGGTACTCTATATACTGCACTACCTATTTGAGGAAGGCTTAAAATGTTATCTCAGCCACAAAGGTTACATGGGCAACCCCACTTATAGGTTACCTTTCGTCCTGCTATTTGACTCATTCCCACATTTAATCTTATTTTTACCTCTACAGCAATCCAGAGATCTATTTGAATTTTTTCTTTCTAATAAAAAAATTGCAACATATTTCTCATTAGTTAATGAGTTGATTCAATCTCCCGCTCTAGTCTATTCATTGAATAAACTGAAAAATTGTAGTTACTATTTTTTTCCTAACAGTAGTTACTAATAGCTTTCTCTATGTTAACTCTCTTAATCTCCTATGATTAAATGAATATTGAAGTTCCTGAATATTCAATTTAACAATGAAATTAAATGAGCACAGTATATAGCGTGCTGGGCTTGGAGTTAGTAACACCTGAGTTTAAATCCTGCCTCAGACACTTACTAGTTGTGTGACCCTGGGCAAGTCACTTAACCTTCATGTGCCTCAATTTCCTCATCTGTAAAATGTGGGGTTTGACTTGATGGCCTGCAAAGTTCCATCCAGACGCAAATCTATGGTGAAAAATAAGGCAAAGACATATATAATTATTTACAACATTTTAGTTGTGAGAAATGTCCATTCGGAGTTAATTCTTTAATTCTGAGAATGTAATTCTCCATTCAAGAGACTGAGTAATGATTCCGTTAAGAGTGAGGTTCATCTGGTGCCCACTCCCCCTGCCCCTTTCTGCATGTTTATATACCCTTCTCATGCATCCCAGTTATGAGAAGTAGCAAGTTCATCTTCCTCCTTCCTTCTTCCTCTTTCCTATATTAGTGTGTATCTCACTTCTTTCTCCTCACTAGTGAAGCTCTAAGACAGAACCAATCCATCCAGAAGACCTCTGTTTTTTTTATTTTATTTATTAAGCTCTCTCAATACCCTTTAATGACGTGGTTCTGAAGGGAGATTTGTTTCTTCTCTGCTATTAGAATGTCAACCCTGCATCGTTATACAACAAATTCTACCTTTCTAGGTTTCTCTGGACTCTTGTGTTTGCATTTCAAAGTTCCTATTCAGTCCTAGTCTTTTATGTAGAAATGCTTGAAAGTATTTTATCCTGTTCGTGCTCCATTTACTCTCTTGTGGGAATATGCTTAGCTTTGTGGGTTTAATTATTTTCAGTTTAAAGCTTGTCTTTTGATCTTTTAGAATATTGTATTCTAGGATATCCTTTGATTTTTAGTACAAGTTGCTAGTTGTAGTCCTAGAAGAGCTTCTTCCTGGTTGCTACAGTACCATAAATACTAAACTATAATTCCCACCCCCACCCATAGGAACCATAGGAACACTAGATTTTGGCTATGATATTTCTGAGACTTTTCCTTTTGAGTTTCCTTTCAGGAAGTGATTTGTATTCTTTCTGTTTATACTTTGCCTTTCTAGTTCTAATATATCTAGGAAGTTTTCATTTATGGCTAGAGTGCCCAGGCTTTTTTTTTTTTAAATCATGATTTTGAAAGAATTCAATGATACTTAAATTTTCTCTCCTTGAATGGTTCTGAAGGTCAGTATCTTATATTTTCTTCCAGGTTTTCAATCTTTTGATTTTGTTCTAACATTTCTTGCTGCTTCTCAGAGTTGTTGATTTCTTTTTTGGTCTGTTCTGATTCTGAGGAAGTCCATTTCTTGGTTAAGGTCTACTACATTGTCTTCTAAGTTATTTATTCTATTTTCATTTTTTTCCTCCAAAGCTCTCATTTTATTTATTTATTTTTCTTTTCTTGTTTAATTTTTTTTGTAGGTATCTGTGTAGTCATTGTGGAAGAAAATTTTTTCCTTTGATCCTTGCTTGTAATTATTAGGGATTTACTGTCTTCTTTCTGGGGATCTTTAGATTTACAGTAATTTTTGATGCTGATCAATGTTTTCCTTAATTTACTTATCTCTCCAGCTTTAGTTACTGAATTGGGACTTTTTGACAAAGCCAGTCTAATACCCCAAATATGTATTTTAGGGTGGGATGGTTGTTCCTGGGTCCATTGGATTCTTGAGCTGACCATTACCTATTGGGGAGTCCTTCTGGATCTTTGAGGTTCAGTGTGATGGCTTTTCAGGAGCCTCTTTGACATCTCAATACAGTTTTAGGAATCTCAGTACCCCCTGGGCGTGGGATGTCCAAGTCTGAGCTGAAACACTCTCCTGGTCAATGATATGACTGACCACTAGAACTTCCAAGATCCCAAACCAACTCCAGTGGTTTTATGAACACTGTGGGGATTTCTGACCACCCTGGTGACTGCTCAGGAAAGCCCTCTCTTCTCAATGCCCTCAGACACAGAGCTTTGCAGGCTTTGTGTGAGTGTTCTTTAACTGAGGGCAACTCACTTTACTGGGGTGAAGGGGCTTCCCTTTTCTATTACCTATGGCCTTCTGGCTAACTTTTTGTGCAGTTCTGGTATGAAAAAAATCTCTTTATTATAGTTTCTGTTTAGATTTCTTGATCATTAGTTGAGCTGATAAGAACTTTAGGGTCTTTCTGGAGTAGTTATGTGGGTGCTGGGCAGTTTGCATTAAAGCAGTCACCTTGAAAGAAAGTCAGGAAAGATTTCAAGTGTGTTACCAACAAGAGAATTTTCCTACTTTCCAGATCTGCTGTCACTTGAAGACTAGTTACTTAGTGATGAGTTCTTCAGCTATGGAAATCCATGAAACTAACAAAAATTTAAAACCTTATTTTTATATGCCCCCCACTTCTGTTTCTGTAGTGGCAGTTGTTTGTGGAAGTGGCAAAAAGAAAATTGGTCAAGGATGCTGAGAATCACAGATTGTAGGGCATATGGAAATGTTAATTTAACTTCTGCCTCTTTAAATAGGAGATTTTTGTCCAATGACCATTTAATTTATCTGCTCCTAGAGGAAATGAATCACTTTAATATTGACATCCTCTTAAGTTAATGAATGAATGAAAAAGTATTTGCTAGTCTTTTATTAGGTTCAAGGCACTGTGCTAAATGCTGGGGATACAGTGACAAACAAGTAAGTCAGTCCTTGCCCTAAAAGAGCTCACTTTCTAATAGTAGGTGACAACCCTTATAAGAGACTTAGGAGGAGGTGAGGGAGGAGTATGTGTGGTGACATGGTGTGAAAATGGCCAGGAAGTTTAGTGGAGCCCTGGTTCTGTGCATGAAAAGGTAAATGCTCATCTCTCAGAATCCAGGGTTCCAGAGATGGAGCCCAGGTTCTAGTGGGAATAGGACAAGGAGGATGGTCAAAAAGAGACCAGAAGAAGTAAAGAAGATACAGCTAAATGGAAGTCCAGCTCATGGCTTTTCTTTGGAGAGATGATTAAGAGAGCTGATGAAACTGGTTTCATCATGCGCCCAAAGAAAACAAGAAGCTCAATTTAATAGGAACCTGATTATTTTGGTTCATGTTAATCATCAACAAAAAGACCACAATGAAAATAAGTTCAACTTCTATGCCAAATTCTGTTGAAGAAAAATTCTGTCGAAATTGACAATATCCTCCAAACCAGGCTAACATATACCTTGATATACCATGTTCTCAATGTAGCATAGAGGAAATCAACAAAAAATATTTTCAGAAATATGGTTCAGAATCAAGAAACAAAGAGGCCCACTACTGTAGACTCCACAGAAGACTCCCAACTATATAACTTAAATGCTTTTTTCCAAGAAGAGAATTAGATATAGTTGGATATGGTGAACACCAAGCATCTTCACAAAGAAATGAAATTGGCGGTATCTTAAGACAAAAATCTTTTTGGTTCATAGGATTATAAAGATAGAGTTGGGAGAAACCCTCACCCAGTCCAACCCTCTTAATTTACAGATGAGGAAACTGAGCATCCAAGAGGTTTATTGATTTGCCCAAGTTCACACAGTTGCAGAGCAGGGATTCACCTTCAGGTCCTGTGACTTCAAATTTGGCAGTCTTTCCACTGTACCTCACTGCATACAATCAGATCATCAGCTTGTTGAATATTATTGAAACTGACATCATGTAATGATCCAAGATAATTTGAGCCAGAAAATATCTGTACCAGAATATTTATACTTAAAGTCCAATGTCATATCTGCTTTAGTTTAAATAGGTTAAAGCCATAATCATTTCAGAATTTGCCTGATCTCTAATTCCTTCTCTATCCATTCCTTTCAGCATTGGACAGGAGGGTAGTTATCTCATAATTGTTTATCCATACAATATAAGTCATTTTCAATTTTTTATGTTATCAGAAGAGACCATTAATGAACATCAGTCATGTCCAACTCTGTGATTCCATTTCAGGTTTTCTTGGCAAAAATAACTTGGACTGGTTTGCCATTTCCTTCTCCAGCTCATTTTACAGATGAAGAAACTGAATCAAACAGGGATAAGTGACTTTCCCAGGTCACACAGCTAGTGTCTGAGGCTAGATTTGAACTCAGGAAGAGTCTTCCTGACTCTACACCCAGCCCTCTCCACTGTACCACCTAGCATTTATTGAAATAAGTGCCTACAAATACAAGTAGAAAGAAAGACAGTATCTGCCCTCCAGGAACTAACATTCTAAGCATGTATGTGTGTATGTGTGCATGTATGTATGTCTATGTGTCAGTACTTATATGTGTATCTGTGTACGTGGGTGTATGTGCATGTGTGTATTGTATGGGTATATGTGTATGTGTATTTGTGTGTGTGTGTATGTATATGCATGTATGTATGTGTATTTGTGTGTATGTGGGTATGTGTATTTGTGTGTGTATTTGTATGTACATGTGTGCATATGTCTGTATGTGTGTATGCATGGGTGTATTGCATGTATGTGTATTTGTGTATGCATGTGCATGTGTGTATGCGCGTACATGTGTATGTGCATTGTGTATTTGTATGCGTGTGTGTATATGTGTGCATGTGTATGTATGTGTGTGTGTGTGTTACAAAACTATATGAAAAGAAGCTTGAAAGAGTGAGGGGAGGGTAGAAGCAAAGGTACCCAATCCAAAGGCATGACAGAGGAAGTTCAGAGTGTAGCTTGTAAAGGAATGAGACTTGGCTGTCCTGAATTCCCTCCTTAAAAAATGGTTCTGGAGGAACTATCCTATTAGAAGGAGAGGCCAAGAAGCAGAGTACTTCCATGTGTGAACCAGTAGCATTTCTTTTGAGCTGTTTCAATTCTGCTTTGTTCAAAGAGCACAACACTTTCTCTGGTGAGGGGACATCATGCTAGGTGGTCCTGTGCCAATGTCTCCCACGACATAAAATTAATTCCAAAGTTTTTAAGAGAGACCTTGAGGGTGTCCTTGTGTCACTTCTTCTGACCACCATGTAAGCACTGGCCCTGTATGCGTTCTAAAAAAAGTTTTTTTTGGCAAGTATATGTTTGACATTTGAACAAAATGGCCAGCCTATCAGAATTACACTCTGCACTGGAGTATGAATCCTTGACAGTTTAGTTCGAGAAAGGACCTTAGTGTCTGATACCTTATCCTGCCAGGCGATCTTCAGAATCTTCCCAAGACAATTCAAATGAAAGTGATTCGGTTTCCTGACATGGCACTGGTAGACTGTCTAGGTTTCACAGGCATACAACAATGAGGCCAGCACAACAGTTCTGTAGACATTCAGTTTAGTAGTCAGTCAGTTTATCCACAGTATTCAAAAATTCTCCATTTGCTGTAACTGATGATTTTCCATATGGATGGTATGGTACTGACTGATGGAGCACCTGTGTTTTCTTGGTGTTAATTGTTAGGCCAAAATTAGCACAAGCAGCAAAGAATCAATCTGCACTTTGTTGCACCTCAGTTGCAGAGGCTGCATTGAGTGCACAGTCATCTGCAAACAAAACATCATGCACCAACACTCCCTCCACTTGTTTTGTAGCCTTTTCAGGCTGAAGAATTTACCATCAGTGCCATAGCTGATCTTGATGCTGTGTTTGTCCTCAGTGAAGATGTTTGACCACATGGCTGAAAACATCATGCTAAAAAGTATGGGAGAAAGCACACAGTCTTGTTTCACTTGTTTTACCATTTGTGGCTGGGAGAGCATTATCCATTATCCAGAACCCAGGGAAGCATGCTGTTGTGAAATTGATGAATGTCTCCAGGCAGTCAAATCTTAACATATGTGATTGACAGTATTAAAAGCCATGGTCAGATCTTCAAACATTGTGTGCAGACCTCTGGTCTGTTCCTCGTATTTCTCCTGGAGTTGTTGGGTACCAAATACCATACTGACCATTCTTCGGCCCTTTCTGAAGCCACACTGGCTCAAAGGTTGATGACCATCTTCCAAGTGAAGAATCAGCCCATTAAGGAGGACTCTGGTCGTCAGTGACTAACACAAAGACAGCCCCCTCCCCCTTTAAACCCCTACTCCACAGTGATTGTCACAGGACAATCTGTTTCCTTTTCCTTTATAGAGATGGACCTGGAGGATAACCTCCTCCTGCCATATAACCCAGAAAATTTCAATTAACTTTTTTATGAGCAATGGACCCCCTCCCTGCATCTTGTAAATCTCAGCTGGAATAGTGTCAGCACCAGGTGCTTTGCCACATGAAAGGAGCCTAATGACATTCAAAACCTCTTCTACAGTTGAAACTTCAGCTAGGGAGGGATTGACTTCAACCTGAGGTAAACTGTCAATGACTTCAGCATTGATTGATGACAGTCTGTTGAGAACACTATGGAAATGTTCCTAGGATCATGTCCTTATCACTAATCAATGTGACTCCATCAGCACTGAGTAGTTGAGATGTATTATAGGTCTTTGGCTTATGAGCCTTGGGCATCATAAAAGAGTTTTGGATTGTTACTATCAGCATAAAACTGAATTTCATCTGTCTTCTTACTGAGTCAAGAAACCTGCATATCTCTAAGCTTTGCTTGTACTTTACTTTTGATGGAATTAAATGCTGCCTTCTTGGAGACAGTTTCTGAATTTCCCCATCATTTTTGTCAAACCAGTCTTGATGTTTACAATGTTCTGACCCAGATGAGCAAACATAGTGCTGTACACCAATCTCCGAAAACTCCTTGCTCCTTTTCTGCTCCACTCTTGCCAACTGTGTGTTGGCTCAACTTTCCCTCCAACAAATTGTTCCTGCTCAGAGAGGTGCTCTCATCTGTTGACATTAATTGTTCTGGAATTCATTTTGCCTTGGGGCCACTGCTTTTGTTGAATGTGAATATTTATCAGTCAAGCTGTCTGCACCACATATTACCTTCATTACCCTCCCATCCTATCTGTCTCTTCTCCTTACAATCACATAGTCTATTAAATGCCAATGTTTGCTGTGAGGGTGTATCCACAAAGTTTTGTTGCATTTAGGTAAATGGGAGACAGTGTTGGTGATGAGAAAGTCATGAGATGCACAAGTCTCTAATAGTAAGTGACCATTGCTGTTGCTGTTTCCAGTTCCATTTCTTCCTCTGACTCCCTGCCATGTCTGGTAGTCTGGGCCTGTTCTATTATTAAAGTATCCCAGAATTATAAGATTGTCCTCTTTTGATGATAAGGGTCTTTGGTCTTGCATAAAATTTTTCTTTGACCTCATCTGGGTTTGTCATGACAGGAACATAGACACTAATGATGGCGGCATGACCTTTTCCTGCAAGTGGCAGTTGTATTGTCATGAGCCTGTAGTTCATCCCTTTTGGTAGGTATACAAGCCTGTTGACTAGGTTAGTTTTGATTGCAAAAACCTACTCCAGCTTCACCCCACTATCCACTCCAGAAATACATGTATCTAGCTCCAACTTCAGTAAGCTGGCTTTCATTTGCCAGCCTTCTTTCATTTAGGGTTGTTATTTGGATGAAATACCTGCTGAGTTGCAATAAGAACTGTTCATCTTTCAGGTCTACTGGATTTTGTGTTGTCCATAAGTGTGCACACATCCATGTACCAATGAGGAGTGGAATCATCTTTGCAGAAGTTTTTATACTTTTTTTGTGTTTTGACACAAATAAAGAGTGGGACCCCTGCTTGCCACAGTAATCAGGACAAGCTTGGGTAAGTAGACATTTTGGGGGCACTCTTTCTAACCCTTTCCTCACACTAGGAGGTAAGCAGTGTGATCAGTAAGAGGCTGCTCAGATGACCCATGGTGTTGCTTCCAGTGAGAAGGCAACCCTATGACCTAAACTGCCTGTGAGCAGGGTTGTGACCGCAGCTCCAAGTGTGTATGTACCCACTGCTTTGTCACTTGCCACAGGACTTTGAGATAGGTAAAAATGGTAAACTGGTATGGGTGATGTCTTTTGATTCATGTATAAATTGGATTTAAGTGAAACAGAGTTGTAAGAAGTCATCAGCCTCACTTTCTCTTCAAGAGTCATAATAGTCCAGTGGCAGGACAGAGTCAAGACAACTGGTGATGACTCCAGATGTAGTGGATTACCTTGGTGTCTTTGATGTCTGAGCAAGCTCTAAGCAGTCTACAGCCCTGCTTCAGCTGCCTTTATGACCTTTGGAACAAACTCTTCTCATTTGCCCATTCCAACAGGGGAAGTCTTCATATACTTGGGGTAAACACCCCTCTAATTCTCCGAGGGGCTTGAGACCCCTTAGTTACCCTCAACATAGTTTAGCCTGTCTGCCTGAACCAGTTTACTACAGTGTGGTCACTGTGCATGCTACAGCTTGTCAGAGCCACAGGTGAGAGTTAGGTGGATCAGGTAGACACCAAAGATGGAAAAGAGCCCTCACACCAGAGGTACTAGTCTTTCCTGAACACTCCCTATATTCCCTTGAGTATTGCCTGGAGAGGAAATATAATACAGCCTCTAGTCAAACTCATTTATTCCCTAGATCAGACTGAAGAAAACATAACATAGGCTGTAATTACACTGATTTATTCCCTAGACCACCTTGTCCTCTGAAGAATATTAGTGACACTAAATTTTGACTTCTAAGGGCACCAAACTCTGTCAGAGTAATAGCAATGGGCATGCAGTGGGCCACAGTGTCCACAGTGGGCAAAAATGCAATGGGCAGCTCTAGAGTCCACCAAGGAGTCCAGGGAAATTCCCAGGACACCAGAAGGGGAGGCAGAACCTCCAAGAGTGAAAGACAGATATGGTTTTCTTTCTTACCACAGGGGAAAAGGTGAATGCTTGATTTTCTTCCTAAGTCCTTCCAGACAGAGTTCGTTTATTAGGCATGGAAGAGAAGTATCCTGGGTTGGAAACAGATTGGGAAAGGGGAGGAATAATGATGGAGAAGGAACTTGAATTGCCTAAAGCACAGTCATGAAGTACTGCCCCAAAGCTACCAGTATTTTGCTAGGAACAAGACAACCTAATTGTGAACAGATAATAGGAAAAGGTGGTTAAATCCACCGGTATATACTTGAAACATTGATTGTATATCAGAAATTCAGGCCTAACCCTAGGAAAAATTATGAAGGAGGCAAGGCTGTTTTCTCAAACCCCTAGTCTTACCCTATGCTTTCCCCCTCTAAATTAACATCTCTTTTCAGAGGTGTGCTAGTGAATATTTTACAGTAAGTTCTTGGAGGAGAGGAATGTGTCCATGACACTTCTAATTTTAATCTGTATTATCAACATTTTCTCCATCACTTTCTTAAGCATAAATGATCACAAAAGAATAAATCAACCCTGATTTGTAGCTGTTTGCAAATTTTTGAGGCATAAATCCTCACTCTTTTTAAAAATTTCATTTACTTTTTCTGAACTTAAGAAAACAAACATATCCATAATATAGTAAAGCAGAAAAAAAGATGACTGTATATGAAACTGCAAATCTCTTACTGCCCACCACCTCCCCTGTTCCCTGACAGTCAATAGGACACAGAGAAGCTGGAGTCAGCCTAACTGTTGCCCCTGTGTGGGGTGACTGCCCTCCCTGGCTCTGGCTGGCATCACTGCTGCCCTTCTCCTCCCTTCTTTTCTTCAGCTTACTAGTGAGTAAGCTTCAGCCTTCCTTGCTGTATAACCCCTATTTTTCTTAACACCACAATGATCTTGGTTCCTTCTTTAATAAATTAGAGAAGAGACATTAGAAAAAAAACCCAAAATACTGTGATATGTTCTTTTAAGCTAAGATAGAAATAAGAGTTAAGAAATTAATGAAAAATATCATTGCATGATGGCTAGAGAACCACCTTAAGAGTCAGGGGAAAAATGAGTTCAGGTATTGAAATACTTGAATTGATTTATATTGAATTGAATTGATGAATATTGGTTGTATGACCTTGGGCAAGTCTCTAGGATTGTAAATTGCAAAGTACGTGCCCAACTATGTTGACAGAGTCTGTGTCTTCAGCTGAGACCTAATCTTCTGGATCAGTGCTCTTTCAATCCAACTGAATATAGCCCATGTTTTGAAACATCTTGGATTCTCATCCCTGAAATTTCCTGGATCTCTTGGCTCCATCAAAAAAGCAGAACTGCAGGGAATTAAGAATAAATTTTCTCTCTTTTTTCCTTTTAACCATAAAGGTGAATAACCAATGCCACAAGTCAATCAATCAACAAGCATTTAATAAATACCTACTGCAGTCAAGCACTCTACTGTGCTCTTCGGTTACAATGACGAAATGAAGTAGTCCCTTCTTAAAAGTTTACATTCAAAAGTTTGCTACAAGGCAGTAACAAAAGAATGTGTAATGGAACCAGATAATGGGCCATTCATTGATCTTTTTCTTTTACAAAAGGATATTTACTCTGAAGATAAATGAATAACTAAAATACGAACTTCTCCCCATCTCCTTGGAAATACATTCTCTTCTATACTGCAGCATGCTTTGAGAGCATGATCTCCAACTTAGCTCAGTTCCTACATACCATTGGTGCCACAAAGTTCTTATCCAAATGGGTCATTGCTGCCTAGAATCCTTGCCTCCTCTACTGCTAGGTTGGATCCTGACGGCCATTCCTTGCTACTCAGGGCATTGATACCGGTCTGGCTGTAAAACCCAGCACAGTATGAGATTCCTGCAATCCCTTATATTGTTTTCCTGGCATTTTGTAATTCGCAAGGTCAAGCCTCCAGATTAATCTCCTTCACTTTGAATGGAAGAATAAAAATCAAAAACAGGTAAAGAACCAAGAACTGTTTTCATAGGGCCACATGGACTAGGAGGAGATAAAGTTCAAGGCTTCCCCTCTCAAAGCATTGCACTTAAAATACACTATCAGGGAAAAAGTCAAACCACATAACCAAAAGAGCAAAATTCTACAGTGGGGCCTTTAAAGCAAATTGAGTGGACTGCTTTAGGAAGCTTTCAAGACATGGATGAGGTCATTGCTATATCTATTGCAACCAAGCCAGCAGAGGCCGAGCAAGAAGGTCAAAATGACCTGCCAAGGGGACAGGGAGAAGGGTCCAAAGAGGCATGATGACTAGCTTTTGGGGGAAGGCTGAGAGAAGGCCAAAGCAACTCCTGATCTTGTATCCTCTGATGCCCTGTGTATTGAAACACCAGAAAAAGGAAGGTCAGGCCTTGGTGAGTTTTCCCTCTTCTCCCTAAAGACTCTGAAAAATCATATGTGTAGTCCCAAGCTCAATTACAAGGCTACTTTTCTTCTTTTCTTTCTTTCCTTCCCCTTTCATCCCTCCCTCCCTTCCTTTTTTCTTCCATCTTTCCTTCTTTCCTCCTCCTCTCCCTCCTTCCTTCCCATCTCTTTTTCTCTTCTCTCTTTTTTCTTTCTTTCTTTCTTCCATATGTTCTTTTCTTCTTTTTTCTTTCTTTCCTTCTCTTTTTTCTTTCTTTCCCCCCTCCTCTTTATTTTTTTCTCTTTCTTTTTCTTCCTTCCTTCCTTCCTTTCTTAAAAGTAATTCCCTAAGAAGCCATGTGTGTCTACCTAGGAATTCTTGACAGATGCCTGAGAGTAAGGAAGTAGAGATTTCAGATCTTTACCAGAGTGGTTGATGTGTGAGAGTTTTAATAGAATTATCTTTAATTTCTGGTTCCGTTCAGTGAATGAATTCATTAATAATGTGAATGTTAAATTCCCTTACTGGCAAGCAACAAGAAATTAGGAAGGAAAAAAAATCTTAGTGGGATGAGAACCCTAACCACCTGTTTTTTCCATCTCCCATGTGCATCTGTATAGAAGAAAAACCTTTAGCAGGTTTTTGTTTTTGGAAGGAAGGAGTTCTTAATCTTTTCTGTGTCATGGACCCCTTTGGCAGTCTGGTGAAATTATAAAGTGTTATGTAATCATCATATGTAAAATCATATTTTAAACTCTAGACTTAGGTAGTGTAATAGCTACCAAGGCAAACCTCTAAGAGCTGAGGAAGCAGAGGTTGTATTAGTTTCCCACATGTGAAAAAAGGGAAAGAAATCTCTCAAACCTGGTGGTTTATGCTGGGATCACAATGCTAATAGCTATCCTAGAGCCACTCACCTGCCCATCTCCTATGCCCATATTAGACAGGTTTGGTTTTTTTCTGCAGAAGGAAATCATTTGGCAGGTGATTTTATATAGTGTCGGGGTATTTAACCTTCTGTTATGGATGCCTTTGGCAATCTGGTGAAACCTGAGAACTCCTTTTTCTTTCTTCCTTTTTTTTTTAAAAAAAAAGTTATACATCAAGGTATTTTATTTACAGATGGTATTTATTTTTTCCAATTATATGCAAAGATAGTTTTCAACATTTACTTTTTATAAGATTTTGAATTCCAAATTTTTCTCCTTCTATCCTTTCCCCCCTCCTCAAGAGGGCAAACAATCTGATATAGGGTATACAAGTGCAATCATGTTAAATATATTTCTACATTATGGACTTCTTTTTCTGAATGTTTTTAAATACATAAAATAAAATACACAAAATTGTAAAGGAAACCAATAATACTGAAATACAGTTATTGAAATGCTTTTTAGAAATTTATGGAACCCATACTAAGAGCATCTTGTATAAGGGAAAAGCCCTATTCTAACATAGACAGCAGGACAGCTAGGTGGCACAGAAGATAGAATGACTGGCCTGGAGTCAGGAAGACACATCTTTGTGAATTCAGTCTGGTCTCAGACACTTACTAGCTGTGTGACCCTGGACAAGTCACTTGAACCTGTTTGCCTAAGTTCCCTCATCTGTAAAATGAGCTGGAGAAGGAAATGACAAATCACTCAAGTATCTTTGCCAAGAAAGCCCCCAAAATGGAGTCACAAAGAGTTGGACATGACTGAAACAACTCAATAACAACAAAAAACCTAGAGAACAACAAATATGCCTTATTTCTGCCAATGGTACCCTTGGGTACTTGTCTAACCCCCTGTTTAAACAGGTATCCAAGGGTACCATTGGCAGGAATAAGGCATAAATAAGAAGGAAGATGATGATGAAAAGTTAAAGGGAACCTGAGAAAGGAAAGAAACACAAAAGAAGCGTGTGATGGTAAACAGTGGTCGAATAAAGCCATGTACCTTAGAGTTAAACCAAATAACAGCAGAGGGCCACAAGTGGTAGATAAGAGTCAGACAAGCAGAAATAAGATTGTTTGAGGCAAGTAAATCTTAGAGATCACGTCAATAAATGAGTCAGAATCAAATAGGCAAGCCAGAGTTAGAGCATACACACATGGTATCAGGATACATCTCAGATCAAAAGGTGGGTAAAGAGAAACAAAGCTCAGAAAGACATAAACAGGGTAGAGTGGGGCAGATGTCTAATTAAATAGTCAAGAACTCAGATCCATATAAATGAAAAGAGCAAGAAAAATATCAAGACAAGGAAAGGCACTGATAGTTAAACAGAAGCCTTTGTCCAACTGTTAACACAGGATCATAGAAACCGATGCTCAGATAACCTAGTTCAACCCTCTCTTCCTACTAATGAAGAAACTGAGATTCAGAAGAGGTTGTGACTTGTGCATGTTCATATAGCTATTAATTATTGGAAGAGATTCAAAGCTAGGCTCTCTAGACTTCAAGTCAGATGTTCCTTCCATGCTTTTATGTACTTTGATTTTTACATACTGGGGTGTTTGTTTTTTTAAATGACACTTGTTTTAAACTATAAGAAGAAAAGAATCTGGTGTAACTTTTAAATAATAGCTAAGAATTTTCCTACAAAACAATTGCATGGACTTTACAAATACAAGATATTACAAAAGTTTTTAGTTTAAACTTCAGCTGAAAATTATACTAAGACTTTTGGAACTCCCTGTATAGCCACCAACCTCAAATGGTTAATTTTCAGATAAGTTTGAGTGACTGGAACACAAGACTATAAGAGACATCTATATTTAACGGTAACTCTAGTCATATCATTATGAAAACAACATAACAGCCAAATGTCTGACATTATGTAGCTCTGATTTTTTTTTCATTCTTCATTTTTTTTATTTATGGGCTTTGACCCAAAATGGAAAACTTGAACTCAAAGAGGATGTTGGAGTCCTCTATGAACAAGTATGGACAAAGCAGAAATGAGAAATGGCTTGTCAACAGAAAACTTGAAGAGTGTGGACAGATTCCTGTGGGAACGAGTTGTTCTCATTGGTGACCCAGTTTTCAAGATCTGGGCTAGAAAAATGAATGACTGTATTACCACTTAATTAGAAGCTTCTGACAGGGCCTAAAGCCCAGTTAGCTGTTACATATTTTTTAAAAAAATGTATTTGTATTGTGCTTTATAGGTTACAAAGCACTTTTACATCCATTATCTTAATGAAACTTTGTCTGGTAAGTGAAACAGCTCCCACCTCCGATACATGTGGCATTAGGCAAGTCACTTGATGTCCCTAAGCTTCAGTTTCCTTATCTATGTAAAAAGGGAGTTGAACTGGATGATCTCCAAAGTCCTAAATCTGTGATCCTACATTGCCCTCTCCATCTGACCATGAGAAAACTAAGGCACTGAAAGGCTGTGATTTGCCAAAGATTATGGACCTAGGACATAATATTAACAATAGCTAACATATATGTGGTCCTTATTCTGTGCCAGTCACTGTGCTAAGTACTTTATAATTATCTCATTTGGTCCTCACAGCAACCCTGGGAGGTAGATACTATTATTATCTCCATTTTACAGATGAGGAAACTGAGGCAAAAAGAGGTTAAATGACTTGCCCGGGGGTCACACAGCTAGTAAGCATCTAAGACTACATTTGAACTCAAGTCTCACTGATTCCAGGTCTAGTGCTCTCTGTCTCTCTGTCTCTCTCTCCCTCTCTCTCTCTCCCTCTCTCTCTCTCTTTCTCCCTCTCTCTCTCTGTCTCTCTCTCTCTCCCTCTCTCTCTTTCTCCCTCTCTCTCTCTCTTTCTCCCTCTCTCTCTCTTTCTCCCTCTCTCTCTCTCTGTCTCTGTCTCTCTCTCTCCCTCTCCTTCTCTCTCTCTCTGTCTCTCTCTCCCTCTCTCTCTCTTTCTCCCTCTCTCTCTCTCTGTCTCTCTCTCTCCCTCTCTCTCTCTGTCTCTCTCCCTCTCCTTCTTTCTCTTCCCTTTACAGAGAGAACTTTAACACTTGGAATGCGCTCTCCCACCAACCCCAATGCCGCCAAGGAAGTGATGACAAGAAAATTCTCAGCTTTATGCCTTAGTTCTCTCTTGGGATCTTCCATTATTGTAGTTGCTCTACCTAAACATTTTTTAACTCCTCTATCCTGAAAGAAGCGCAAATACTGACTGTCTAGCCGTATAAAGGAAAGGAGGGGAGTGGAGGTAGAATTGGAGTATCGGCACAGGAAGCTGTTCTAGGTTTGAAGGAAAGGAGACTAGAATTATATGAGGTCAGTTTTATCCCCTAAGAGGCTACTCAAGATAGGGACCCAGGCCAACAAACGTACCCCCAAATCCGAGGATGCAGAGGCAGCCTTGTAACCCAATCTCATCAGCAAAAGGAAAGGCGGCAGAAAGCGAGTTACAAGGAAGACAAGAAAAAGGCTGAAACAGATCAGGTCTTTTTATAACCAACTCTGTGTGTTTTCTTTATGCCCTGGATCATAGCATTAGAGAACTTAGAACTGGTTGTTTGCTGTTGTTTTGGTTCAGTCATTTCAGAATTGTCTGACTCTTCAGGACCCCATTTGAGATTTTTCTTGGCAAAGATACTGGAGTAGTTTGCTGTTTCCTTCTCCAGCTCATTCTCAACAGGCGAGAAAACTGAAGCAAACAGGGTGAAGTGACTTGTCCAGGGTCACACAGCTAATAAGTGTCTGAGGCTGGATTTGAACTCCGGAAGATGAGTCTTCCTGACTCCAGGCCTGGTGCTCTATGCACTATGGCACCACCTACCTACCCATGTAGAATGGAAACTTAGAACTGGAAAGGATCTTAAGTATCAGTAACTCTCCTATTTTATAGAAGAGATAACTAATTGCAGAGAGGCTACGTGACCTGCCCAAGGCCACTCAGTTAGTACAGTTAGGATTACACCTATTTAAAGTTCTTTCTACTGTACTACATCAAGCCAATATAAATCACAAATCAATCGGTCAACAAGTATTTGTTAAACACCTGTCGTGTGCCAGGCATGGTGCTAGGGTCTGAGTATCAAAAGACAAAAATGAAATAGTACTCACAAGCTTACATTTTCTAGGAGGAGACAATGTGTAAACATTTAAATACAGCTGATAAAAAATGAATACAAGGTAATCTTCAAGGAGAGGCACTAGCTAAAGGAGTGAATAGAAAAAGCCTCGTGTAGGAAGTGGTGTACGAGCTGAACTTTGAAGATAACTAGGAACTCTAAGAGACAGAAACGAGGAAGGTGGGGCATTCCAGCCTCTGGGGACATCCTATGAAAGACATGAAGACAGGAGATGAAATGCCCTATGTGAGGAACAGCAAGAATGCCAATTTGGATGGGCTAAAGCATAAGAAAGGAGGTGTATGATAATGTATATTATTGTATAATATATTATAACATACCATATATTATAATATATTGTTATATAATATATTATACAGTAAAATATTGTAAAATATATTATTGTATAGTAATATATAATAATGTATAATAATGAGTAAATGAGGTGCTTACTATTTGAGGTGCATATTTGAGGTGCTTACTAAGCACTGTGCTAAAAGCATTGGGGACAGTATCAACTGTGTCCAACAAATGGGAGTAGACCTCCTCAGCTTAGACTTAGACTCCTATGCAGAGGGAGACATTATATAGTGAATAAAACCAATTAATTAAAAGGAAGCAATACAACATTAAGTAATCTGATTTCTAATTTGATGGAATATTAGGGATTTTTCAAGTTGGGAGGGGGAGAGCAAATAGGTGTAATTCCCTGAATTCAGAAAAAGAGATATTCCACCCTCCCCCCCACCAAGTGTCTGAAAACAATCAAAGGAGGATGGAAACAATAACTGATTAATCAGTATGGACCCAGTTTTCAGATAAGACATATAGGTTGCTTGAGATGTACAATTATGAGAAAATTCCTGTATCAGTCTTTGGATCTGAATGAATTTGGTCAGCATAATCTTTGCTAAGAGTCTCTAAGCAGCAGGTAGAGGCGGTCCACCTTCCCAGCCATGCATAGTTAAGTTCATACAATACAATAAGATTTTCTCCCAATTCCACAACTGAAAAAGTTTTCTCACAAGATAGAAGTTGGATCAGACCCATAACTGAATAGAAAGGGAACTGAACTAGCTCCAGAACTGAGTCAAAATGGAATCAGTGTGGTTTGCCCAATTCCCACCACCACTTGCTGTCCTAATCTCCTCCATTCCCTTGATTTTCTCATGGTCAGGGTGGCACATGTTGCCTCCTGTCTCTCCCTCAGGGTGCCCCGATGCTTTGGTTAGGTTGACAGGTGGCCCTTTGAGTGGCAGCAGGTTGGCAGTTGGTGGAAATGACTAACTCCTTCTTTTTTCGCATTGTGTCCATAGATAATGACTGTTAGGGGTAGGCTAGAAGCTAGACTAGTGATCCAGGAGGTGTGGCCACTCGCAGGACTTCGATGCTTATTGGATTGTATGTGGCAATTGGTCAGCAATTGCTGTTGGTGGTGACAAGGAAAGTGACTCTCTTCTCTACAGTGTTTTGTCTCCTTAGAGATAGATATGGGAGCATGGCTGGAAGCAGGCCTGGTGGATTGGGAGACACTGTTATTCCAAAATCTCTTGAGTTTAGGGTCCTGGCCTCTCTCCATAAGGATCTGAAGGGAAATGATGGTGGAAGCAGTGATTTGATTCACCTGGCACATGTAGTTTCTCATTTGTCCTTCAGGGAATAATAAAGCTAGTAATACAGGTTGGATACAGGTTGTGAAAGCTAAACACATTAAACAAAATTGACCATGAAGGTGGATTTGGCTTCTTGATCTTACATAGGGCATTCTAAGGGAGATGTGTCCTCTGCTCTTGACATCAGAAAATAAAAAAGCTACTTAAGAGACCCTGACTTGTCTGTACTGTGCAATACATGAAGAGTTCTTATTGGTTTGTGCTTTTCGGTATTGGCGGCACCTTTACTCATTCATTCCCCTTGGCTGACAGGTTGAGGCAAGGAAATTGGAATATTCTTTGCTCTCCATTGCTACTTCCAATTCCTCTTTCCCTTACCACCATCACTTAGTAATCTCTCCTTTAAGGTCTATGCTATTTGTATCTGCCTTCCAGTCAAGATCCTGGTAGCTGCTCCCTACGGATCTCAGGTCATTCCTCAAAGAGTTTGGGTATCTGGCTCGCAATTTTTCTCTTCTCCTCAACTTTTGCCCTATGCTAGGGAACTTCAACATGTATATTGACTTTCCCTCAAACATTCTAACCTCTCAGTTCTTCAACCCACTCATTTCCTATGACTCCAACCTACATCAGCCACACACAAAGATGGTCCTACCCTTGATTTTACCCTCACCCACAATTGCACCTTTAACACATTTGAGAATTCCAAAATGTTATCTATTATCTTATCTTATATTTATAGTATCATTACCTTAGTTATTATATTAATATTATATATCATATTATCTATAGAGGCTTTCTACCTCTTTCTGTGCCTTCCCTTACTAAACCCCACTCTTTGTTTACACTGTAAACTCTAATCTCTGGATCCTGTAGTTTGTTCCTAGGTCATCTCCCTTGCACTAGCTAGCCACTTGTCCTATTTTCCCTATCTTGACCCTATAGTGAGCCTGTTCAACCCTACACCATTCTTTTCTCTGGGATCCCTGGCCCCTTTATCATATCATTGATTGCCCTAGGCCATGCTTCAGCCTTGGACAATTCCCACCATCTATTACCTTCACTCCTACATGTGTACTGCTGAATGAAAGTGGAGAAACTCATCTAACACCCATATTCTGACGAGGTCCACTATAAATCTGTGTTATACAACCTTAACTGGGCCCTCGGTGCCACAAGGCAATCTTTCTATATCTCCCTTTTCAACTCATTATCCTACTCTCCACAGCATCTCTTCCAAATGTTTTCATCTTTTCTCAAACCTCCCCAGGCTTCCCCTCTCTCACACCTGTTCCCTGATGACTTTGCTTCATATTTAACAGAAAAAAAATTGAAGCCATTAACTGTGAGCTTCCTCTTCTCCTCTCTTCTTCATCTCATCACTCATATACCTTCTGCCACCATCTCTTCTTTCATCCCTTTCTCACAAGAAGAGGAAGCCTTCCTTATTCCTTACCAAGGCCTACTCCTTCACCTGCTCAAGGGACCCCATAATATCCTGTCTCCTCCAACAAATTGCCCCCTCTGCCATCCTCACTATATTATTTACCTTAAATTTCTCCTTATTGACTGGATCATTCTCTGCTGCCTACAAACATGCTCATGTCTCCTCCTCCCTCAAAAAACCTTCACTTAATCTTTCCAATCCCTTCTATCAACCTCTCCTGCCTTTGTAGCCAAGTTCCTTGAAATCTTATAATAGGTGCCTCTACTTTCCTTTCATTCACTTCTTTGCCACTTAAACTATGGCTTCCCACCTCATCATTACATCAAAACTGCTCTCTTTAGAGTTACTAATTAATTGCCAAAACCAGTGTTCTTTCCTCAGTCTTCATTCTTGACCTTTCTGCAGCCTTCTCCTTAAAGCTCTTTTCTCTAGGTTTTTTGGAACACTGCTTCTTCTGGTTTTCCTCCTACCTATCAGACTGCACTTTCTCAGACTCCTTTGCTAGATCCCTATCCAGGTTATACCCTCTAACTATAAATATACCAGAGAGACTTTTTTCTGGGCCCTCTTCTTTTTTTCCCTATTTATTATTTCACTTGGTAGTGAAGCTACCATGGATTTAATTACCATATCTATGAAACTGACAATTCTCAAATCTACTTATCCTGCCATAACCTCTCTGCTGATTTCTAATCTTGCATCACCAATTGCTTTTCAAAGACATCTCAGTAGACCTCTTAAACTTAACATGCCCCAAACTGAACTTATCTTTCTCCCTAAATTCTCCTTGACATTCCTGTTTTCCTTATTACTATCAAAGGTACTACCTTTCTCCCCATTCTCTCAGACTTTAAACCTTGGTGTCACCCTCAAGTCTTCAATCATCTCTCACTTTCCATATCCAATCTGTCACCAAGACTCATTTGTAACATCCCTAAGATATGCTCCCTTCTCTCTTCTGATCCTACAACCATCCTGGTACAGGCCCTCGTCAACTCATATTTGTACTATTGCAATAGCCCGCTGGTGGACCTGCTTATCTCAAGTCTCTCCCTACTCCAATCCATCCTCAATTCAGTCATTAAAATGATTTTCCTAAAGTACAGATCTGACCATGTCATCTCTCCCTACTCAATAGACTCCTGTGCCTCCCTATGACCACAGGGTCAAATATAATATCCTCTATTTGATGTTTGAAGCCCTTTGTAACCTACTCCCCCCCACCTTTCCAAACTTCTTACTCCTTTCTTTTTGTCAAATACTCTTCAAACCAGTAACATTGGCCTCCTTGCTGTTCCAGCAACAAGATGCTCGATTTCTTGGCTCCTGGCACCTTCTCTGGCTGTCCCCCATGTCTGGCATGCTCTCTCTCTTCATTTCCACCTCCTGGCTTCTCTGACTTTATTCAAGTCCCAACTAAAATGCCATCTTCTACAGGAAGCATTCACCAACTCCTCTTAATTCTAGTGCCTTCCCTCTTATAATTAATTTTTTTCTCCAAATTTATTAATTTATTTGTTTTTCAACAATCACTTCCATAAGTTGTAAATTTTCTCCCCCTCCCTGCCCCCTCTCTCCCTAACACAGCATGCAATCTTATATGGGCTCTATTATTAATGTTCCTATTAAACACATTTTCACATTGGTCATGTTGCACCGAAGAATTAAAACAAATGAGAGAAACCATGAGAAAAGCAAAACAAAACTCCACATAACAAAAGAGAAAATCTGCTTCATTCTGAGTTCTGACTCCATAGTTCTTTCTCTAGATGTTCTTATAATTATTTTTAAGTTTTTCTTGTGTATAGCTTATATATATATATATTTGTTTGCTTCTTATTTTCTTCATTAGATTGTGAGCTCCTCCAGGGCAGGGACTATCGTTTGCCTCTTTTTATACTCCAGCACTTAGCAAAATGCCTGGCATATGGTCGGTGCTTAATTAATGTTTTTTGACAGGCTACTATGTTCAGAGATTTGCATCCCATAAATAATTCATGTTTGCAATGATTGGTGACTCTCAGGGTTTTATACCTTGGAGACACCCAGATTGTCACGATTATTCTCAATAATTTTTTCTTCTTATGCTAAAGATATCTTCCCTGCCTGTCAGAGTTGACTAAGAACTAGCATATAGGCAGTGGAAAGAGGGGAAAGAACAAGCATCTTGGAGTTAAGTTTTTTCTGTGAAACTCACTGGTGCTTTGTGGTAGCAAAGAACAGAAATTCAGTGGATGGCTTTGGTCAGGGAGTGTTAAACAAATTATGCTATGTAAATAACATGTAAAAATCATTGTACTTCATGTCATGATCTATGCAGCCAGGGCCCAATTAGTGCAAATAATGAACCCCTGAAGATGTCACATTATTTGGATTCACTCTGTATATTTCGATTGGATTAGGACCAGTTACCATATTTTATGTAATTAAAACTTCAAATAGTGCATATTTAAATACATATGACCCTTTTAGTGAATTCATTATTTTTTACTAATTTGGACCTAGTCATATGAGACATGCAGCAAAATAAGAGTGATGTAAAGTGAAGAAAGCCATACTAGGAAAACAAATACATAATGACTGCAATGATGTAACTGCAAAAGACAACAAAACCAAAATGAAAATTGCATAATTACAATGACCAGGTTCATTCATGGCAAAGAGATGAGAAAATGTGCTTTCCTTCTTTCACTGGAGTGGTGGGAGGTGATAGGTCTGAAATGCTAACTACCATATCAGAAATGTTTTAGGTGCTGTATGGTTTGGTTGAATTGTTTAAAAATCTTTATTATAAGAGAAGGATTATGGACAATGGGTGGAGAGAAGTATCACTGGAAATGAATGTGACATGAAAACATCAAAGACATAAACAGACTTTAAAACACTCATTGGTGCTTTTCAAATGTCAATTTGACCAATGGCAAGAGTGTAAGAATTTTGTAACAAATTTTCAATAATATGTGTAGGGTTCAGGGCTAAGGAAGTATCTCATAGAGCTATTAAGATCTCCTCCTACACAAAGCAACACACCCTTAGCATTTTCCTGGCACATTTTTGCACTTTTCCACTTCCTAACAGATAGGATCTGCCAGCCCTGGAAATTCTGTCTTGCTTTTTGGCATCATGAGAATTAGGCCATCATATTCTCAGAGATAATCTGAGTTGCATTTTACGTTTTGGTCAGATGTCTTCAGATGTATGCTCTTGAATACATACCTTTAAAAAATTAAACGTGTATTTGGACCTGTAGGTCTAATTTTGATCTAGGTTCAAAGTTTAATTCTAAATGCAAATTACTCAATATTATTAACCAGTTTAAAAAATGAACTTTTGCCAGTGCTGTTCCTGGAACATGGCAGTTCCATAACCACTACCTGCAACAATAATCACTGAGTATCAGCAACAACCTTGTATTGGTTACAACTAGAAGGTTTCATTACATTCTCATTTTTAAATTAATTTTGATTATGAACAATTAAAACTTCATGTCCTCTTATCCTCTGCTTTGGCATTCTCAGGTCAAGGGGGGACATTTTAAAAATCTATTTATTTATTTTTAGTTTTCAACATTCATTTCCACAAGATTTTGAGTTCCAAATTATCTCCCCATCTTTCTTCTGCCCCTATGCTCAGACAGCATGCATTCTGACTACCCCTTCCCCCAGGCTGCTGTCTCTTTTATCATCCCAAGGAGGATATTTTTGACAAGCCTAATTTTATAAATATGGATTAAGCCCCCCTTCAATGCAGCATCTCTATTCACAGACCAGGGAGCAATTACAAATCAAATTGCAAAGTATTTTTCATTAAGAGAAAATAGCAAAGTAACTCACAGAAAAATGGGAATTGAAGACATTCTCAGTTTCCTCCTCTATCTCCTACCACTGGTTTATAACTCTTATAGGCATCCAAGGAGAAGTAATAACTTCAGAAATAATAGGTGGGGCTAGGAAACTCTTTGTAGGGGAAGAAAAGGGATGAGAAATGACTCTCTCATTTTCCACTTACTTCCAGATTGGTCTTACTAGTCAGACATGTACAGATGCCCTTTCAGAGCAATCATCTTCCTTAATGGCTATAGACTCACCTATATGGCCCCTCTTCTGACCAAAGGCTGTCTTCCCAGTCATTGCAGGAGATATTAGTTGCAGTTCTCCATAGCTGCCTTCTTGACTCTCTTATCTGTCCTCCCTTTCTTTTTCTTCCTTTCTACTCTTGCCTTTCTTCTATTATCCCTTCTCTCATATCCCACCTCTTTATTCACTCCTTTAAAACTTTCCTACTCCTACCCAATCCCTACTATCAGCTCCTCCCTTTTCTTCCCCCTCCTCTTTTTCCTTTTATTATTAAATGTTTTATTTTAAATTTAAATACTCAAATGAATCTGTGATCTCATTAATACAGATGTTTCCTTTAAAATAAAGATATAATCCATCCATGCCTTGTATTGATTCTAGTTCATATTCACCATAAATGTATTGGAGGTCTTTTTTAAAAAATATATTAATATAATAACAGAAGGGCACATAGGCCACACAACAGTTAATCTTTACTCTTGCCATATGTTTAACCTATCTTCTTTTGCAGTTATACATTTTTTTTGATGACAATGGTCTATCAAGGCACCCCCAGACCCTCCAGGATGCACTCCAGCCATATTTCTGCATGCTATTACATGTATACCTCTGCTCCCTTTCCTTCTTCTACCACTTCTGGAAACGTTGCCCTCTGACAATACTTACCATTTTTGTGACTTCCAAAATTAAAATATTCTTCCACAGATACTGCTCCCCTACATGTTTTATCTTCTCTATTAAAATGTAAACTTCTTGAGTACATGGTCTGTCTGCTTTGTGTCTTTGTATCCCTAGCACTTAATACAGTACTTGGCACATAGCAAAAGCTTAATAAATGTTTTTTTATTCGTTGATTTATTCATTCATTCATTCTTGACCAGTTATTCTTCATAGTGCCTTATTTCTGTAAGTTAAATACTAGTGATGAGTGTCACCTGATAAATATTCTCAGCCTCCCAGGGGAAAGGGGGAAGTTTCAGAAAAGTATCAGCAAAGATACCATAAAAAGTAGTCTACTTTCCCTCTTTGTTCCAGATAGGCCCACTTATGGATATGCATATGTGTGTGTGTGTGTGTGTGTGTGTGTGTGTGTGTGTGTACTTTTTTATTTACCTATTTGTCTAGAGGAAATTTCTTTGATTCTTATGGGGTTCTTAATTGCTCCCTGGTTATTATTTCTCCTGCTTTTCACATATTCCTGGCTAAGGAATATGACAGCAGAGTATCTGGAAAAAGGTTTATGATCTTCCAAGGAAGAAATCATCATTCTTCCGCTTTTGCATTCCAAGTCCCATGTTAGATACTGGATGCATCTTATGTTTGTATCCTGACTCACCAGCTTCTTATTTTTATCACTGGGGATGACATCAAACTTGACCTAGGGGTTAGTGGTCACTAAGTTCTTTATATAACATAGAAATAAACAGTAGCTAGGGAAAGAATGATATGAAAGGGCTTACTGGTAGAGTCCATTAGAGATAACGCAACCTCTGTGCAAGTGCTTCTAGCAACAGCAGTGTGAGGTGGAGTCCCTTGCTTACTCTCTTTGCTCCTCGTGGGGAGGAGGGCATAATATTTTCCTAGGAATATTTCAGTTAAAGAGGAAGCATCCTTTCCAACTCTAGGGCAAGGAATGAAGGACGGAGTTCATCTTACCCAGTCATTGCTCAGGCTCCATCCTCTCAGCATAGCAAAGACTCTGTTTGCAATTTCTGCAGCAGAGGTTCTGAAGGTCAACTGTCAGGGTCTTTACAGGAAGGGTCAGAGGTCAGCAGATGTATATCTGCAAAATTCCCGTGTCATTTATATATAAGATGATCCAGAAGATGACTCATTATCCCGAATCTCTCTCTCTCTCTCTCTCTCTCTGCCCACCCATCTATCCTTTAAATTTATTGCAAACACACTGAGGAAATCCCAAGTTTCATGATACCAGGGGCTAATAGAATCCTAGAAAAGCATCTCCACATCAATGGCTATTCTAATGCAGGACCAGATTCTGATGTAGGGTTACATTTGTGAAGAGTGTCAGCCTGATTTGAGTCCCATGTGCCTCTCCATTTCCTCCTTAGAGATATTCAATTTTACTTCTTCAAAGAATTCCATGATTACCAGGCCTAACCAATAAAAATTTAACATTGAAAATTCAATGCAACTCACTAACTTGCTTAGTAACTATTTACCATTATAGATTTAGAGTTGGGAAGATCTTCATTGAACTCAGTTACCTCCTTCTTTTTTTCAGATGACTCACCAAAGTTAAAAGATTGGCCTTAGGTCACACAGTGGCAAACCTGAGACTTGAAACAGTATTCCTCCTACAAACCACATGCTTTCCCCACTGTATCATATGGTCTTTGTATTTCAATACATTAATCTCAATATATAAAATGTCATCAAAAAATTTCTATCCTCTCCTCTAACTTTTCATAAGAATTCTTTTTTTGTAAATTGATTTTTATTACCTGGGAAGACTTATATGAACTGATGCAAAGTGAAGTTAGCAGAACCAGAAAAATAACGTATGCAATAATAGCAAAGACATACAAAGTCTGATCAATACAGTGATCCATGATAATTCCAAAGGAATGATGAAAAAAATGCTATTCACTTCCATATACAGAACTGATAGTTTCTGAGTGCAGATAGAAATAAATTTTCTCTTTTTTCTCCATTTCTTTCTTCTTTACAATATGCCTAATGTGGAAATATGTTTTGCATGACTTCATATGTATAATGGATATTGCAATTCTAGCCTTCTCAATAGGTGAAGGAGGATTGGAGGAAGGGAGAGAATTAGAAACAGAAACTAAAAATTAAATTGATTAAAAAATTAAAATGAAATTCATCTTTCCTTTTACTGTGTTTCCTTATGGTTTGATAGAAACTGGAGAAGATAGAGAGTAGAGAGACATTTTTTCTGAATGTAACTTTTAACCTTTATTTTGTGAAGAAGATGAAGAGAATTCTTGCAAAGGTACCATTTGTTATCCCAAGTGAACTGGTGTGGATTGTGTCCTTGGAGCTGAAAAGTTACTTGGCATTTTTTTGAGGATCGCACCTCTGGTTGTGACCTTTCTCACAGCTAAACTATTGTAAGTAATTATCTATTTCTTTATTGTATTATTGATGTCATTGTTAAGAAGATTTATATTCAGTAACTTTAATAATTAACCTTAGGAAACTAATGGACTATTCATGTGTATAAATACACACATATGAAAGTTTTCTAGCTTATTAAATAAATAATATTTTATAAACTGGTGGGGACTCTGAACTTAGTTGATTAAGAGATACGTTGAAATTGTATTAATTAGTGAAGAAACAAATAAATATACTCTGGATCTCCTAGCATTCAGGATAATAACTTACTGCAAATATTTTTGTACTCTTCTATTTATTAAAATTATGTTTCAATGTTTTTTTCTTCTTTTCTTCACTTTTTAAAGCACCCCTCTTGCAAGTTCTTCTCTCCCTGAATTTCCCCATCAAATATAAGAAGTAAAACACAATCCTTGTAACCAGTAAGCATAATCAAGGTAAACAAATCCACTTATTTGCGATGTTCAAAAATAAATGTTTCATTCTGCACCTTAAATCAATAACCTCTCTGTCAGGAGGTCTGTACCATGTTTCATCCTCAATACTCTACAATCAGGATTGGGTTTTGCACTGATCAGAGCTCTTACATCTTTCAAAGTAGTTTTGTTTTACATTGTTGCTATTATCCCATAAGTTGTACTCTCCATTTTGTTCACTTTACTTTGTATCAGTTCATACCAATCTTCTCAGTTTTCTCTGAAGCAGTTTTTTTTAGTCATTTCTTATAGCACAATAATACTCTATTATATTTTTAGGCAATAATTGCCTAGTTATTCCTCATCTGATGGATACTTCCTTGGTTTCCAGTCCTTTGTCACCTCCGTGGTATTTTAGATATGAAAATGATGTGTCAGATCATCAAAGACATGTATTGAGTAACCACTGTGATGTCCATCAATCGAGAATAATTGGACAAATTATGCTACATGAATGTGATGTATTGTTATACAGTAAGAAATGAAGAAAGGGATGGTTTAAGAAAAACCTGGGAAGATCTATATGAACTGATAGAGACTGAAGTAAACATAACCAGGAGAACAATTTATACAGTGACAGTATTATAAAGAGAAACAACTGTGAATACTTAAAAATGCTGTTCAATGCAATACACAATTAGGATTTCAAAGATCTAGTGATAAAACATGCTGTCTACCTCCTGACAGAGAAGTAGTGAATGCAAAGTGTGGAATAAGATATACATTTTCACACAAGACCAATGGGAGGATTTATCTTGTCAACTATGTACATATAAGGGTTTTTATTTTTTATTTCAATTGGGAGATTTTGGAAGAAGAGATATAGCAATGGGGTTACTAATTTTTTCAAAGAAGATCATTAAAATATTTCTTTAAAATGCATAGAAGAAAATCAAATGAAAGTTATTAGGAAACAAAGGGCATGGATTATATGCTTAAAAAGAAAATCAGTCTTTTCCTATACAATCCTCTTTTCTGCTTTGTATATAATATATGAAAATACTCATCTTATTTTGGTTAATTTCGTTCAGCATAATTTTTTTAAAGAATAAGTGTGTGTGTGTGTGTGTGTGTGTGTGTGTGTGTGTGTGTATGTAAATCTGAGGTATAGTAGGAGTAACATCCTAACCCCTGCCCCCATGCAGATTAGGTTACCTTTTCCTTAAAAGACATTGAGACTATCCTCAAGATTTGATTGGCTCAAGGGACTAAAAACTCAGGGTGTTGATATCATTTCCTGATTGCTTGAGTGCAAAGCAGCCACTAAGAGCTCCAGGATTTCTTCTAAATTTAACTGGTGGAAAATGATGAGAGACTCAGGGAAGGGATCTTAATTCAACTAAATCAGTTTGCGGTATATGCGGTTTCTCTTTGTTAAAGATCATTCTTCTGCTATGGCTAAGTAAAACTTCTTTCAGTAACTGTTGAATGATCTACAAATTTCTCATTTCATTTCAGTATTGGAATTAAGCTACCAAAAAAATGGCCAGAGGAAGGCCCAGCCAAGAACAAGAGATTGGACGACATGACCTGTGAGGTCCCTTCCAGTTTCAAAACTATGAAATGTCTGATTCCTTTCCAGCTCTAAATCTATGAACCTATGATTATGGTGTATGATATTGTTAGGGGGAGATCATAGGATTTAGAAGGGGCAGGACCTTAGAGGTCATTCTTAATCCCTCATTTTACAAATCAGGAAACCAGGATCCAAAAGAGTAAAAATTATTTACCCAAGGTCACATAGGCACTAAATGAAAAGGCAAGGGTTAAAGTCCTCTGACTCTAAATTCAATGAGCTTTCCTCGACACCAGTAGCCTTTTTTTAAAAAATACATTTATGAGTCTATCAAAAAGAAACAGAATACGGATCCCAGCATGTTGGGTCAACAAGGATGTTGGAATTAAACCAACTTTCCCACACTCCCTACTGCTCTTGTCTGCACTGAATCAAAATCCTTAGAAACTCATTCAAATGGAAAATAAAATCTTCAAATATAATGATTTGGTTTCCTTGAGACTCATGAGTTAAATTAGTGCAAAGCTGAAGGTGCTGCTGACAGAATGAAATGAGAACAAATTTCCCATTTGGAAAATATTAACATACAAAACCAAGTGGAGCAGACATTAGTTGGAGGAGACTTAATTAACTAATTGAGCATCCAAAGAACAAAGAAAAATGAAAATAGAATCTTAGTATGAATATTCTTTGTTGTTGTTGTTTTAAATTAGAGTGAAAAATGTCTAAGCTGCAAAGTTTTGGCAGCAAATGTTTTTGGTTATGGCGACACCAAAGCCTGGAAGCCATGGGAGCAATTAGCAACAGACAAAGGAAAGTACATTTGGTCACTGGATTTGTGGTGAGGTGATAGGGTGGCAATGGCAAACAGGAACTAAAATTGGATTTTATTGGCATTCTTTCCTCCTGGTAAGAGTACAAGTAGGATTATTGGCTATGTTCTAAGTCATAAAACTTCTTAATCACTTTCAGAAGAGATGTCACATCCCTATCATTTTACAGAGAAGGAATTTCAGACTCAGAGAGGGTAAGGGACCTGTTCAAGGTCACACAGAACTTGAACTCAGGCCATTTGATTTCAAATCTAATGGTCTTTCCACTACGCTATATTGTCCCACAATGTATAGAGCATTTTTATTTTAATGGGATTGGATGTAGAAAATAAATTACATAACAATTTTTCTCTTTAAAACATTTTTATCGATGTTTTATTTTTATATCCTCTTCATTTACACATATGTGCCTTTCCATTTCCCTACACAGAGGGATACCCCCAAAACAAAGAATGAAAAAGAAAGGGTAAAAAAAGGCCATTTCAGTAAAACTAACTCACATTTCGACTAAAGCTGATATACATGCAGTATTTCAGACACGTAGACTTCCCAACTGTCTAATGAATGCAGTAAGGTACATAGAATCATCTCTTCTTTGGGGTCCAGTTTCATCATTATAATTAGCATATAACTACATTACTTTTTGCCTTGGTAATCATGAAATATCACTTAAAGATATGGAGGTCTGATTAGCAGAATTACAAACTTATAAGAAGCTGTTATTAAGGTGTTACATCCTGGTATTGGAGGTTACAAGTAATGTGGAAGATAGCCTACCAAACAAACCTGTATGGGAATCTATTGCCCAATAAAAGTTGATAGGTCAAAGGTAGTTGCAGGTAGGAAGAACCAAAATATCTTGACCCATAGAAACTTTAGGACTGAGTCATCTGCAGTGAGCAAGTTGTCCTAGAATGTTATATTTCATCAGTGTGCATAGGTATGGGACTATGTGTTTCTTTGGAGTTGTTGGATTGTGGAACCCATTAATATCATAAGAGCACAGAGCCTCAGAGTAAGGAACCTCTGAAATTATCAAAGCTCAAGAACACTGATAAATGTGAAAACCCATAGTGATTTCAGAAGACTAATATTGTTGACGGCGAGGCCGTGGCCAACACATATATGATGAAACATACACTTTTAGATACAACTAGTGTGTGAATTTGTTTGTCTGACTATGCTTATTTGTTACAAGGGAGGGCTTCTATTTAGTGGAGAAAAACATTACAGGGTAGTAACAATAATGAAAAGAAAGAGAAGAAAAAATGGAAGAAAGTCAATGAAACATTCAAAATATGGAAAGAAGCAGAAGGAAGTTCCAGGACATCTTTTTAATCTGTCATATTACATTTCATACATACATATTTCTTGCTTTACATATATACACACACATATATCTATGTATATCTATATGTACAAAATATACATATTATATATTAAATATATACATATAGAGAGATTAGTTATGTATTATGAATGTATGTATCTATTGTGTATATATTATTGACTGTATGATATGTGTGTATATAAACATATATTTTTTAAACTGTATAGAAGTTCAGTTTGATATATAATGCTCTTTCTAGTCTTTATTTGTTGAAAGGTCCATGTTTGTTGATGTTTGTTAAATTTATAATAAAAAAAGAAATGCAGAAATAAAAATAAAAATGCAGAATCCAGAAATTACAATTACTATAAATACAATAAATAAATGGTGATTTATTTAGGGATGGAAACTTAAAAGCAGACTATTGTTCTTGGAGTAAGTATTCCCATTCCTCCTTATTTCTCTTCATCTGGCAAGGATTCAGCTGTCTTAGGAATGGGTGTCATCTAGTTGTAATGTGCTTTGGTTTTCTTATCTCTTCACTTGGGGGAAGTGGGAGGGTAAGAAAGCAGATATTGGTTAATTAAGACAAATAACATGTTTTTAAAAATAAAAATAAGGAATATGTAAAATCTAATTATGGTGTTGATATTCTCATAACTATTGTGAGGAGTCATTATGATAGAGAACATGCCAGACACAGGAAGTTGAAAATTATTAAAAACAAACAAACCAACAGAAAGCTCATTGTGTAGTTTATGTCTTAGGGAGGCAAATATGAGGATGCTCCTAAGAAAATAGATACATTTCTGCCACCACTTCAAGTAGATTCAATTCAGTTTGATTCAATACAATAAATATTTATTAAACACCTAGTATATTCTAAGTATTATGTTCGATATGAGATTTACAAAGACAAAAGCAAAGCAGATTCTGTTGTTAGGATATGTATACAATATATATACTGATATTGATTTATTGAGTTAATTAATAAAGGTATCTCATTTCATTTTGAGTGATGAGATGCCCTGGTACTTAAACCAGATGAAAATAATCGATTAATATCAATCATAGATTTTGATTCAGTCAATCCATCAATAAAAGGCTTTAGACTAAGTGGGAAAAGTCCTTGGAACTGGAGTGACACCCAGGAATCATTTTCTGATTGGCTGAGGAAACCTGGTCACACTCTAGTTAACATCTTTAAAATATCAAGCAAGTTGAGAACACCTGTGACAGATAAGTAAAGGCAAAGTTATTTCAGAGATGGAGCTGGGAGAAGGACACCAACAGCTGAGGAATCGGTAAAGGCAGCTAGGCATCACAGTGGATGGCGTGCGAGATCTGGAATCAGAAAGACCTGAGTTCAAATGCAGCCTCAGACACTTCGTAGCCATGTAACCCTGGGCAAATCACTAACCTCCTTTTACCTCAATTTCCTTGTCCATAAAAAGGAGATGATAAAAATACCTGCTTTCCAGGGTTGTTGTGGGGATCAAATGAAATATTTGTGAAGCACTTTGCAAACCTTAAAGAATTACATAATGCTAACTATTATTATTATGAGGAAGTAGTACCTCATCAGTGTCTCTGAGGTTGATACAGAGATTTGCAGACAATAGATACAACAAAATCCTAAACTGGTGGGCTATGGAGTAATCACATCTCATTCTATAACTACATCTCCCAGATCAGTAAGGCTGTGCATGCCAGTGAACCTGAAGGAGGCTTAAAGTAGGATCTCACATAGCAGATCAGGCCAGGTCATTTGACTGTTTCTAGGCTCCCTCCTGCATCATAATCCAGTGCTACTTCCTACACACACACACGCACACATTCACACACACACACACACTCACTCACACACACACACACACACACACACACACACACACACATAAACACCCTCTCAAAGTGTTAAAAGCACAGGTTATGCTCAGGTTCCTGGGCAAATGCCCAGGTCCCTCTAGACTAATTTGACCTTGGTTTGAAACAGAGGAAATGAATAAAGCTTTCTTTCTCAAACTCCATTGCAAGGAACATTAAAGGCCTATTTCTTGGGCTACTCAGAGGATTAGAGGCAAGTTTTAAAACTGGGAGTCCACGGATCAGCTGTGTTTCAGTGAGTGATTTAAAATCATTGCTCATCTCTTTTCCTTTTAAATCTTAAGTATTTGAAATGTACACAGGCTTGGCAAGCTCCGACCAGAGCCAGCTGAGTGCAAAGATAACATGGAAAAGCCATCTGTTGTCATGCTTCATGTTAGTGTTCTAACCTTCTCCAACACATTGAATTACATCAAGCTTAATGAGGAAGGAGAGAATGAAGACAACTGCACTGTATTGGTTTCAAATGGCTGTTTGTACAGCCTGTGGGGTGTATTAAAGAATCTCAAGGGATAGGAAGACAGAGAAGTGAAGAGGGTACACATATGACATGATTTTGTTACAACTTTGTTAACATTTATATTTCTTTTCCTTTAAAAAAAATCGCTACAATTCTACTTGATAAATCAGTTTTTTATACATTACTCTTTTCCGTTTTCCTTTGTGTAACTCATGGGTAATCAATATGCACCCAATATTCCTCCGTCTGCTTGAGGGAGGGGCATGCATTGAGAGTGATCAATCTCCTGGACTCATGAAAATGACCTTTGAGCCACTCGTTATATATTTGTAGCTTGAAATGTCTGTATCAATTGGTAATTATTATATCCACAATAGAAATTTAAAAATTTGGTACAATTTTTTTATAAACAGAAAACACTGGACTTAACAGAAAATCCATGTTTGAGTCTTGACTTCATCACTTATAGTCTGCAGAACCATAGGGACACTAAGAAATGGATCGAGCTTATGTTACTATTACTTAAACTATTTATTACATATCAAATTTATTAGTGCAACCTGATTTGGCAGGATTCCTTTCCTAAGAAAAAGGAACTTTTGTATAAATGATGGTTTGTTGCTTATTAGTGGAGACAGTTCAGTAGTACAGTAATTAGAGCACCAGGCCTGGAGTCAGGAAGATATGAGTTTGAGTCTGCCCTCAAATACTTACCTGAGCAAGTGATTTAACCTCTATCTTCCTTAGTTGCCTCATCTGTAAAAGAACTATATAAATATTAGCTACTATTATTGTATTCCCCTCATCTGGCATATTAAGAGTTGATAGTTTCCTTTGAAGTATTGCCCTTTGTAACCTCATAAAATTCTATGTCAAAAATTCAATAGGTTTGATTGTTTTTCCTTATAATTTGTGTAAAACTTTTTGCTCCTGCCACTCTTCAGATAACGATAACTCAAGGTTGCTCTCGGGACATTTATTAGTGTCTAAGTTGAGCAGACTGCCTCATCCTTCAAATTGAACTATTCCCTCTGAAGTTATCAATCATCTCTTAACTGCCAAATCTAATGGAGTTTCCTCAGTCCTTATCCTTCATCTCTCACCAGCCTTTGATGACCCTATTTTAGATGTATCTTCCTCTGTTGAGATTTTTGTGATACTGCTCTCTCCTGGTTCTTCTCCTATCTATCTAACTGTTCTTTGGTTCCCCTAACAAGATTTTTATCCAGGACACAATCTGGGCGATCCCCCAAGGCTCTGACGTGGGTCCTCTTCTCCCACTATTCAATTTCACTTGAAGATCTCATCAGCTCCCATGTTTTATCTCTCTGCTGATGATTCTCGGATTTTTTTTTGTGGAATTCTAACCTCTGTCATAGCCTTCGATATAACATTTTCAAGTGACTATTGGACATTTCAAATGGATGTCTTATACGCATCCTAAACTGAACATGCCTAAATCTGAATTTGATATCTTTTCCTCTAGCTTCCCTTCTTCCTAACCTCCTAATTATACTCAAGGATAAGATTATCCTTCTAGTCACCCAGGAATAACCCAAGTGTCAACTCTCACCCTCATATCCAATCAGTTGTCAATTTTACCTTCATAATATCATAATATACCCTGTACACAACTCTAACATTGCCATCATCCTGGTGCAGGTTCTCATCACTTCATACCTGCTGCAACAACCTGCTGGCTGATCTCTTTTCCTCAGATCTCTCCCTGCTCCAGTCTATTCTTCCCACAAATGTCAAATTCAATCAATAAATATTTATTAAGCATCTACTACACCCACCATGCTTAGAACTGGGAATATAAAAAGGCAAAAGTTAGTTCCTGTCCTCAAGGAGCTTAAAATCTAATGGTGAAGACAATTTGCAAACAAATATATATACAGGACAAACAGGAAATTATTAAAAGAGGGAAGGCACTGGAATAAAAGGTTTTAGGGAAAACTCTTGTAGAAGGTGAAATCTTCATTGGGAATTAAAAGTAGACAGGGAGGTCAGTAGCTGGATTGGAGGAGAGAGCATTCCAGGCATAGGAGACAGCCAGCAAAAATACCTGGAGCCAAGAGATGGAGCATCTTGTTCATGGAATAGCCAGGAGTCCAGTGTCACTAGAACAAAATGTAGGTGTTGGGGAGTAAGATATAAGAAGATTGGAAAGGTAGCATGGAATAGGTTATGAAGGGTTTAGAATGTCAAACAGAGTCATTTTGTATTTGCTCCTGGAGGTAATAGAAAGCCATTGGAGTTTATTGAGTAGGGGGATGACATGATTGGACCTGCATTTTAGGAAAATCACTTTAGTAGCTGAATGGAGAATGGATTGGAATAGGAAAGAGACTTGAGGCAGGCAGACCCATCAGTAGGCTATGGCAATAATCAAAGTGTGAAGTGATCAGAGCCTGCACTAGAGAGGTGGCAGTGTCAGAGGAGGGAAGGGGAAATATTGGAGGAATCCTGGATAACTTGTATGTAGGTTCAGAGGGTTTGGGAGGATAGTGTAATAACTCTACAGTAATAGGTAAGGTAGGAGGTGGGAAATATAATGAATTCTGTTTGGGCTATATTGAGTTAAAGATGTCTACTGGACATGTAGTTTGAGATAACTGAAAGGGAGTTAAAGATGTTGACTGAAGGTCAACATGAAGGTTGGGACAGGATAGGTAGATTTGAGAATCATCAGCATAGAGATGATAATTAAATTCATAGGAGCTGATGAGAGCAACAAGTGAAATAGTATAGAAAGAGGAGGGGGCCTAAGGATAAAACCCTGAGGGACACCTACAGTGATATCCTTAAGTCACAAATCTGATTCCCACTCCCCCCTCCCCATTCAGTCAACTCTAGTGGCTCCAAGTGAATTTAGGATCAAATATAAAATACTCTGACTTTTAAAGTCTTCCATAACCTGGCCCCCTCCTAACTTTTCAGTCTTCTTCCACTTACCCATCTTCTACCATGTAGTGTGTGATCCAGTGATACCAGATAATTGACTGGTCTTCATACTAGACATATCATCTCTTGATTGGTCATTTTCATTTGCTATTCTCTATGTCTGGAACTATCGCCCTCCTCATCTCTTCTTCCTGACTTCCCTGCTAAAGTCCCACCTCTCCAAAAAAGCCTTTTCCAATCTCCCCTTAATGAGAATGCCTTCCTTCTGTTGATTATCTCCAATTTATCCTCTATATATCTTGCTTGTACATAGTTGTTTGCATGTTGTTTCCTTCATTAGAGTGTGAGCTTCTTCAGAGCAGGGACTATCTTTCTTTGCATCCTCAGTGCTCAGCGCAATGCCTAACATATAGTTTGTGTTTATAAATTTTAGTTGACTGACTGATTACCCACCCTGAGGTAACCAAGTGTCAATGACCATATATTAGCTTTAGGTGTATCATGAGAATGAACTCAGCACAGAATTTTCCAAAAAAAAGTCTTGAATATGTGCCAAGGTCAGACTTCCTCCCAAGCCAGCCATGAAAGTTGGGCCTAGTGGCACACTATGTTTCCCTACTACTGGGGAGACTTAGGCTGGCTAATCACTTGAGCTCTCTAGTTCTGAACTTCAGTAGAACTAAAGACAATTGAATGTCTCCACTATGTCTGGCACCAATATGGTGAGCTCTCAGAATCAGGAGGTCATCAGGCTGGCTCAGGAGGGGTGAATTGGCTGAGTTAGGAAGTAGAAGTGGTCAAAACTTCAGTGCTAAAGCTTTAGAGATGATCAACTGTAAGATAAGGCTGTAAGTGGCCAAAGAACTTTCAGTCTAAGCAAGATAGGGAGTTTCAGTCATGTCAGACTCTTCATGACCCTGTTTGGGGTTTTCTTGGCAAAGATATTAGAGTGGTTACCACTTCCTTCTCCAGCTCATTTTATACATGAGGAAACTGAGGTAAACAGGGTTAAGTGACTTTCCCAAGATCACTCAACTAGTAAATGTCTGAGGCCAGATTAGACCTCATAAAGATGCATCTTTTGACTCAGACCCACCACTCTATCCACTGCCCACTTATCTGCACCAGCATATGGAGACCCAATTTCAAAAAGCAAACAAACCAAACCAAACCAATGATGATTAGACAATAGACCATCCATGAGTGAGGCTCCTATGATTTAACCAATTAACCCCAGAAAAGGCTGTCCAAGAGTTAGATATGTGTACCCTGGACAATTAGCCCTCCTAAAAATTTAAGAATAGGAAGTGATATCATCAATAAAGTGTTGTTATTGTTGTTGTTTTCTATAAAGCAGGAACAATTAGACTCAGGTTGTATTGTCCTCTAACCATGTATGCTCATGCTAACTTATAGAAAGTCAGTGCAGAAATAGAAACGCTATATGTCTGGAGAGGAGTGTACGCATCATCTGAAAGTAATTAAAAGGTTGACAACATTTACATTCCCTATATTCACTCTTGATGAGATATCCAGCTTGCTATAATCCAAATACTACCAATCCATACCTTGAATATATATGTGTGTGTGCACACATGTGCATGCATGTGCACACATGCATACACATGCTCATGCACAATGGGTGTGTGTTGGATTTGGTTTTGGTTTTCCTTTTTAGTAGCACAGAAGTAAAGTTTATGACATCACTATTCAATTAGAGAGCATTTGCTGCTAAATATTGGGGAATGAGTAGAAGAACCTCATCACTTCTCCAACCCTTGGGATAGCTTCATAAACCTTGGAGAGTATGTGCCCTATAATTAAATTATTTTTATCTAAGAATAAATTGAGCAGCGAGGTGACTCAGTGGATAGAGCTCAGGGTCTGGAGTCAGAAAAATCCAAGTTCAACTCTGGCTTCAGACGCTTACTGGCTATATGAACTGGGTAAGTCACTTAACCCTGTTTGTCTCAGTTTTCTCATCTGTAAAATGAGTTGGAGAAGAAATGGTGAATCACTCCAGTATCTTTGCCAAGCAAACCCCAAATGGGATCACCAAGAGTCGAAAATGACTGAAGGATAAATTTGACTAAGATTGGCTGCGGTAACTCTCAAAGATTATCTACTAAATCATCAAGGGGTTGAAATCTGCAAAGACAGAGAAAGTACTGAATTCACCAAGACTTGAGGTAAAGTATAAGAAACAGAATAGTTGGAATCAGAGGGAATTCTATTCAAATTCCATCTCTGCTATTTACTATGTGCTATATGTTCGTGTGTCACTTCAACTCTCTGTGCCTAAGTGTTCTTTTCTATAAAATTATCAATGAGATCAGATTAAATGGCAATGTCCAGATGTCCTTATCATGTATTTTGAGGGCAGATGATAGTGTTGGGAGGACATAGACCCAGGGCCAATGGTGTTCTGGTAAATGTTTAACAACCAGCTCTCCTGGGGGAGGGAGACGCATGAATTACATACTTTTAAGTTTAATATGCATTACTAACATTTCCTCCACCAATTTATTAAGTCTATAATTCCACAAAACAATAAATCAAGTTTTTATTTGTATTATCTGCTGATTTCTGAGGTGTACATATTCACACTGAAAATATAACAATCTCACATTCGACTAAAGGAAGGAATAAAATGCACACTCATTTTGGTATGAAAACCTATCTTACAATACAGGAAAGTGGGGGAGAAGGAGATAAGCAGGGTGGGGGGATGATGGAAGGGAGGGCAATAGGAGGAGGGAGCAATTTGA
>CM053769.1:458029170-458120513 GCA_028658325.1 Potorous gilbertii | reverse complement strand
GATGATAGAAGAGAGGGCAGATTGGTGATAGGGGAAACTAGAATGCTCAGTGTACTGGGTGGGGGAGGGTACAAATGGGGAGAAAATTTTGGAACCCAAAATCTTGTGAAAATGAATGTAAAAAGTTAAATAAATAAATTTATATTAAAACAAAAGAGAATATAACAATCTACCCTCCCCAACCTACCTCCAAAACACTCATGGCAGATTGTATGACCTGGCGGACCTTTATCATACCAGAAGTAATAGAGTTGGTGACTCCTGTCTCATCTAAGATATAAAAAGAATCAAGGAGCCCAAAAATTTATTAGAGGATTAGGGCAAGAAGTAAAATAAAGGCAAAGAAAGAAGAGAGGAGCTCTCAAAGAGTGATTTGAGGGAATCACAAGACATCTAAGTCCAGCTCATGATTTTGTCTCTTAGGTAAGAATGTTCGTAGTAGAGTTATGTATTCAAGCTCACTTCTGGCACAAATTAATAATTTAGTGATAGGTTCCTCTTTGAAATAAAATTCATCTTTCCATTCCATTTCAGTGAGGTCAGGAAAAAACTGGGATACTATGTTCAGTTGGGGGTACCACATTTTAGGAGAAACATTGGCAGGCTAGAATGTATCCAGACAAAAGTGATTGATCTCCTGAGAGGATTCATAACCATGCCATATGAAAACCCATTTGCGGCACCAGAATGTGTAGCATAGAGAAGACAAGGCTTAGAAACTACACAATAGCTCACAGATTTTGCTTGCTCCCAGGAAGCAGAATTGGGATCAATGAATGGAAGTTATAGGGAAGCTGATTTCTGCTTTATGTTAAGGAACAGCCTCCTCACCAGAGCTGCCTCAAAATGGTTTCTTTCCAGTGGTAGTTGGCCCATCATTCCTAAACTTCTCCAAGAAGCCAAGACTCCTGTCTGAGATGTTATGAAGAAGATCAATCGGTTGGATCAGCCAAGATCCTTCTTTTTCAGAAGGTCCCTTCCCTATTCTTATTGCTAAATATCACATCCAGCTTAGTGAGATGTCTGCCTTTTTAAAAGGATATATAGAATCAGACACAAATCTGTGAAAAATGAGTAATTCTCTCTTGTATTTAATAACTAATTATTGTATTAGGACCAAGTTTTTTTCCCTTCTTCTACTTCTTTATCCAGAAATCAACCAGTGCAGGAAATCATTCTCAAAGATTTACTCAGGTCAAGATCTAATCAGGCAGTAAAAGAAAATTTAAATTTGGGCTAATGGGTGTTTTCCTGCTCATTGTTTGCTCAGGTCTGGGGAAGTGTTGATTCTCCATTTTGTCAGATAGGTGATATAGAAAATGATGCCCCTTTGACCAAGATTTGGGTGATCCTAGTTACATACTCCAAGACCCTTATTGTAATATAATCCAACCTTTCATTGTAATATCCATTTTCTCATTAATTGTTAACCAGAGTTGATTACCACCCCTCAGAAACACCTGCTCTTTCAAGGGCATATAAACTCTGGGTCCACCACCATTAGGGGTCTTTAGACTAAGAGAGATGAGCAAATGTTCATCCTTTTTTAAATAAATGTACTGGCCTTATTAATAATATGATTAAATTGCCCAGAAACCATGTCCATCAGAATTTTTTAATCATCACAAATCAAAGAATTCTTAGAACTAGAAGGAATCTTGGACATCATGTAGTTCAACCTCCATTTTAATAATTAGAAAACTGTAGACCATCAATATTAAGTGACTTGATGAAGATCATACAGTCAGTTAATGGCAAAGCTAATAGTAAAATCTAATTCTACTGGTTCCTAAAATAATGCTCCTTCTATTACACTATGATATATATATAAAGAGTTCCTACTGATAATATCGAATAGTCACATAGGGTGGTGGTTCTAGTGTTAGACTTGAAGTCATGAAGAACTGGATTTGAATCTTCTCTGGCATATTTTCTGAGTGACATAGTAATGTCACTTAGCATCTCAAAGTCTTGAATTTGTTTATCTGTAGAATGGGAGCAAGAATGTTTGTACAGGCAGTTCTGCTATAATGAGACACCACTCTATGAAAAATTGAACAAAAAAATCACAGAACTATTAGGGAAAATGGAGTTAGAGAACAATGCTTGAAAATTTTGTCAGTGATAAAAAAATGATAGGAAACTATTAAAAATGGTAGCATAGTTTTATACAGATTAAATGGTTAAGAAATACATAAATACTATCACAAGGATTGTACCAGTGGCCTGGGGCTGCTGCTTGACTTGGGTCTGGGCTTCAAGAGTAAATTGGGTCAGCTGAAACGCAACCTCCAGATGGAAACTATGGTGGAAGGGCTGGGAGTGATGGAGACTAGCCCTTCTCCACTCTCAGCTCTTCCTGCACCAGAAGATTTATAATATGAATACAGTACTTTGCCTTGATAAAGATCTGAAGTTTATTTATGGAAGCTGACATCAGAAGAGTTGGAGCTTGTGAGTGATTGATTGTGAAGTGTTGTAGTTTTCTGCATTCTTGCAGAAGCAAACTCAAAATTCAAGTTATACTCAAAGTGTCATCTAATTATATCAATCATGCTAGAACAATTTTGCATATTCAAAATACATGTTGTAGCAGAACTGATTGTAGAATTTACCTCCTAGAGTTTTTAAGAGGCTCAGATGAAATGATATAAAGTGCTTTGCAATCTTGAACCAATCTGTAAACTTTGTTAAGTGCTTACTAGGTGCTAGGTAGTGGGGATAAAAATATCAGAGTGAAACAGTCCCCTCCCTCAAAGAGCTTACTTGCACTAATGATACTATATGCATGTCAGTTGTTATTACGGTATTACAATATTCCTCCAATCTACAAAACTTCCACATTTTGTGCCAAGACCTATGCCCCAGAACCAGCATCTAGAACTAGCAAGAAGATTGTGAAGGGACCCCTTCCACATTGTGTGATTAATTCTGCCCTCAGAGAATTTAACTTCAAGAAATTTTTTGTGTGAATCAAATAGAAATTAACAATTTGTGTAGCATGATTGAAGAGACTCCAGACTCCCCTAATATTTATAAACATGGCAGTGAAATGAGCCAAGAGAAAACAGGCTAGATAGACACTATTTACCATATTAGAGTATGACCCATTTATTCCTGACTTTTAATGATTTTTTAAAATCATAAAATGGTTAAAATGGTATTTTATGAAAAGCTATTGTTGTACTTGTGTCATTTTCAAAAAAAATTATTCTTGTTAGTCACATGGTCTGTTGTGTTTGTATTTTTCCCAATATTGTATCCACCTTGCATTCCTGGTATAAATCTAACCTTATTGTAATATATAACCTTTTTATTATTTTGTTATAGCCTTTTAGATAACACTTCATTCAATATTTTTGCACAGGTATTCATTAGAGATATTGGTCAATAGTTTTATTTAACTCCTGGTTTAGGCGTTAGGACCATATTTGTCTCAGAGAACTGCTTTGGTAAGATGTCTTCTTTTTCTGTTTTGTTTTTCAAGTAATTCATGTAATGTTGGAATTAATTATTTTCTGAAAGTTTGTTATAATTCACTTGTAAACCCATCTGGTCCTGTTTTGTTTTTTTTTCCTTAGAAAGTTCACTCATGGCTTATTCAGTTTATTTTTTCTGGTATTAGGTTATTTAAATTCTCTATTTCTTATTCTATTAATCTTGGAATTACTTATATATGTATATACATATAATATTTATCCATTTAATTTAAGTCATCAGTTTTGTTTGCATGCAGTTGGGCAAAATGGGTTCTAATAACTTTTTAAATTTTTCCTCTTAGCTAGCTGGTGCAGTAAATAGAGAGTGCTATGCTTGGAGTCAGGAAGACCTGATACAAATCTACTAGCTCTGTGACCTTGGGCAAGTCACTTTAATCTTTTTCTACCTCAATTTCCTCCACTATAAAATGGAGATAACAACAGTACCTACCTTATAGTGTTGTGAGTATGAAATGAGATAATATTTGTAAGTTCTTTGAGGGTAGGGATTGTTTCACTCTAAAATCTCTATCCCCAATGCCTAGTATATGGTAAGCACTTAACAAAGTTTACACATTAGTTCAAGATTGCAAAGCACTTTACATCATCTTAGTTGGGCATGCAAGTAAAAATAAAAAATGAAAAACAACAAATAAAAAATTCTTAACTAACAAAATAAAAATTATAAAATAAATTAATAAAATTAAAATAAAAGGTCATTGAATTGACAAATAAAACTGAGTTATTGGAAAAAACTAATAAAGTTATCTAACCTAATTTTAAAAAGAGAGAGGGGAGCAAAATTATTCATATGAAAATGAAAAAGCACTTGCAATTGAAGAGGAAATAAAGGAAATCAGTAGTAGCAATTTTGCCCAATTACATGCTAGCAAAACTGATAACTTAGAGGAAATATGAATACTTACAAAATATAAAGTAGCCAGATTAACAAAATAAGAAATAGGCTATTTAAATAACCCAGTATTACAGAAAGAAATTTAACAAATCATAAATAAACTCCAAAAGGCAGGGAAAAACTCTGGGATCAGATTTAAAAGGGAAGTCTATATATTATTCAAATAATAACTAATTTAAATACTTTCCAATTATTCTAGTACAACTAATTCCAACTTTTTTTTTTGATATAAATATCATCCGCATAAGCCTGAACTAAATAGAGACAAAGCAGAGGGAAAAAAAACACACAAAACTAAAACTAGTATCCCTAATGAGCATTGATATAAAAATGCTAAATAAAAACTAGCAAGTCAGTTATAACAACATATTGGGAAGATTACACATTATGACCAAGTTGGCCTTATACCAAGAATACAGAGTTGTTTCAACATAAGGATGGCTATTAATATATTAAATCATGTAAATAACATAAATCATAAAACTATGTGATTATACAGATGCTTAAAAGAGCTTTTGACAAAATCGAACATTCATTTCTTTTAAAAACTCTGGAGATCCTAGGAACCAATGGGCTTTTCCTTAATGTAGGAAATAGTGCTCGTATAAATCCAAGAGCAAATATTACAGGTAATGGAGTAAAGGTGGAGACCTTTCCAACAATACCAGAGGTTTTTAAAAAAGGATTCATATTACTATTTCACGCAGTGCTAGAAATGCTAGCAATAAGTCAAGAAAAAGAAATTGATTGATTAAGCATAAACAAAGAAAAAACAAGTATCACTTTTCTATAGATAATACGATACTATACTTACAGAACCCTCGATAGTCAATTAAAAATTGAATTGAAATAATTAGCAACTTCAACCAAGTTGTAAAACACAAGATAAATCCATATCAGTCATTATCTTTCTTATGTAACCAACAAAACGCAGCAAGAAGAGCTAGAAAGAAAAATTCTATTCAAAATAGCTACAGAAGCTATAGAATGTTACGATGTGTAACTTCAAAGATTCAGCCAGACGCTATCGGAATTTAATATCACAAACCATTTGCAGAAATAAAGACCAACCTAAATAATTGGGACAGTTAAGCCAATACAATAAAAAATGAGAATGCTGCCTAAATTAATTTACTTACCCAACGCTACATCAAACTCCCAAAGGAATATTTTATGGAGACAGAAAAAGATAACAAAATTCATATGGAGAAACAAAAAAGGTGGGAAAGATGGGAGTGTATTAGTGCCAAACCTCAAAAAATAATAGAAATCATTGCAATAATTTGTTACTGGTTTTTAAAAAGAAGAGGTTAATTAGTGGAACAGATTAAGTACCCAACAGAGAAAAGCAAAGAAACGCTGTAGTATCACAATATTTGATAAACTCAAAGACGCCTATTGTTGGGGGAAGAATTCACTATTTGAGAAAATCTTCTGGGAAAACTGAACAGTAATTTGGCAGAAATTAGGTTTAGAACAACATCTCACACCATATGTCAAAATAAGTTCCAAAAGTATACGTAACTTAGATGTAAAAAGTCACATCATAAAGAAGAGGAGAAAAGAAGAATTATCTTTCAGATCTATGGATGTGAATAAAGTTCAAGATTAACTAAATAATAGAAAGGATCACATAAGATAAAATGGACAATTTTAATTATGTAAAATTTAAAAGTTTTGTATAAATAAACATAATGTAAAAATTAGAAGGGAATCAGGCAAATGTGAAAAAATCTTTGAAACAAGTTTCTCTGATAAAAGTTTAATTTCTGAAATAATAAGGAATTTATTCAAATTTATAAGAACTAGAGCAACTCCCCTACAGATAAGTGGTCAAATGCTACAGCCAGGCAGTTTTCAAAGGAAGAAATCCAACCTACCAGCAAACTCATGAAAAAAACTTCTCTAAATCACTAATTATTGGATAAATGCAAATTAGAGCAATTTTGGAGTTCTTCACACATATCAGACTGGCGAAGATGACAAAAGAGAAAAATGACAAAAGCTGCAGGGGCTTTGGGAAAACTGGAACATAGTGTGCTTTTATGGAGTTGTGAATTAGTCTAGTCATTCTGGAAAGCAATTTGGATTATGTCCAGAAAGTTAATAAACTGTGCATGTCCTTCGACTACTGGGTCTCTAACTCCAAAGAAATCAAAGAAGGAAAAAAAACTATATGGATACAAATATTTAGAATAGCTAGATAATTAATAAAGTGACACAATGCCTTTCTATAGTTTTAAGGAAAGATGCTTGTGAGCCAATGTGCACTGTTTACAACGCTACCAGTATCACAGATGTCATACCACCATGTCATACTACAGTCCCACAGTTGTCTTGGTTCCTGAAGCTACTAGTCTGGAACAGGAATTCATTAGCTTTTCCCTTCAAATTTACTTCTGTTACTGACAGTTCCTATTCTTCATGGTTTTGCAAACTTTGAAGCCTCTTTTTTCCCCTTTCTCTCTTACAAACATATACAGCATATAAATTCTCTCTTACAAATATATACGGCATAGTAAGAAAAAGATCACTTGGCTTCCTTTGGTGTTGCTTGGGTTCCATTACTTGGCTCCTTTCAGAGTAATTAGCTACATTAATTTTCTCTTATATTGACCAGCTCACTTAGCCATTCATTCAATCAACAGAGATTTATTAAGCACCTACTATGTGCCAGGCACTGTGTTAAGTGCTGAGGATATAAACAAGAGGCAAAAGACAGTCCTTGCCCTCAAAGAGATTACAATCTAATGAGAGAGACAATATACATACAAATATATACAATACTATGAATATATATGTAAACTACTATAGAAACTAATAATTATTATATTTATATATGATATATTTATATATAATATAATAATTATAATTACAGAACATTTAGTATCGCATAGATTGAGCAATCCTTCTGATCATTCAGATCTCAACCTCTTTACACCTCAATTAGATGGTCTTTATCAGTTCTGTACCTGAATTAAAATCCATCATCTAGTATCCTCCAGTGATGAGAATGTCTGGGCATAGGCTGGTTCTTAGGTAGCAAACACACAGTAGGTCAAGTAGGCCTGTACTTGCAAATCTCATAACCCCAATAGCATCTGCCAGAGCATACTCTATTAACACAGCCTTTGAGAAATCTCAATTTTCTTCCATCCCCCACCAGAGAATCAGAGTAGGACTTTATAGTAGATGCATAACATTAATAATAGTGTAAAAGACAAGTCATTTCAGTATGTAAAGCCAGTTTTCAGAGAAGAACTTGGTTACAAAGATATCTGACTTGATTTAGGTCTCAAAGCAAATGACCTAATGAGAAATGTATGTACTGAGCAGCCTAGTTATTGTTAAAATTATAGATACTTGTACTAGCACATCCAAAAGCCCCTCAAGTCATGGCAACAAGGATGACGGCGTAGCAACGACAGCTGCTGCTGCTGCACACATGGAAAAATAGAGCAGAGAAAAAGGCAATTATCTGTTGGAGGAGTCCAGGTCATGAGTGACTGAGAAGAAAGGGGGGAGGGGGGTAGAAACATGAGCAAGGCAGAAGCCTCAAAGAGAAGGCTGCAGGGAGGGTTTTAAAACTGTTAGGCTTAGTGGAGTATTCTTCTCCCTCCCTTTCTCTATCACTAAACTGTTTCATATTTTCTAAATAAATAATTTGATATTATCAGGGAGAATGCAATGTTTGGAGAGAAGACACCAGAATCATCCCATCATTTTCTATACCTGGGAAGCAGCAAGGGAGATGATTATTGGGGCAGTTAAGTGTCCTAGAATGGATAGAGTTCTGGACTTGGAATCCGGAAGACCTGAGTTCAAATTCAGGCTCAGATGCTTAATAGCAGTATGAATTCTGGGCAAGTCATTCAACCTTTCTCAGGCTCAATTTCCTCTTCAGCAAAGTGGGGATCACAAAATTACCTTTCTCTTGAGTTGTGGAGAGAATTAAAAGAGATAACATGTAAAGTGATTCGCAAATTTTAAAGTGCTATATAAATGAGGGCCATTATTAATACCATCAAAAGAAGCCTATAGGGAACAGACTGTTTTTTAAAGTTAACCACTCACAAAATGAAAAACTTGATGTTTAATGTTGATGAAGGTAGGGAAATTGGACACATGAATGAGAATTATTCTGTGGAAAATCAGGAACTTCTATTAATGGAGATCAGTCACTCCTGGGTAACTTGGGAACATGGGATCTTAGATGTAAAGTTGGAAGGTTTATCTACCTCAGTGGCATCATTCACCTTTTAAAAAAATGTTCCTTTCAACTTTTCCTTCCTTTCCTCATCAGATTAGAAGGTCAGTGTTGAAAGTCATCCTGCCAGGTCCTTCTTCTGTTCCATCAGCCTGTGATATGAAATTGGCCTCGGGGATGTGCTGTGATGTAGTTAAACAAGTACCAGGAACACACGTGTAGATAATAGCTCTCTTGTGATCATAATGATAGCTTTAGTTCAGTTGCTTTCAGTTGTGTCCAACTCTTCGTGACCCCATTTTGGGTTTTCTTGGCACAGATATTGAAGTGCTTTGCCATTTCCTTCTCCAGTTCATTTTATAGTTGACGAAACTGAGGAAAACAGGGTTAAGTGACTTGCCCAGGGTAACATGGCCGGGAAGTGTCTGAGGCTTGATTTGAATGCTCTATCCACTGTGTCCCCTAACCTTATAATATGATAAGCAACACTTATCTATTACTAAAGTATTTTAAGGATAACAAAGTCCTTGACATGTATTATCTTATTTGACTGTCACAATAAGCTTGGGATGTGGATGCTATCATTGTACCTACTTTACAGTTGAGGAAACAGAGATCAAGTGACTTCTTCAAGGTCACAGAGCTAGTAAGTACCGAAAGCATTAGTCAAACTCGGGTCTTCCTGATTGCCAGGCCTGTATCCTACACTGTCCACTGTACCAAATTGCTTCTTCCGATAAGGCAGCATCAATGAGCAGTCTCTGTTGGGTGACACTCCATGCCAACAGTGGCCCAAGAAGTTCCATTATCATCCACACCCTCCAACCACTGAAATTAAAGGAGAGGACAACCAATTAAAAGAGATCAATGACATTTATAAAGCACTTACTTTAAACTTTGCAAAGCACTTCAAGTGCATTATCTCACTTGATCCTTATGCCAACCCTGTGAGGTGGATACTAACAAATATTATTTTCATGTGGCAGATGAAAAAACCAGGACTAAATAAAGATGTCCAGGTGCTGATGGCATTTTAATCCTTGCCAGCATTCTTTAACACTATATGATGCTGCCTCTAGCTGTCAGAAATTTATGGACTAAAAGGAGTTAGAGCTGGAAAAGCCCTTGGGTGCTCATCTTATTGATCCAGTCATTTTCAAGGATCTAAGACAATTCCAAAAAAGTCATGATGGAAAATGCCATCCATATCCAGAGAAAGAACTATGGCGTCTGAATGCAGATGGAAGCAGACGATTTGCTCTCTTTTTTGGGGTATTTCTTCCTTCTTGTGGTTCTTCCCATTGGTTCTAATTCTTCTTTACAGCATGACTGATGTGAAAATATGTTTAATATGAAAGTATATGTAGAGCCTATATCAGATTGCATGCCATCTTGGGGAGGGGAGAAGGGAGGAAGGGGGAGAAAATTTGGAACTCAAAATCTTATGGAAATGAATATTGAAAACTAAAAATTAATTAATTTTTAAAATCCATTCATTTTACTAATAAGGAAACTGAGATCCAGTGAAATAATGGAACCATAGAAATAGAACTGAAAGGGACTTTCAGGCTCATCCACCTCATTCTACAGAAAAGGAAACTGAAGACAAAAGGTTTAAGTCACTTGTCCAAGGTCATACGGATCGCAGATGTATAATTTCAAACAATGTATGTCTTTAGTTATTAGAAACAAGGGTTCTTTCTACTACACAAAATTGACAGGAGCTTCTGTTTTTCAGAAGGAATGAGGGGTGGGGCTTCTATCCTTAAGCTATATCTTATTGATTAAAGTTAAGGAGAGATTTGGGCAGGACAGAAGTCTAGTCTCACAACTGGACACTCAGACCCTGAGGGTTCAAATAAACAGTACTCTTACTGAAAACATTCCAGTTCCCTCGGGTAAAAGCAATTTCCAAGATATTAAAAGCAGCTCAGGAAGATTCAGAGAATCTCTGGGTTCTCTGGGTCTTTAGAGGTTCCCTGTCAAAGTCCTAAAAACTGCTTTTCTATTTTTCTTGTCCAAAGGATCCCCCATTGGGTCCTAGATCAATCTACCTAGGAGTAAAGTTAAACCCACTGCCCAGTTCCATTTCTTTTTATGTTGTCAACTGCCTTGTTTGTGAGATTGCAGGAGAGTGAGGGGTTAATTCAGGCCTCTCAATTCCACCAGCATCCTGGACCACAGTAACAGGACTCAGCATGATCCTAGCAGTGTGTTTTACATTCCATTTCCCCGGTAAAGTTCTGGATGGGGTGTGTTCTGAGTTTGTGACTAACTCATTCGTCTTCACAATCAGGACATCACTGTTTCCTAAGCTATTGCTGCACGGAAGGTTGAGAAAACTTGTATCTGAATGCCAGGTCACTTCATCAAATGCCACACTATGTATAGAGAAGGCAACATGTACAGACAAGTGGAATAAAGGCAAGTGACAGTTCTTTTCTGTCTTTAACAATCTATTGCTACTCTTGGGCATCCCAAAATACTAAATAATTATAGCATGTTGTGATGATTCTTTTATAAAGTATTGAAACATTTTGATTTTATCTCCAACAGCAATGGACTACCAAATGATAATGTTTGAAAGATTTCTTATTATTCTTCCTAATGATGTCATTGGTTGCCATAAGTAGAACATTAGCTTTTCTGTTGTAGAGTTTCTTTTATATCTATTTAAAAATACTAAAGGGGACAACCCTCCTCCTCCTAACTGTGAAAATATAATTAAAAGTTTGGGGAAACAAAATTATTGAAAGTCACTTCATTAGCTTCATAATATAATATCCATTCTTCTACATGGTATATTGTAATGTAATAATGTATCTTTATTGACTCAGGAAAAATTAGAACTATTTGCATTACGGCACTACAAGTGATTAAATGTGACAGAGAGAAAAAAGAGAGAGAGAAGAATGAGGATGAGTAAATGATCATGCAGAAAATTTGTCATAAGAGCCAGTCATATCATCCCAGTAGCATATATAAGTGAAAGTAGAAGGGTAACAGATAGATATGAAATGGAATAGATTCTCCAGCAGCTCTAGAGAAATCTATTTTCATTATAATAATTAAATTACCAATTTTGGACTCTATAATCGATGGAATCTCTCTTGCTATTGACCCAGTAAATCTTTTATTTTTCTGATGTTACATTTCTCATAACATCCTTTACAATTCTTAGCATAGGAAGTTTCTCAGTTTTGATATATTGCATCTTGTTCATGGGCAGCTAGGTGGTGCAGTTGAAAGAGTGCCTGACCTGAGTCAGGAAGGACTGAATTCAAATTTGACCTCAGAAATTGTGTGACCCTGGGTAAGTCACTTAACCCCATTTGCCTCAGTTTCCTCATCTGTAAAATGAACTGGAGAAGGAAATGGCAAACTACTACAGCATCTTTGTCAAGAAAACTCCAAATGGGGTCATGAAGTCAGATGCCAAATCTATTCATGCCCACTATGTGCTTGTTCATTTTCTTTTCAGTGATCTTCAACTTTAATTCATCACAGATTATGGTTTTCTGTAATTTGAAGCCATATTACTTCAGAAAAAAATGCTGCATTTAAATGGGGTGGGCTTTGTTTCAGGGAGAAGTTTCAAGTCAGTAAAAAAACTGTATAGTTTCCCAAAGGCAGTATATCCTTCCTCTCCTCTTCCTAATTTGATTTTGGTCCTACTCTTTATTCTGGTAGCTGAAGAGGCACAGTGGATAGAATGCTAGACCTGTAATAAGAAAGATTCTGACTTCAAATTCTGCCTCAGACATTAGCCAATTGTGTGACCCTGGGCAAATCACGTTAACCTTTGTCTGCCTCAGTTTCCTCAACTGTAAAATGGGGATAACAATAGCTCCTACCTTACAGGGTGGTTGTGAGAATTAAATGATATAATATTTGTAAAGTGCTTAATACAGTTCCTGATACCTAGTAGGCACTTAATAAATGTGTGTTCCCTTCATTTTCCATTTGTAGTGTGTCTAAGATATATGTACTGATGGTTGAACTCTGGGTTATTTTTTCACTTCCATCTGAACCTGGACAAAAGGCATTCTTTATGCGTTTTTTCCTATGATTAGGCCAAATTGTTCTGAATGATGACTGATGTCAGTTAGGAGATGGTCAAGGGTTTGGCGCAATTGGTACAATATTATCCACAAATGGGAACATCTGGAAGACTTCATCATTTGTAGGGAATCCCTCTTCCATCTGACATTCTTCAATGATGATGAGAAACACTTTGATCAAATATTTATTGTCTCATTTTACGCTACATTGGGTAATAACCAGAGGATAGTTAAACAAAGTTATTTTGTTGTTAGTTTTTTCAAGGAATTTTGTATAATTTTGACATATACTTGTCAAAATATCTTGTAGGACAAGCAGTCAAAACAGTATTTTGTTCTACTAACATTCAGCATCAGCACAGAGGGATCTCAAGATCTCTATACCTTTTAGTCAACTGTGTGACCACAAGGATATATTCTGCTATAGAATATAATCTGTGAGAGCTTTAACTGTTCTCTTATTACATCTTTATCAAGGATGTTCTCTAGATATGTGTAAATTAATTTCATAAAGCTTTTGTGGAGTTGGAAAAGTCCATAGATCAATCAGTTACCATCTGAGGAGGAACAATAATGATGAAGTCCAAACATTTTCCCCCATATTTTTAGTGTTTCCCCCCTTTTAAGATACTTTGACATTTTTTAGAGCATTCAAAAGTATATCCTCTATAGGCTTTGTCTCTCCAAGCTGCTCTTCCAATCTTTATTTTCTTTAGTACCTTTTCTACATCTGTCCTCTCTTCCTAATTTCCCTGTTTCCGTTGAGAATATACTTTCAGTCCTCCAGGTTCACAATCTAAGAGTTGTCCTCAACTCTTTCCTCTCTCTTGACCTTTATATCCACTGTTTCAAGTTGTGTCCATTCTATGTATCTGATGTATTTACTATTTGTTCTTTTCTCTCCACTTAAGTGGTCAGGCCTTCACCTTTTTAGCTATAATCTTATAGACCCTTGGTTCCTCTTTCTGTCAAGGAGAAATGCATGCTGGAAAGATGAGGTTCTTTTAGCCAGAAAATAATTCTTTGATTTCATAGGATCTCTGGATAGAAGAGAAACTGTAGGTCTTAAAGAGACAAGCTGTCTTCCCCTTGGTTGGGAGAGTGAAAATCTCATAGATTCTGAGAAACAAGTAAGTATATGAAAATTTGGACCGAGTGTCTCTGTGACAGTACAGGAATTACATTTTTGATTTTGTTTTATGAGCAGAGAGAGCAAGCAAAGAAGGAAGGGAGGGTTGCTGCTATATCAGGACTGGTGGCACCAAACCATAGGGATGCCACTTGGGGCAGAGTGAGACTGAGCACTTGTGGTTGCTGAGAAGAGTAATGTAATCTCACCCTCTCACCCTGCCTCCGTGTGTGTGTGTGTGTGTGTGTGTGTGTGTGTGTGTGTGTGTGTGTGTGTGTGTGTGTGTGTGTGTGTGTATGTGTATGTGTGTATGCCCTCCCAGGGAAAGTAAGTCTGCATTTCTAACTTTATCTCCACACATTTTATATTCTCTCTCTATATTTATACTTTCTCTTTAATTAGTTGAATGTCAACTAGATAAAGTTTGATCAACCCTAGTTGCCTCTGATCTGGATGTTTCATTATTTGTTGATAGGTTGTTGAAAAAAGAGACAGTGAGACTCATAATGCAAAAACAGATCAAATGACAGAGAACAAATGCTCTGTCTGAATCACCGAAACTTTGCCTCAACTGGGGATCCTGAGCTAAAAGAGAGATAACATTAGTGATTTTTAAAAATACTTTCTACATAATGGCAAAGCTTCAGTATAAACTGAATCTAGTTTTTCCCTTAGGTGAAAGTGAATTAATTGCAGTTGCTGTCTTGGAGGGAAGATGGGCTGGATTGCTGCTTTGCATTACGATGCCTTCCTCTTTATTCCCCCCTCCATATGTAATCAAAAGAACCTCTTTGAAAGGATGAAGTAAAAAGCAATGAGTAACTGGAGAGTAGGTCATACCCTGTGGGAGGGATAAAAACAAGGTAGCTGGAGAGGATTGGCAATGCTTACATTTCAAAGACAGAGACCAGAGAAGGGGGAAGGAGTATCCCCTGGCTTTCTGCCACCCAGTAGGTGAGTTTTTCCATATTACACTAACAACCCTCACAGACCCAGGCTCCGGCCTCATAATTGGTCTTCTTGTTCTCAGGCTTCCTTCAGCTGCTAGGGAGATATTCCTAAAGCATGAGTCCTATTATGTCACTCTCCTGCTTAAGAAACTCCAGGGGTTACCTTCAGCTTCTAGGACAAAATGCAAATTTCTCCAGCTTTTCTTTCATAGTCTGACACCACACTAATTTCACATTATTCTCTCTCTCATACACTATGCTCCAGTCAACTTGATGTATCTGAAATACAAAATTCCAACTCTTCTCTCTAAGCCCACACCTGAAATTCTTTTCTTCCTCAGAATCTCTAGCTTCTTTCAAAGCTTAATTCAAGTGGTACTTCTGATAGGAAACCCATCTTGACTCTTGATTTGTTAGTATTTTCCCTCTAGAAATTACTTTCTATGTATATGTGCTCTGTCTTCCCAATAGATTGTAAGTTTCTTAAGAGCAAAGACCTTTTGGTTTTGTCTTTGTATATGCAATACCTGGCACATAGTAGGTGCTTGATAAATTGCTTGTTGAATGAATGAACATAAACATAGCCAGAAAGGTAAGAGTTAGAGTCTAAATATGATTGCTCCACTCTCATTGATGAGAAAAAAAAAATAGTTTGTTGTAGAAATCTTTACAGGTCTTTACCACTGACAATCTGGTTTTTTTTTTCCTTTCAGTTTCATTCTAAGATGCCTGGTCTTCTGCCAAGTAATCTTTAAACTTGCTTTGCTGTCCATTGCTCTTCTCTCTCTCTCTCTTTCTCTCTCTCTCATTCTCTCTCCTATTCTCCCTCTCATTCTCTCTCTCCCTCCCTCCCTTTCTTTTTCCCCCTCCCTCTCTTAATGAGGCAACACAATTTTTAACCTCCCAGCCTCCTCACTATAATATTTTATGAGTTTATATTCTCAATTGATGTTGCCCTTGGCTGCCATATCCTTTTCCTTGACAAAGAGATCATATTTTGATGGCTATGGCAGTTTCTACTGCCTTTTGGTTTCCTCATTATGGCAATTCATTTATATTGGTTAAATTATCGTAATTTGTGTAATTTCCTTTCCTTCATTTCTCATTTTTTGGCATCCACAGTTTCTCTGAGTAGATCAGGATGGAAGTGTTTTAATTGTACTCCAAATATTTTTCTCATTTTTATTCTTCCTTCTAGTTTTGTATTATGATCTTTACTTGAACATAGAAATGTTACAGTTGTACAGTTAAACTGTATAGGGTGCCTGATTGAGAAATTACTCCTATATTGCTAGCAAGTCATTGCTATCTGTAAAATATAATCAATTTCATTTTTTTGTTTTTATATAGTACTTGCCATGTCAAGTACTTCTTAACTTCTCTTGAAGAAATGAACCCATGATTCATAGGTGGTAAGTTTTTGTATACTCTTTCTTTCATACTATTACATCCTGGGCCATCTCCAGTCATCCTGATGAATATCATGCCCCTGAATCCTGATGACGCAGGAGAAGGCCCTCCCTCTCTCAAATCAGAGTCAACTGCAAGTCCTGTCATCATCTTGATGTCATGGTTCTCTTAGAGAAAGAATGATAAACACAACCCTTGAATTATATTTTCCACCATATTTTTTACCAGTCCACTATCCCCTAGTTCCACCTTTGCACTGAAGCCACTAAATACCAGTTAAATTTACATTTGTTGATTTTATTTTGAATTTCTATTAAGTTCTTTGAAGAGTTTTTCTACTTCCTCATCCTCTGTAGCAGATTATCCTACTGGCAGTCTTTTTGCAAATACTTATCAGCAGCATAGCAACAGATGACAAAATGTCCTCTGAAAGTATGTTTCTTTTTTTCTGTAAGTATAAGAAAACCAACTCTTTTCTTTGTTTCTCCAAGGATAACTTAGAAACCACCCTTCCCTTTACCTACAACTTCCTTTTGTTTCTAAGTGACAAGTCTTAACAATATAACCAGTTCCTTGCCCAAACGACTCAGGGGCTGAGCCCTCTCCCTCTCCATTAAGGATTCCCTCTCAGCTCTGAATCCATTCACACGTAGACAGACCATATTCCAACTTTGGAAAACCTGAAATCCAAAGAGAGGAATCAAGTTAGAAGGGGACAGATGCTAGGTATATTGTAGAATCAACAACTCCAGCAACTGATTAAATATGCAAAGTGAGGGAAAATGAGGAGTCAAGGATTTGTAAAATGTGGGTTGACTGGAAGGCCCAAAATAAATTGGAATTTAGGAAGAGAGATGGGTGTGAGGGAGGGAGAAGATACTAAATTCTTTCTACGTATTGAGTTTGAGATTTCCAGAGAACACCCATTTGGAAATGTCCAGTAGGTAGTTTGTGTTGCAGGACAGGAGCTCAGCAGAGAGATTAGTGGTAGGTATATTGCTCTGGGAGTGATGCATATATATGGAAATTGACCATAGCCAAAGAATTTTCACCAAATGGTCAATTTGCTGTTGATAAACCTGTCTTACACTTAGTTAGGCTGGTCTTCAGAAACAGACATGGCAATGTTCTTGAAGCCTTTCCAACAAAGTATAACTTGGCTAGAGTTGTTCTCTGTTGACATTGACATTGACTTGTAAAACCTAGAAGTCACTTCCAAAGTGCTCTGAAGCATTGGAGTAGGATTTTGTGCAGGTTATTATGATCAATAACCATTAATAAATATTAATAGCCAAATATATGTATATATAAATACACACACATACATTTATTTGTTGTTCAGTCATTTTTTTTGTCATGTCTGTCTCTTCAAGTCCAATCTATTTGGCAAAGATACTAGAGTGACTTGCCATTTCCTTCTCAAGATCATTTTTACAGATGAGGAAACTGAGTGTTTCCTCAGTGTCACACCACTAGTAAATGTCTGAGAACAGATTTGAACTCAGGTGACTCTTCCTGACTCCAGACCCATTGTTCTACCTACTGTATCACCTAGCTGCCTATATTATGATTAATATCAACAAATAAATACTAATAGCCAAACATATATATATATATATATATATATATATATATATATATATATATATATATATACATATACAACAAGGAATATAATTTTAAATAAAAACAATTAAATTAACAGACCAACCCCCTCCCCAATGTATTTTCTCTGTATGCCTTTCCAAGTCCACTTACCTTTCCCTTGATTTTCTCTTAAGTTTTTAGATAAATACTTGCCTACATACTATATGTACATGGTTTTGGTTCTACTGGTTTCCATCTGTATCATTTTATATTTTTCCTTCCATGTTGTGTTCCTCATGCTTATTGCTTGTATGACACAAAAATATTTAATTATATCAATGCATACTAATTTAACCATTCTCTAGTTGCTGGACATAAATGTCACTTCTAGTTACTTGCTATTATAAAGAAAACAGCGATGACTATTTTTAACATAAGTTAGTTTTATCCTTCTACAATATTCTAAAGATAAAATCGTAGCAATGGAATCACTAGGCCAAATAATATAATTCATATCTCCTCTTAGAGGTTGCTATGTTGCCCTTCAAAACGTTTGCTTAACTTTTAGATGGCATTACTGTCCCAACCTGTTTGAATTCACCAAAAGAACCAAGCAAAGGGGATTCTTATGCTCATTGTGGAGGTCGGGGTTAGTGGGTAAGTGGGTAATACACGCCCCTCAACACAAGAGGGAGCCATGGGGAAATGACAAACTTTCTGGACTTCTCAGAGAGCAGTGAACTTCAATCTCCTGATTCTAAATAAATATATATATGCATGTATGTAAACATGCATACATACATATGCATGTATATATACACGCATATATATATGTTTATGCATACATACACAGAATTAGTACATACAGAAACAAGTGTCACCAAGCCAGATCGTCTAGACTAGCGATTTACAAACTTTTTTGGTCTCATACTTACGAATAAAATATTTCAGCACATATCCCCTTATATATGTACTTATTTATATTTATAAATTCTACACATATACATGACTCACTGTCCAACCGAAACAAAAAAAAGGGGAGGGAGGGTCATAAGTAGAAGACTTACTAACTGGCCTTTTTCCAGAGTTCAAAGTAATCCTCCAAATTATGCTAGTGTAACCAAGAAGTAATGTGGAGAGCAGGGAGCAGGGTATGTAGATGGAAGGGGAATATTTGCTATTTTAGTAAACTGTTGCTGTGGGTGTCGATTGAGGTTAGGTTATAACTGCCTAGAGGGGCGAACTGCCAGAACAGAAGTGTAGAGGGCATACGGTAATATAATAGATAAAAGGTAGGCGTAGCTGTGTCGGTGACAAATCTCACGATTGGCTATGACAGAGAGGGTGGGATTAAACCCAACTTCCCAATCTTCGATTGGCTGATCACATATCTCTTGGGATTATGCTCCATTTTTTAGACTATGAGAAGCAGTTAGATGGGCACTCTCTTGAGTCCATTAGAACATACATTTTATTTTATGTATTTTTCCCCAGCACCTAGATTTTAGACAGGCACTTTGGATGAACAATAGTCTGGGGATACAGTTGAACAGAAGGAGGAAAGTGCGTGCTCAGTCACACATTGGTAATTGAACAATGTTTTTAATGAATCCAACCTGTTCTCTCACTATAGATATATGCATACATATATATATATATATATATATATATACATAAACACATACATATGTGTATATACACATATATGTCTATATTTTCAAAGTTGTTATTGATGTCTTTTGTTTTTACATCAGAGTTATTTCTGGATACACTTCTCTCCCTCTATTTCCTCTTTCATCACTGTAATCCCCCTTCAAAGAAAAACAAACAAAAAGTAACCAATACAATGACTTGAACTGAATTTATAGTAAATAGAGAGCCAGCATTGAAGCCAGGAAGATCTGGGTTCAATTAAGCTCTGACAGCTGTCTGGCTCTTTCACTCTGGGCAAGTTATTTAACTTAACATCTTAGGATTCTCAGACAACTTACTAAGACTATGAATGGTAGAAACACTGCAGAATTTGCCTTGGTAGAAGGAATTTTCTCAGTGGGAACACCCTACATCAATATAGTCATGGCAATGAAAAACGCAAACTGCAGTCTGTATCCATCATCCCCTACCTCTCTTCCAAGAGGAAGGAGATATACTTCTTTATCCTCCAGAACCAAGGTTGGTCATCCTAGTTACTTAGAGTTTGCCCTCTTTTTAGTATTCTTTCATTGTTATAGTATATCTTTTTCATCTGTTTTTGCTTTACCCCCATTGTATCAGAAAATCAATTATTTTTTAATGCCAATATTTTTCTGGCAATGTGACCTTTCTGAATCACAGAATACCAGAGAAGAATAAAAATTGCAGGTGACCCAAGTAGTGAAAAGACATACGGCGGGTGACTAATAGGTTGCTGTATATTTATTGCTAGTGATGATGTGAATATGAGAAGTTATGTGAAAGTCATACTTCAAGGTCACTTATGAGTGGAAAAGGAGGTGGGCCAGTAATGAGACTGAGGAAATAGCAGAGTATTGCATCAGCAGCCACAAAATACAGGGTATCACTAAAGTCTTAGTGCAGTTTTAAGTGATTAAACTTTACTAGCTTGAAACTGCACTAAGATTTTTGGGACACACTGGATTAAAAGAACTAGAGAAAAGTTTGGAGTGTAGTGAGATGTAAGGAAGGAGATGGAAAAGAATCTAATAGAATGAGATAAAGAAGAGTGGTGATTTGCATTGGTGAAGGGAATACCCACTAGATTACAAATCCTTGGGGAAAGTTTATCTTTTTCTTTCTTTCTCTTTTTTTTTTCCTTTGTATCCTCAGGACCCAGAATATCTCCTTCTACATGGGGATGCTTAATAAATTCTTGCTGAAATGATCATTTTAAAATAACCCAAAGGTATGTGATATTTTAAGGTTTACAAGAAGTACATAAACACAATCTCATTGACTCGTCACAATCATATGAGATGTATATTTCTACTCTCATTTTATAGATGAGAGAACTAAGCTTAGAACCGGGAAGTAACTTGTTCATGGAAGTAAATGTGGGAAGGCAGGTTTCAAACTCAGTCCTCCCTAACTCCAGCATTTAGGGTAAGGAAGAAATAGAGAGGCCCAGGCCTGGAGTCAGGAAGACCCATCCCAGTTACATACTAACTATGTGACTCTGGCAAGTCACTTAACCTCTGCCTCAGTTTCCTCAACTGAAAAATGTAGCTAATAATATACTCATCTCCCAGAGCTGCTGTGAGGATTATCTGTAAAATGCGTAAGTGCATGCCTAGCATAAAAAAGGTATATAATAAATACTTCTTCCTTCTCCCTCCCCCACAACTGCTTCTCATGAATCCACTGGAATATAGAACTATGAAATCATATTTTATCAGCCAATTTTAGAGGCAACAAGGTATCACAGTGGATAGAGTGATAGGCCTCAGGTCAGGAAGACCTAAATTCAAATAATCCTACCTCAGATACAGGGGTCAGGAAGACCTAAATTCAAATAATCCTACCTCAGATATTTAACTGTGTGACCCTGAGCAAAAGGTAACTTCAGTATCAGTTTCCTTACCCATTAAATGGGGCATTTACCACCCAAGGTTGTTGTGAGAATAAAATGAAATATTTGTAAAGTGCTTCTCAAACATCTGTTTAAACGCCATTATGTCAATTATGCATTTGTTTTCATATGGAAAGGCAAGGGCCACAGACTTGAATGGTAATTGAACTTAATTAAGAGATTTTAGCTCAAGAATAAGGGATTCGGTGGCTGGGACTATTTTGACAGACATAGTATTGTAGAAAAAAAATAAATATTGCAAAAAAAAAAATCCAATATAGTAGAACCACCTTTTTAAAATTGCCTCTTCTTTCCAGAGCAATATACAAGGAAGCCAGTGTTTGGCTTCTTTCAGTATTTTCAAATGTATGCGACTTTCTCACTAAAATCAAAGTCAATTTCTCTCCCCCTAATCAAGTAAGGAACTCCTTCCTCACAAAGGATTGCAATTTTACCATTTTGTAGTTATTTATGAGATCAAAATATTCGGAAGGGTAGTAAGAAAAGTTATCTGGCTTCACTTGTCCAATTTCAAAATTAGGATAGAAGTAAAAGTCCTCTCAAAGACCCGGTCCCCCTTTCCAACCCCTCTCACCATATAGTTACTTTTGATCCACCTCCAGATATGTAAAGTTTCAGGCCCAGTGAAGGATTTTTTTCTGTAAATTCCAGTCTTTAGGGAAAGAGAGACAGAAGGAATTTTGCAACAGAAATAATTTTGCAGCCTTAACGTTTGTACTAGAATACAAAAATAACCCAGTAAAAGGTTTAGGTACAAAGTCATAATTTACAAACCTATTTGAGGGGACTTGAGGATAGGCGAGAGAAGGACTCTGAAAAGCGAAATGGAAAGTTATTTTAACACAACCAAAGCTAGGTATATTTAGTAAAACAGTACTGGGAGTACACCCCTGACTGACCTGACTGACCCCGCTTCAGGATTTGGCTAAGCCCTAAACTTCTTTCTTTTTTTTTAAATGTCTCTTCTTCCTCCACCACTCCTTATCACTTGCTGTGTGCCTGTGTGTGACGTTTCAGTGTTTCCAGGGGCTTCATTTCTTCTAGGTCATACCGAGCTCCAGAATAAATCCAAGGCACTTTCCCAAACTAAGAAGCCAGCTCCAAACGGCAAAGCAACCGCGAATGGAGCTGCACCAGCATGGAAACTGTGGCCACACTTAAAAGGCACGAAAATATCCCCGGAACAAGCCTTTCCCGGGGAGGCCGTGGCGTGGCAAAGCTGTACCAAGGCGGCTTTCACTTCCTTCTTCCACCCGCAGAACAGCACTGGGCACGTAAGGTCCAGAGAGATGCTATTTGGGACAAAGGGCCAACCGTAAGGCTGGGGGCAGAAAACAGAAATCTGCAGCTGTCCGGGTGTCCCCGATCCTGCAGCTGCCGGGGCTCGGGCGAGGGGGACGAGCTGCTCACTTGCATCTGCAGTTTCGCCTGGAACAGGAGCTGGAGCAGCAGCAGCAGCTGCAGGGGGCGGCGGCAGGACGAGGCGCTGCAGGAGCTGTTGGGTTAAAGGGATCCAGACTGAGAGTCTCCCCTTGCACCACTAGGAAGTGACGACTTCGGCCGAGTCCCAGAGAAAAGAAACAAAGTTTGTGTTTGTGAATTGTTTCCCTTGCCTCCGCTCTTTCACACCCTTTGGAGCGGCTCGGACCGAGATTTTCACCCACCAAGGTGAGTAGCCCAGAAAGGGAAGGGTCCCCCCAGCCCACTCAAGCCTCCCTGGGCTTCTTTCCCCCGCCCCGGCCTCCCCACCCTCCATGGAAAGGGTATTCTTCGCTCTTTTTTTTTTTTTTAAAGGATTTATGCATTCGGTTTCCCAGCTGAGCACGGAAGGGGAGTGCGTTTTGGGGCGGTTTGGTGCGTTTGGTGGCCGGACTGGAGTTATGGCCGGGTGTTAGGGAAGTGGAAGGAAAACAATTGGCGGCTGCACTTTTGCGGGGTGCTCGCTGTAGCTTGGAGAGCGGCCGGGGCTCCCCTTCCCCCCGCCTCTGCTGCTGCTGCCTGCACCCACCGCGCACCAAGTGACAGGCACAGCTGACTGCCCTAGCCAGGGCTCCCGGCCCGGCGGGCTCGGGCCCCAGCCTTGGAACTGACTAGCTAGCCCGCCGTCCTCCCGGCTCCGGCCCCGGCTCGCTCTTCCTCCACCCGCTGGGCTCGGAAGCCCTCCAAAAACAGCCACTCGGCAGAGCGTCTGCGCTCTGGGTGATCACTTTATGGGAGCAACAGCCAGAGTTCCGCAGTCCATTTTTCCTAGTTTCACTAAACAGAGAGGGAAAGAAAAGTTCGGTGTTTTCTGGACAACTAGACTGTTTTCTTTACCCCTTAACTCCGCGTACTCTCCCCACCCCTACTCCCTTATTTTTCTTGCAAGGACACCATCCTCTTCTTCGTTTCTTCTGTAGTTTTAGGAAGAAAGTTAAAAGGAACTCCTTTTCATCCCCCCACCCTCTTTAATTTACATGGCTCTTAAACTACTAAGATCAATCAAACTTCGGTTTGAATAAACACACAATCTGGCCTCCAAAAAAAATCCTTTCACTGCAAAACCTGAAAATGTTTGAATAAATTCATTATCACTTCTCCACGACTCCCACCCCACCCCCACCCCCTACTCCCCCGCCGCCCCTTTCCTACAGTTCTTTAGCAGACTTAATTGCTAAGGACTATTGCTTTTGCAGTTTATCCATAAAACTGCTAGCACGCCCACATACATATGTGAGTGTTTTATATATAAAACTCACAATTTCTTTCTTCTGATGGATTCTGGCATATCATCGTTTTTATGAAGATCTTGGGGCCATAGAAGTGCGCTGGGGGATTTTTTTGGGGGGAGGGGGTAATCCTTGTAAAGTATCCTTTTAAAAATAACAGCTGAGAGATTTCTGACCCCAGCAAAACAACCCGAGGGGAGTCCAAGTCTGCCCAGCGGTGCAGAGGTTCTCTTGCACGTAGAGTCAGCCGGGTACTGGGAGGTTGGGGGCGTACACGAATGCGTCCCTTCTAGAAGGGAGGTCGCTAAATGCAGAGATGTGAGGCTCAGTTGTCTCAAGGGCGAAATGTTGCAGCAGTTTCATGATGGCGGCGTGTAATTACTGTGGGATCGCAGGCTCCGGCTTTGTTGGAATAGATGTTGATACACAGGAGCAAGGCTTTGGCCGGGTGGGTGGGTGGGGGGCGCTGGAGACAAAACGCAGATTTGCAATGCAAATACAAGAAAGAATTCAGCCTCGGCGGTGTTGCCAAGTTCCATTTTGCCCCTTAACTTCCAGCAGGTGATTTATTTACTCATCTCTCTGGCCCCAAACTTCCCCCTTCCAAGACTATGTGCCAAATACCCGAGAAGGGAAAGCAGGAAGAAAGATTGAAGCGCCCTGCTGCCTTGCCTACCAGTTTAGGACTGGGACTGCTTGTCAAGAAAAAAAAAAGTTCAGCGAAATATGCCCTTATAAGTTCCCTTTGAAAAACTCGTGAAGAGAGAAGGTCCAAAAGGGAATCCGAAGCTCAGGCCAGGCCTACCTTCAGTAGGAGGTCTTTCTCTGTCTCCCCTCCTCCATCAGTTTCCGTCTGCTTCTATGTATCTAGTTATTTCCTATTTCTCATCTCGTTATATAATTATTATATAGTTATTTTGATGTTTCTCCCCTTAGAATATCATCTTCTTGAGGGCAAGCACCGGTTTTGTTTTTAGACTTTGTTTGTATCCCTTGCATTTAAGCACAGTGCGTGGCATGTAATAAGTAGGCTTATTGACTGGCTGGCTGCACACTGCTTTACTAGGGCACACCGGGTGTGGCTGTGTTTCTGAGAGCCGCGTTAAAAATCAATGACTGCCTGTTAGACTTTGAGCTCCGGCCTTCCTGGCCACCTACAAAAACTCTTGTTGGGGCCTGATTTTTTTATAGTGTTCTGGGCAAAAGAGAAAAAAACAAACTCAAGACACTGTGTGTGTATATATAGGTAGAAGGAGGAAGAGGAGGGATGTGTCATGAAACAGCAGCACCTTTTACCCAGAGGCCCTATCAGAGTGTCATAAGCTACTCCTGTGCCAGGAAAGAACTTGGACCTTGGCCTGGCTCATTTCTTTGATAAATTTGAGATTCCCACCAGAAAGGAAATGAGAGATCCATAGCTGGAAGTTTTCCTCAATTAAATCTTATACTATAGTATAAGCAGTGTATGTGTGTGTATACATACGTAAATATGTATTCCTCTATATATACATTCATATTACAGATATACAGTATAGCTAGTCAAATATTTTAAAGAAAAAAAGTGAGATGAAGGAGAGGCATAGAAGGCAGGGACATCATTCTTGTGTGATTGTAAAGCTCCAGCTCTGGTCCCTGGGAAGTGTATGTTAATTGATACTCCTTTGCATGTTGCTTTACAAGTGTTCTTAAGCCTGCATCCCTCAGTTGTGAGGACTGTGACTTCTTTCTCTCTGGAATCCTCCCCACCCACCTCTGGCAAGCAGTTCAGGCTTCTGGAGGTGAGTAACAGCTGTTAACTGCCTTGAATGAGTTTCCTCTGTTGTGATCATGCTGGGCATTCTTCTGGTCACACCTGGGAGGTCCTTGAAAACCAGGCTACATTTCCACATAAGTTTCAGATAGCTTTGGACAGAGAAAATCCCCTTTATGACCATGAATACTCTTATCTCCAGTGATGGCAAGAAAAATCAGTACTTAGTGTAAAACCTCAGAAGCCATTTTTAGTGGAAAGGGGAAACAATCTGGTGTCAGGAAGATGGGTTCAAAATCTGTCTTTGATCCTTACTGGTTGTGTGACCACGGACAAATGACTTAAACCTCTCAGCCGGTGTTTTTATCTCTAAAATGGGAATAATTAATACTCTTGGCACTTGCCTTCTGGAACTGTTGACAATCAAATATCTTCAGGTCTTGTAAATGTGTAAATGGCAGCTATTATTTTTGTTATCAGGAACAACCTAGATCATAATTCTTGCCTTTGCTCACAGGATGGCCTTTTCTGGAATGTTCTTCCCCCTCCAAAATCAACCTACTGCTTTATATCTTGCCTAAGTTATAAGGTATTTGGTTCAGTACAAAAGCACTACATTTACCGTGCCTGGGCATTGTGCTTAATAGTGGGTGTGAAATACCATGTTGGCCCCGGAGGTCATGTTTTGCACATTTTAAGAGTCTCACCCAAGTGGACCAGATTTTTTTTTTTAATTCTAACTGGGATTTGATTAACTGTAGTAAAACCCCGATATAGTAGAAAGTGGAAGCAGAGGATCTGGCTACATCACCTGCCCCTGATGCTTACCACCTATGGAATACATGAACACATTTTGCCCCATAAAGCTGGTTGTATTGATTTACTAGCCACTGGTGTAGGCGATTATTGCCTTTTTTGGAGATGGTTAGAAGAAGCTTGTATTACTTTGCATCTTAGGGGAGCTTGCAGGAGAAGCTAACTGCCCACATAACCATCCTGGAGTTTGGGGCCAGGAACGACAGGGTAAGGGTGGTGCTGATGGCTGAGGGCTGGAGAGAGAGAGGAGCAACTGGTAGGTCTAACTGAGAGCCACCCAGCAGCTGGTGAGCTAACTTAAATGGTTGCAGGAGAGCCTAACTCTGCTTGGTAGTTCTTCATAATTCATGCCCTCCACTTTGCTGCCTGCCCCCCTCCCCTTTCTGCTTCTCCATTATATTAGAATCTGCACAGTAGTTCCTTAAAACCGGAAACTTAATCCTTACTTCCTCTCCCACCTTACATAAAATGCTGATTTATTAGCCAGGCTTACTGCTGAGTTCATGGGACCTAGAGCTACTTTATAGCATTTGCCTATTGGGAGCCTGTAAAAGCTGCGAATATAAATTGAATATAGATTTAAGAAGAAAAACAACACTTACCTGTACTGTGGGATGTGGGAACATGCCACACATAGGAGTTCCTGGAGGTTGATCATGGAGTTTAATAATGCTTAGAGGTTATTCTAAAACACTGCCCTCTGAGCCAGATGGAGCAGCCCTCCCGCCCCTTCCCCCCCACCGGGATGTAATGAGGAAGTTCCATTATGCTCTCTCTGCCCCACATCTGCATTTCCATTCATCTGGTGGCCTCCTGACAAATTCACTCCTGAAACCGTAATCCTCTGTTTTGACATCACTGTTAGCTTCCTGAAAGAGAGGCAGAAACACCCCACACTGATCCTGAATTCCTCCATATAACAAACCTTTGCAAATTTCCTGATGCCATGTGTACTGATGCTAGGGCCATCAACCTCTCTTCCTTCTTGAAAAAAACCCTTCCCCCATTTCATTTCTCTTTCTCACTGAAAAAGCTTTTAGTGAAGGCAATTAACAAGAAAAACAAACAAATAAATAAATAGATTAATGCTTTGTGTGTACAAGCCTTGAGAGGAAATCTTGGAGGTAGAAAAACCTGGGTTCAGGTTTTGCCTGATACTGACTGGCTGTGCGACCCTGGGCAAGTCACTTAACTTTTCAACGCCTCTAGGCAACTATAACTATAATTTATAACACTAGTTGCCTATCTGCACAGGGTGGAGATAGTTTCCCTACCAGGGCTTCCTACACCTTTGAAATCATAGATCAAGACCAAAAAACTAACAGATGCACAGGTCTATGCATTGGTGAGTGTACAAATAAGAAATGATATAGCTCCTACTCAAAGGAAAAGTCACAGTCTCATAAGGAAGACACCACAGTGACACAAGGATTGTTCAAGGTAGAATGTGATACTGATGAGGGCAAAGGACAGGTCCAAGAAAATTTAAATCAATGTTTGCTTTCAGCTGTGGATGACATGGGGATTGGGCACTACTGGGGCAGCATCTGAGACTGGGTCCTGAAAGAAAATATAGATTCACAATTTAGAGCTTTAGGGGCATCCTGGGAGGGATCTGATCCAACTCCTTTCTTTCATAGATGAGGAAATTGAGGCCCAAATGGTTTAATTGGTTTGCCAAAGGTCCCAATTGTTACTAGGTGACAGCATCAAGATTAGAACAGATTCTCTGACTCTACTTCCAATATGCTTTCTATTGTACTATAATGCCATTAGGAGCTTAACAAGTAGACATAAGGAGGTAGAGTATTTCAGGAATGGAAGATGGTGTGCAGGAATGAATGGAGGATGAGAAGCATATGGAAGAGCTTTTAGCTCTACTTGAATGACAGTGTTAATGGGAAATAAGGGGCAGCTAGATGGCTCCAGACCATAGGTCTGGAGTCAGGTGAGGTCTCAGTCATTTGCTGGCTGTGTGACCCTGAGCAAGACACTTAATTTGTTTGCCTCAGTTTCCTCATTTGTAAAATGAGCTGGAGAAAGGAATGGCAAACCACTTCAGTATCATTTGCTAAGAAAACCCCATGGACAACACTAGTACAGGGATCATGAAGAGTTAGATATGACTGAACCACAATGTGAAGTCAAGTTAGAAAGGTAAAGTAGAGCCAGATTGTGGAGAGTATTCCAGTGGCAGGCTAAGGAGTGTGTATTTTATCCTGGAGACAATAGGGATTCATAGAAAACTCTTGATCAGGAAAATGGCAGAATCATTGGCATGGTTACTGTGAATGTTCAAATCCATCAGTAAGCATTTTTTCAGCATCTCTATGCTGAGTTGTATGGTAAGTGATGAGAATACAAAGACAAAATTTGAACAGTGCCTGATCTCTTGCTGCTTACTTTGTCTCAGGGAGGCTTTGTGTATGCATCTAATTATATATGAACTATAGTTATCCCTTCCACATCTTAGTGATGAGGCACCCCAGAGATCTGGAAAATCCTTGTAAAACTTTTTGGCCCTCCCTTCATACCAGAGAAGTCTGAATTATTATGGTATTAAAAGACAAAATATGTTGATATTATACAAAAGCATACATATATTTTATGCATTTCTGAGTTTCTAGACTTTTTCTGTGTTGCCTTTGAGTATAGTCTGTGGCTTCTGCAAAACTCCAAAAAAATCCCCATTTATTTTCGTATGCTGACCCATATTATAGTGCAACGTGATGGGGAAAACCACGATATGGAAGGGATAACTGTATATACAAAATAAATGTAAGGCAACTTTTTTGGGGAGAGGAAGCACTAGTAGCTTGGGGGGAATAGGAAACACCTCATCTAGGAAGCAGGTCTTGATCTGAAGAGAGTGAATTCTAGCCTCAAAGGTTGGCCTGTGCAAAGATGGGAAAATGAAAGATGGAATGATAATAGCTAGAATTTATGTAGCTGCTTAAGGTTTGCAAATCGCTTTACAAATATTATCTCGTTTTAATTCTCACAAGAACCCTGAGAGATAGGTCATTATTCTCATTAAGCAGATGGAGAAACTGAGGCAGACTAAATGACTTATCCCCAGTTAGTGATATGAACTTGTCTTCCTGACTCCGGATCCCAGCTCTATGCACTGGATCATGTGACAGGAGCAACAACCAAGCCAGTTTGACTGGACCGTAGAATTTTAGGAGAGCAATGTATAACAAATTTGGAAAGGTAGATTGAGTCTGTATTTGATCCTCAAGGCAATAGGAAGCAACTTGATTTTATTTCGCCTTGGTTAAGCCCCATACTTTAGGAATATCCCTGCGGCAACTGTGCTGAGGGTAAATAAAAGAGGATGATATTGTGATATTGTTGCCATAGTCTTGGGTCTAAGAGGTAAAAGGAGATGGGAGGCTTTAACTAGGCTGATGACTGTGTGAATGGAGAGAAGGGTGCTAATTCCAAAAAGTGTTATGGAGGCAGAATCCATGAGACTTGGCAAACTTGATCAAACTTAAGCCTTTATAGCCAAAGGAATACAACAAAAGTACTCTCCAATTTGCTACTTTCCTGAAGTGGCTCATAGAAGTTGCAGCCATTTAAGGGAAAGGGATTATAGGATGGATCTGATTAGATAGAAGTGATTTGATTGAAAGAATACTGTGTATTCTGCAGATACTACATACTATACTACATACTGATTAACCCTAATTGTCTTGCCTTCCTGCCTCCAAAAAAAAGCGGGGAGGGCAGTGAATAGGAACAGAGCATCAGCTCTGGAGTCGGAGGACCTGAGTCCAAATGCAGCCTCAGACACTTTACACTCACTAGCTGTGTGATCTTGGGCAAGTCACTTAACCTCAATTGCCTTGCCTTCTCCTCCAAAAATAAAAGATTGATCTGATTAGATAGGAGTGATTTGATTAGAAGAATACTCTGTATTCAAATTCTGTATATCAAATACTATATACTATATTTAACTGACAGTTTTCCAGTTTAAAAAAAAACATTCAGTGGCTACCCATTGTTGAAAATATCATAATCCAGAGTGTGTTCATTGTCTTTACTGCTCTGCTGTGAGCTCCTAGGTTATTTATTGTTATTTCTCAGTGGTGCTGCCGTCAGGCAAGTATTTGTTACCTTTTTATCTTCTGTCTCTTAAAAAATCCTGCAGGCTATTAAGATATTTGAGAAATTAACTCTAAGACTTTCCACAAAATGACCCCTACTTACCTTTTCATCTGTGTCTCCCACTATTCACTTGCCATTAGATGGGACTTTGTGTTGCAGTCAAAATATTTCCCCATTGTCCTGCTAAAAGGTCATGTACGTACTTCCTGTCCACTTCACTGCTCTACGCTGACAGGCTTCCCCTTGCTTGGATTTCTTCCCCAACTTGTTTATATAATGTTAAGATCTTCCCCACCCATTAATAGGTTTCAGTACCTTTTGTTAATTTCTGTTGAGGCACTGGATCAGAGGGTTGGCTCTGAAAAGTATATAAATACTCTGAGGTGAGATTTTACTTTCGGGCATACTCATTGGAAGTGTTTGTTTGGCCAGATGAGATTCTGGGTAGCCACTAAGGAGTCTTTCGTTCCCCACCTGGCCCCTTGAAAACCCTGATGTTGATACTTCTCTCTCTGGTAACTATCTATGTATGTAATGGTCAGACAGTTGGATCTGTCTGTTGATCTGAGACGTATGTATTGTTTATGGTCAAAGCGTTGGAAGCCCTGTCTGTTGGTTTTTCTGTTTGTAATTTCTGTTTGTATTTTCTCTGAAGTTCAGGGTGCTGACTTTTCCCCCTGAACTAAGTGAATGATATTTGTGCTTGATTAAAGTAGATTGTTGAGCCCTCAAAGGTTGCTTTCCTTTTAGAAAAGCACATCTAAGAACCTGTACAGCAGACCCTCCTGTGTATGCTGGGGTCCTTGCTGATACAGTTTACCCCTGAACTCCAGTAGCCAGGGGGGTGCTGGTAAAAGTTTAACAACTAGGTCTGGGGTGGGGGAGATATGCACACAGTGTACTTTTAAGTTTAATCTGCATTTCTAGAATTTTTTTCATCACTTTATTATGTCTAGACAAACAGCAAAACAATAAATCAATCCCTGTTTTGTAGCATTTGCAGATTTCTGAAATGTAAATGCTTACATTGAAAATATAACAAATGGTTATTAGGAGCCATAAGAGCTGACTCCAGCACACCCCTGCCTGTAGGACAGAACCAAATACTAGACCTAGAAGGAATCTTTGAGGTCATCTATTCCAATTCCTCCCTTTTACAGTTGAGGAAGGAGAATTTTATTAATAGTTTGGACAAAAACATAGATGACATGCTTATAAAATTTATAGATTCCTGTAAACCAGGAGGAATAGCTAATACCCTGGAAGACATAGGATCCAAAAAGATCATGATGAGAAAGAGCACTGATCTGAGTTAAATAAGGTTCATTTTAGTAGGGATAAATATAAAGTCTTATATAGTTATTCCTTCCACATTGGGCGGGGGTAGTTAGGTTAGGGACACGTTACCCCCACAGTCTGGGAAATTCACATAAAATTTTTTGGCCCTCCCTTCATACTAGAGAAGAAGTCTGAATTTTGTCTTTTTCTTTTATGGAGTGTTTGCAGTACCATATTGTAAGTAAAATTTGGGCTAAGTGTTGTCTGTGGTTTCTGCAAAACTCCCCCCATTTAATTTCTTATGCTGATACGAAATGTATTGAATCTGTGAAGGGTAAAGTTGAGATGTGGGAGGTAAAACTGTACTTGGCTTAAAAAATCAGCTTCACAAAGTAGGGGAGCTATGGTTAGACAGTATTTTGTCTGAAAAAGATCTGGGTCTTTGGGTGGATTACAAACTCAATATGAATGTATAGTTGGAAAACAAAACAAAAAAATCCAAAAGCTAATATGATCTTGAGTTGCATTGAAAGACATTGTTTCTGGAAATAAAGTGTCTCATTAGACTACCTCTAGAGTATTATACTGGGCACAGTAATTTAAGAAGGACATCTTAGTCCTGGCAAGTGTGTGGGTGTGTAGGAGAGGGTAGTTGGGATACTGAAGTGCCTTGAATTCATTTTATATGAAGGTAGGTTCAAGGTACAGGAAATGAGAAGACTTGGGGAGAATATTATAGCTATGTCCAAATATTTGGGGGTGGGGTAGTTAGGATTAAGTGACTTGCCCAAGTGCTTGCTATTGCTTGCAACTTGCTATTAAGTGTTTGAGACCTGATTTAAACTTAGGTCCTCTTGACTCTAGGGCCATGTTCTATTCACTGTGCCACCTATATTCAAGTATTTGAAAGGCTGTCATCTGAAGAAGGGATTGGATTGGTTTGGTTTGGGCCCAGAGGACAGACTCAAGAATAATGAGGGATAGAAGTTACAAAGATGCAAATCTAGGGTTGCTATCAGGAAAACATTTCTTAACAATTAGAGCTGTCCAGATGTAGAACTGTAGAATGGGCTGTCCCAGAGGTAAAGATTTCCCTCTCACTGGAGGTCTTCAAGCAAAAGTGGTCCCGTGTGTTATTGTGGGCATGGGCCAGTCTATGTAGCTGCTAAGCTTCCCTGAAACTCTGCAACTGTAATATAGAGCCATAATTTGCAGATCACTTCACACAGATTATCTCATTTGAACTACAGCCATATGTAGGAGGTACCACAAGTATTCATATACCCATCTCACAGGTGCAGAAACTGAAGTTCAAAGGAATTGTGACTTCATCTAGGCTAGAGTTAGAACTAGAATCCAGGTCATTTATTGTTTTTTATTTCTCAAGTAGTATTTATCATATACTGTCTTAGCTAACCGTTTGTTACCTTTTCATATAGCTTCTATCTCCTCAAGTAAACTATAAACTTTCTCAAAGAGAGGGACCTTTTTGATTTCTTTTGAGTCAGCTTGGCCTAGCAAATAGAGTGCTAAACCTGGCATTTTTCTTACCTGGGTCTGAATACTCATAGGATATTTAATAGTTATTTGGATTAGGCCAAGTCACTGAATCTCCCTTTGTTTTTGTTTTTCTTTTAACTTTATTTTTATTTTTTTAATTTAAAATTTTAAAAAATTTAATGTTAATTTTTAATCTCCCTTTGATCCTCAGTTTCCTCATTTGTAAGGTAGGGGTAATAAGTTATTAAGCTTTAATAGCTTAAAACTGCATCTTTTGGGGACGGTACTACAGAACATAGAACACTAGCTAGGCCTAGAAGGAATCTCTGAGGTCATCTTGTCCAAGTCTTTCCTTTCATAGATAAGGAAAGAGATATTTATTAATAGCTTGGACTAAAACATAGATGACATGCTTATAAAATTTACAGATGACTGTATTTTTGGAACACCCTACCCTTGCAGTATCTACATCACTGGACTGTAGTGAGATTCAGATGAGAGAGTGAATGTATAATGCTTAGTAAAATTTTTGTAAAATGTGCTGTTTTCTCATAGAGGCACCTGGTGATGCAAAGGGTAGTGTTCTGGGCCTGGAGTCAGGAGACCCAAGTTTAATTTTGGCCTCAAACACTTAGTAGTTGCGTGATCCTTGGCAAGTCACTCAGCCTCTGTCAGTTTCAGGTTCCTCATTTGTACAATGAAGATAGTAATAGCACCTACCTCGAAGTTTTGTTGTGACGGTCGAATGAGATGATATTTATAAAAAACTCTTAGCAGGATGTCTGACACGTAATAGGCTATAACATAGTATGGGGCTTATTCTCTCCCTCCCCTCAGTAAAAGGCTGAGCATAGTGGTGGAGAAAATGTCAGCAAATGTCAGTTACACCATGTGTCAGGCAAAGGGATAGAGTAAGAAAAGACAAATTCTTCTGCCCCTCCCCTTCCCAACCCCCAGTCCCCACCCTGAGCCAGAAGCCTGATTTCACTATATAATTACTGAACCTTTGAAAATAAAAAGCATCAGGTCAGATTTGAGAAGATCCTCTCCAAGGTAAACCCTACCATCAAATTTGCCCCCAGGAATTCAGTGGCCACCACCTGGCACAAATGTTGTCAATTACAACCTTCTCTTGCAAGCTAAATTCCTTTTTGATTGCAAACTATTCCTGGGTATACACATAAACAGATCTTGAGTTAACATAGTGAATTCTGCCCAAAAAGTTGTGTGTAAACTGAATTTTTGTAACTCAGAACCCATCTTAAATTCACTGAGAGCTTACTGTATTCCAGTCCAATGTCATTTCTCCTTTCATGCTGCCTTAATTATAACTGATAAGACATCGAAAACTATTTTTGTCTTTTTTGTAAATACTGATTTTCGTATTAAGATTTTTAAACCCTATAGCTTTTCCTCACAAAAGCATGGGTTATATGCTTTGTTAGAGTTAAAGCACTGGCATTTGATTGTATTATTAATTATTTTATTGTTGTTATTTCCAAGATTCCTGGCCAGTGTTAAAGATCTAACAATATTTATTAAGTGTTCACTACCTTCAGAATGTTGTACTGAGCAACATGTCAAAGAGACCCAAGACAGAGAGGGCCTGGCCTAAAAGTTTTTACATTCTGATGAGGTAGCTAAGGTAAACATGCATGAAAAGCTCACATGAACAATTACAAAATAATATTTGAACTACCTATTCTTAGAAAACTGTTTACTTGAGAGCTCGGTTCTGATCCAACATTCATTCACTCATTTGTTATTTCATTGAATTCAGTTCAGTTTAATAACATTAAAAAATGTTATTGATATTTTTTATTCTTGTTCAGTCATGTCTGACTCTTTGTCTACCCATTTGGGTAGAGATAGGTTTCTTGGAAGAGATAGGTTTGACATTTCCTTCTCCAGATTATTTTACAAATGAGGTAACTGAGGCAAAGAGGGTTAAGTGACTTGCCCAGGAGATGCAGCACAGCCCAGGAAGTATGGAGCACAGCCAAGGAAGTGCAGAGCACAGCCCAACTTGGCAGGGACAGGACCCTGAACAGACTTCAGGGAGCCACCGGCAGCACCGGTTCCCAGATTGCTCAAACCACAAATAGCTTCAAAGATCAGAGGGAGGGCTCCTTCACCCAGGAGAGGGGAGCGAGGTCTGAAGTGGCAGCCCTGGGAGACCTCCACCTAAAGCCCCTGGGGGAATTGAGCCTCAGATCAGAATCTCAGACCTGAGCTCTGCCCTGACAAAGAATTCAAAAGTCAAGTAACTGGCTAGGAAAATGACCAAAAATGGGAAAAAGAATAAGACAATAGAAGGTTACTTCCTTGGTGAGCAGGTATTTTCTTCCATCCTTTTGGATAAGAAGGAACAATTTAGGTCTTCAGAGGAAGACCTAAAAGTCAAGGCTTCTGCATGCAAAATCTCCAAAATAAATATGCAAGGTCATGGAAGAGCTCAAAAAGGATTTTGAAAATCAAGTAAAAGAGGAGGAGGAAAATTGGGAAGAGAAATGAGAATGATGCAAGAAAACCATGGAAAGCAAGTCAACAGCTTACTAAAGGAGACCCAAAAAAATACTGAAAAAATTAACACCTTAAAAAATAGACTCACTCAGATGGCAAAAGAGACCCAAAAAACCAATGAGGAGAAGAATGCTTTAAAGGGCAGAATTAGCCAAATAGAAAAGGAGGTTCAAAAGCTCACTGAAGAAAATAGTTCTTTAAAAATTAGAATGGAGCAGATGGAAGCTAATGACTTTATAAGAAACTAAGAAATTACAAAACAAAACCAAAAGAATGGAAAAATAGAAGATAATGTGAAATATCTCATTGGAAAAACAACTGACCTGGAAAATAGATCCAGGAGAGACAATTTAAACATTATGGGACTACCTGAAAGCCATGATCAAAAAAAGAGCCTAGATATCATCTTTCATGAAATTATCAAGGAAAACTGCCCTGATATTCTAGACCAGAGGGTAAAATAAATATTGAAAGAATTCACCCAAGAGATCCAAAAAGAGAAGCTCCTAGGAATATGTAGCCAAATTCCAGAGTTCCCAGGTCAAGGAGAAAATATTGCAAGCAACTGGAAAGAAACAATTCAAGTATTGTGGAAATACAATCAGGATAACACAGGATCTGGCAGCTTCTACATTAAGGGATCACAGGGCTTGGAATATGATATTTCAGAAGTCAAATGAACTAGGATTAAAACCAAGAACCAAGTACCCAGCAAAATTAAGTATAATATTTCAGGGGAAAAACTGGTCTTTCAATGAAATAGAGGACTTTCAAGCATTCTTGATAAAAAGACCAGAGCTGAAAAGAAAATTTGACTTTCAAACACAAGAATGAGAAGAAGCATGAAAAGGTAAACAGGAAAGAGAAATCATAAAGGACTTTCTAAAGTTGAACTGTTTACATTCCTACATGGAAAGATAATGTTTGTAACTCTTGAGACTTTTTCCTCAGTATTTGGGTAGTTGGAGGGATTACACACACACACATATATAGATAGCACAGGATGACTTGATTAAGGAGGGATGATATCTAAAAAAGAATAAAAATTAAGAGGTGAGAGGGGAATATATTGGGAGGAGAAAGAGAGAAATGGAGTGGGCAAATTATCTCTCATAAAAGAGGCAAGAATAAACTTCTCTAATGAAGGAGAAAAGGGAGGAGGTGAGGGAAAAAGTGAAGCTTACTCTCTTCACATTTGGCTTAAGGAGGGAATAACATGCTCACTCAATTTGGTATGAAAATCTATCTTACACTACAGGAAAGTAGGGGAGAAGGGGAGAAGTGAGGTGTGCGGGGGGATGATAGGAGGGAGGGAAAATGGGAGAAGGGAGTAAATATAAGTAAACACTTATGGGGAGGGACAAGGTCAAAAGAGAGAATAGAATAAATGGGAGGCAGGATAGGATGGAGGGAAATATAGTTAGTCTTACACAATGTGAGTATTATGGAAGTCTTTTGCAAAACTACACATATATATCCTATATTAAATTGCTTGCCTTTTCAGTGGGGATGGGTGGGGAGGGAGGAAGGGAGAGAAGTTGAAGTTCAAAGTATTAGGAATGAATATTGAGAAATGTTTTTGCATACAACTGGGAAATAAGAAATACAGGTAATGAATGGGGTATAGAAATCTATCTTGCCCTACAGAAAGAGAGAAGATGGGGATGAGGGAAGGGAGTGGTGTGATAGAAGGGAAAGCATACGGAGGGAAAGGGGTAATCAGAATGCAAGACATTATAGGATGGGGGAGGGAAGAGGTGGGGAGAAAACTTGGAACTAAAATTTTATGGAAATGAATGTTGAAAACTAAAAATTAATAAATGAACTTTAAAATATTTTTTTAAAAAATGACTTGCCCAGGGCCACACAGCTACCAAGTCCAAATCTGAGCTCAGATCTGTTCTCCCGAATCCAGACATCATGCTCTTGCCTTTGTGTCAACTAACTGCCCCATTTCTTTTGATTATACACTATTTTAATGTCTAGATATCTTCTTCCAACTCTCCTGCTTGTCTAGACATCCCTGTAACAAAAAATAAGAAGGAAAAAGAACAGGGTAGTTGGGAAAACAATTTACCAAAACTAACCGACATGGTAACTGAGTTTGACAGTATATGCAATGTTCCATGCTCACAGCCCTTCACCTCTGCGAAGAAGGAAAGGAGGTACCTTTGCTTACCTCTCCCTAGTACCAAACTTGGTAATTATATTTGCAGAACCTTCAATTTTGTTACATATTCTTTTCTTTTACAATTCTTTCCATTTGTGCTTCCTCAATGATTAAAAGTGCCTACTATGTTTCAGACACTGGGCTATGTGTGAGGTATCCAGAAACAAATACCAATACCAGTATTTGCTCTTAAAGGGTGCTTATATTCTACATAATACTTGTATAAAATTGTGTTGGGTACTTGAAGTGATACAGAGAGTTGTGACATGATTTTTCTCCAAAAGGAGCGTTTAAATCTTTTTGCAGACAAGACATGCCTGGAAATTTATACAACAATCCAACTAAGAGTCAGTGTGTTGAGTGGAAAGAGTAGGAGATTTGGAATCAGAGGTCCTGGGTTCAAATCCCACTTCTGTTATTTAATAATTATATAATCATGGGAAAAGTACATTTCTGGGCATATTTTGCCATCCATCAAATGAGAGAACTGGACTAGATGGCATTTAAAGTCCTTTCCAGCTTTTAATGTATGGTCCAATGTTCCAATAAGATACGTTATTTAGTAGCATTTGAATAGTCTGAGTGTTCTGACTTCACAGTAACAGAGTATATGTAACAGTCAGTCAGTCAACAAACATTTATTACGTACTGACTATACAATTGTTCATCCTTCGTTTTTGAAGAGGACCAATAACATTATGGATGATGTCTTATCTTGACTTGCTTGGGTATTGGATTTAAGTGAGGCAGAGATGCTCAAAGTCATCAGAAGAGAGGGTGCTCTCTTCTTAAGGCATTGAAGTCCAGTGGCAAGACACAAGTCGGGATAACTGGTAATGGCCAGGGATGCAGTATATGATCTTGGTACCTTCTATGCTTGACTAAACTCTTACGTGCTCACAGCGCCGGCTTTAGTCACCTTCATGGCTGTTGGAATACATTGCTTCAGCCACCTTCATGGCTGTTGGAATACATTGTTCTCATCTGCCCATTTCCACTGGAGAAATGTCCTGCTTACTATACTTTATGTCAGCTATAGCTCCCATCACAAGGGAAACTAATATAATAAACCAAATAATATCTGTTTGAAAGAACCTTATTTTCTAACAGGGAGACGAGGACACTCAAGTATGTAGAAATATAAAGAGAATAAATACAAAAAATACAACACTGTTAAATACAATGTAGTTTGAGAGGGAGTACACTCACAGTTGAGGAAATCATGAAGGACTTTGAAGTAGAAAGTGGTATTTAATCTGTCTTGAAGAAAGAGGGGGACTCAGGATTGGAGGAGAAGGATGTCATTCCAGGTAGAGGAGATGGTTACTGCAAAGTCTAGGAAGTGGGAAATAGAGAATCATGTGGGAGGAAGATAAAAGTGGTCAATTTGTCTCTGGATCACAGAATCTGTAAGAGATAATAGTGACTAATAAAGTTGGAAACATAGCTTGGGGCCAGGTTATGAAGGTTATTCAAGGCTAAACAGAAGAGTTTTTATCTGGTTTGGGAGCCACTGGAGTTTATTGAGTAGGAGAGTTGTACTGTCAAATGTTCACTTAACTAATGGTAGCTATTTCTAGGGTAGGATGTGGGAAGGGAAGAAAAAAGTTTAAAGTTTTTTTAGAAATTTACATGATAATTTTATTATATTTTAAAGGAATAGTAAGTTGTACATAATAGATTTGCAGTTTCATGTGCAATCATATTTTGATTTCTATTTTCTATTTCTGTTCTATTTTATTCTATTATATGGAAATGCTTATTTTATTCCATAAATTAAATAAAAAATAAATTTAAAAAAAGAAAATCATTTTGCTAACAGTATGGAGGATGGACTGAAGTGAAGTTTGGGTTAATCCATTATGACTTCCTGGAAGAGATGTACTTTAAGAGGGAAGAAACCCTGTTTCCTTCGGGATTGCATGGAAGATCACTGTATTCATAGTGGTTGGAGAAGGAAAGAAGCATGGGAGGTAGATGGGAGAATCAGGGGGTGGTAGCACCTTCTTTTAAGAAGCAGCATAACCTAGTGGAAGGAGTGTTGGTTTTGGAGTCAGAAAACTTGCTTTCAATTTATGACTCTAACATACACTTCTGACTCAGTTTCATCATCTCTAAAATGGGGATGATATTTATACTTCTTCCATCCATAACAGTTATTGAGAAGAAAGCATTTGTAAATTTTAACATGCCAACAGTATCAGTTACTATTATTATTCCTTTTCTAGGGTCTCTGGTATTCTCTGGGAGAGGTGGTATGATATAGGATTCTTAGTACACCACACTATGTACCAGAAATCCAATTTGAGCATTTGACTTCTTCAGTGGTAGACAAAAAATACCAGCTAAGTGGAAAAATATAACTAGTTTAAGAGAACAATGACTTTAGTTTCAGGTTATTCTTTTTTTCCTCTGAGTTACCTCCCTCCATCCCAACTCTGCATTAGAGAAAGCCAGCATTTGATATCGATACATATGTTGGAACTGTACAATACACACTTCCATATAGCAGTCTTTTATCTGGAGCGGGATAGCACTTTCCTTCATAAGTCTTTCATAGTTGATTTGAATAATCACATTATTCAAAATAGCTTAGTCATACAATTAGTCTTTGAACAGTATTGCTGTTACTGTAGACAGTATTGTCTTGGTTCCGCTTGTTTCACTCTGCATTATTTCTTGCAAGTCTTTCCATGGTTTTCTAAAAATGAACCTGTCCATCATCTTATAGCACAGTATTCCAGGTTCCAGATTATCCTATAATGTTTTAAGTCTTATTATGAAATACAGTAAAGGTCATTGATTTTATTATTTATGTATATGTATATATGTGTGCATATATATATATGTGTGTGTGTATAATTGATGTCTTCTTTTTATATCACCTTTATTTACTCCTACCAACAAACCATCCCTTCTAATAAAAAAAAATTTTAAACGAGAGAAAAAAGCAGTTTAGTGGAAACTAGTCAACTTATCAACCATATTACAGTCAGTATTCCATACCCATAGTCTGAACCCCTGCAAAGAAGGATGGAGGTCAGGTGCCTTTTCTCAACTTTCGCTGGGATCAACCTTTACTGTTATTGATTTTAGAGATGGAGGACATCATAGAAGCTATCTAGTCCAGTCCTCTCATTTTATACTGAGGATGCTTCAGGCCCAAAGAGGTTTAAGTAACACTCAAGATCACACGGAGAATGTGGCAGAGCTGGGATTTGAACCGAGGTTCACTGAGGCTCTCTTTTCTGTACTGTACTATGTTTGAATTCTACCTTGGGCATTTTTGCTAGTTGTGTGACCATGGATAAATTTAGTTACTTGGTTTCTCTAAGCTTCCACGTCCCTGTCTATAAAATAATACCTACATTACCTATTTCACAGGCTTGTTGTGAGGATCAATGAGAAATTCTTAAACCTGTTTTAAGCCTTAGAGTGCCATGTAAATGTCAGCTGTTCTTAGTCTTGTCCTTCTATTTCTCTTCTGGGGAGCAGGAGGGGAGGATTGAGCCATGTTGTATGGCACAGAGGCTGGTTTGGAGTAATAGATTCAGGATTTGTTTTCCGGGAAAGCACAGTCCTCCTGTGTTCCCTTTAGCCCTATAAAAGTTCTTTTCATACCTGCAGTGTGTATGATGACATGAGTGGACAACTCTGAAGGTTTCCAGGATGTCAGTTCTAGAGCCCTCAGGGTTTTGAGTGAGTTCGGATATCCTGTCTGACATCTTTTCTGATAGCTGATAGTGTGACTTGTCTGGGGTCTGTGCCAAGGTCATAGTGCCTTGAGTCTTTTGGGTCAAAAAGTTTCCTTGGTTTAATCTTAGACCATTGAAATTCCAGTGATGACATCCTGAGCCAAAAAATCCCCAAAAAACCCAAAACCAAAAAAATTAAACTCACCTTCAATACACTTTATTTTATTTTCTATTCTAAGTTATCTCCCTTCCCCTATCTCCTTCTCTCATCTATTTAGAAGATCAGAAAAACAAAACCCATTACAAGATGCAATCATGCAAAACAAATGATCAAATCAGCCTAGTCTTCACTCCTCCCAAAAAGAAAAGAAAGAGGGATGATGGGAGGGAAGAAGAAAGTAAGGGAGAGAAGGAAGGAAGGGAAAAAATTATTTTAATCCATACTCTAAGTATATTAGTTCTCTATCCAGATAGTATGTTTCATGAGTCCTTTGGAACTGTGATTGGTCATTGTGTTAATCAGGGTTACTGAGTCTTTCAGGGTTGATTATTTTTACATAATTCCTGTATAAATTATTCTCCTGGTTCTGTTCATGTAAGTTTCTGTCCGTTAATGCAAGGATTCTAGTTTTTTTCTGATTGTTTTCATTTTTAAAAAATGGTTACCATTAACAAAAACAAATGTTAAAATGAATGAAAACTGTAAAGATCATATGTAAACCATAAACTGTGAAGTATTTACAATGTGTTTTTAAAATTGTGTATATTGTATCTAACAAAATAGCAGACATTTGGTTTTCTTCCATCCCTCCCACTTGCCACTTTTTCTTCTGTGCATTTTCCCTTTGAAGATTAGTTCTCTATTCTTCAGTGTTCTTTAAAATTAAAAATAAAATGCGGTCCAAAATTATTTGAATCATTGAATATTGGGAGCTATTAGGAACCTCAGGTATGATATGGTCCCATCCCCTATTAGACTGTAAACTTTTTTTTCCCTTAATCTTTGCATCCCTTCTCTATTTGGGGGAGGAGTGGTCCTAGATATAAGCTTGCATTATTGTAGGCAACTCGTATTGTAAGTTCCTTCCAATGATGCTGATTGGTAGTTGGTCAGTAATGCACCAAAAGATTAAGTTAATTTAACTACATGACCACAAAGCTAGCATCCTTTGCTAGGATTTTTATCCTAAAAAAAATTATGTTAAAAAGGTCAGACCCAAAAGGCAGGCTGTGTTATAGTGGAGAATAGGGTACTGCAAAGTTGGCTTCCTCTCTGCTATGACATGATACCTTTTACCTTTCACATGTTGGTGAGTTATGTCTGATTCTTTATGACTTCGTTTGGTGTTGTCTTGGCAAAGATACTGGAGGGGTTTGCCCTCTCCTTCATCTCATTTTACAGATGAGGAAACTGAGGCAAACTGGGTTAAGTGACTTGCTCAGGGTCACACAGCTAAGCTAGCATACACTACGCCACCTACTTGCCTTCTATATATAGTAGGCACTTAAAAACTGTTGAATTGAATTGAACTGAGCGTAGTTTACAGATGGGGTCTCTGAGACTCCAGAAAGTGGTGTGGCTGAGGTTCACATAGCTGGTTGCTAGCAGAGACAGATTAGAAAGAAATTTCCCTGGCTATAACCACATCACGTTCTTCTTTGTTCTGTAGCCACAGTGAAGGCTGTAAGTCTGTTTCTTGATGGCTTTGCTAAGTTGCAGTGGAAGCCAGAGATGAATACTGAGTCAGACTTGCTTATCTCTCCTGGCTCATCTTTATTTTCTTTGCACTCTGGCCTCTTTGAGGCTTTAGGGCAGGTGCTTTATAACCTTTGGCTAAAGGTTAGCTAGTGGATGCCTGGTTCCCACGGCAGGACCATCTCTGGTGTGTAGGTGTGGTGCTCAGCTATCCCCCTCCCACAACTCCGAGGTGGGCAGGCAGTACAAGCAACATAAACTAGTCAACTTAACTTACCCACGGGTCACCTAGCTAGTATGTGGATTTTTGTTCAGTTAGTTCAGTTGTGTCTGACCCTTTGTGACCCCATTTGGGATTTTCTTGGCCAAGATACTGTAGCGGTTTGCCATTTCCTTCTCCTCTGGATCCAGTGAGACCATTGTGTTGGGCAATCAGAGGTTAAGTGACTTGCCCAGGCTCCCACAGCTAGGAGTTGTCTGAGGCTAGATTTGAGCTTTGGTCTTCCTTACTCCAGGCCCTAGCCTGAGCCACTAGCTGCCTCCATTTTGGAATTTTCATAGATGAAGGACTGAGGCAAACAGTTAAGTGACTTGCCTAGGGTCACATAGCCAGTAAATCTCTGAGACTGGATTTGAAATCAAAATGAGTCTTCCTGATTTCAAGCTCTGTGCTTTATCCACTGTAACACCTAGCTGCTGTATTGTGTGGGTAAGCTAGGACTAAAACCCATGCCCAGTCTCTTTAAATCCACTATACTTAGTGGATGCCCTATATAGACCCTTCTACCTATATTTTCACAAATTGTATGTAGACTATGTTTACATGTTATATATATGTTTATAATTGTTATAATATGGCACAAACTATAATGATATTGTAAGATAGGAGATCACCTATTTAGGTGTGGAAGGGCATAATATATTTTAGGTAGAGGGGTGTACTAATACTTAGAATTCACAGATGTATTGAAGTATGAACAGCATTCGTATTAATAAACTTGGGTCTAAAATTATGCAGAATGTCTTTGGGTCAAGAAGGAGATCCTTTCTAACCCAGATATACCCATGAGAGAAGTTCCAGATGTTGTCACAAACTACCCATTCCCGTGTGTACCTTAAGTGCTAGGAAGTAAACCAAACAAATGTAGTGGAAAAGAAAGAACAAATCATTTATTCTCCGTGAGCCTCAGTTTCTTCAGCTGTCCAATGAGGGGGTTAATACTATAATGGCAGAAAAATAGCAAGAAAATTATAAAATTCAGCATTGAAGGAGCTGAAGGGAAACAGGCACACTAGTACATTGTTGGGGGGGTTGCGGACGGATGCAAACATTTTGGACAGGTAACATATGATAAGCATCACAAAACTGACAATTTCTTTTTACCTAGTTATCCCTTTGCTAAGATTTTATTCTAAAAATATCCTTAAAATGAAAAAAGGATCAATTTTACCAAAAAAAATAGCCATAGGTACTTTATTTGTAATAACAACAGCAAAAAGGAAATAATTAATCTTCAATGATAAGAGGTTGACTGAATATATTATTATATAGTAATGAAACAGAATATTGTGGTGCCATAAAAATGTGATGCTTTCAAGAAATGGTAAAAAGTGAATCAACAAACATTTTTAAGCACCTACTGTGTGCTCAAGATATAAAAAAATAAACAGCCTGTGCCCTCAGGAACTTTCATTCTGTGGGGTAGAGAGAAAGAAACCGCATATTTAGAAATAAGTATGTATAAAATAAATAATAAGGTAATTTGTGGAGGTAGAGATAGGGATGGAATGCATTCCGGGAATGGCAGGTAGACAGTGTAAAGGTGTGGAGATGAGAGAAGAAATGTTATGTGAAGTGATATAAATTAAGATCAGAGCAGTTCCAGAACTATATTATATACACATTAATTAAAATATATATAAGAAAAAATTAAAAATGGAAAAAGAGAGAAAAAAGGCAAAAGTTGAATTAAACTTTGGATAATATTTGAAAGAAGATATTAAACATGCATTTTTTGTTGTTGTTTCATTTGGATATAGTCTGTTAAATGCAAGGGTTTATGTGAAAATTCAAACCTTAATTTCATTTGTTTTCATTGATGGTTATTAATTTTTTAAAAAAATAAAAGCGGTACAGTATCTTCTAGGTGCTTTCTGGGGGTTAAGTTCTACATCCCCACACTGATGTGTATCTTGTTTTGTTTCCCCTTCCTCCCTCTTCCACAAGCCTGGAGCATACCCCAGGGCTAGACTGAGCTTGCCTGAAAACTGGAGACAAAACTATTGCTGATTTATCTGTCTCTGTCTTCTTCAGAATAAGATCGGGAAAGTTTTCTTCACCAGCAGAACAGCTGGTTTGGTTGAGTGGCTGCCTGATGAATTTTCTGGGTTAGACTAAATGTAATGCTTAAGTCTCAACTATTTAAGACTAGCCCATAGCCAATTCCTTTCTTAAAGGGCTGGGATGTAGGTTTTTGTGTTTGTCAATGCTGACTTGTTTGATGAGTGGATGAATAGGGCTGTCAGAACCCTAATTAACTTGGGGATGAAACAAGGTTTTGCCCCAGGGGGCCAACACTTAAAGGCACATTTTCTTCTTGGGAAGGATTCTTTTAAAAAAAAAATTATTTTAATTAACCCAAGTCTATTTTCTCTCCTTCCCACTTTCCACTTAGCCTTGGGGAAAAGAAAAAGAAAAAGAAAACTCTTTTAACAAGCTTGCATGGTCCAACAAAACTAATATCCGCAGTGTTTGTTGTTCAGTGGGGCTTTTTTTTTTTTCCAGTTGTGTTTGATTCTTCAACTCTTTGTGACCCTATTTGGGGTTTTCTTGGCAAAGATACTGGAGTGGTTTGCCATTTCCTTCTCCAGCTCATTTTACAGATGAGGAAACTGAGGCAAACTGGGTTAAATGACTTGCCCAGGGTCACACACCTAAGCTAATAAGTGTCTGAGGCCTGATTTGAGCTCAAGAGAATGAGTCTTTTTGACTTCAGGCCCAGCCCTCCAGGCTGAGTCACCTAGTTGCCTTAATTCCCATATTGTCTGTGTCCAAAAAATATGCCTCAGTCTGCACCCTGAGTCCTTTGCTAACTCTGCCAGGAAATAGGTAGCATGTTTCATCACAGGTCCTCTGGAAGAGTGACTAGTCCTTGTATAAAGCAGAATTCTTAGGTCTTTTAAAGTTGTTTGCCTTTACGGTATTATTTGGCTATACTAGTGTATAAATTGTTTTCCGGTATCTGCTTAATTCATTCTTCATCAGTTCATACAAATGTCCCCAGGTTTCTCTAAAATTTCTTACAGCAAAATAGTATTCTATTGTGTTCATATAACATAATATGTTTATTCATAGCCTAATTGATGGACACTCCCTTAGTTTCCATTTCTTTGCCATTAAAAAAGAACTATTATAAACATTTTTGTATATATGGGTCCTTTTCTTCTTCTTTTGATCTCTTTAGAAGTGGAGACCTAGTGGTATCCCTAGGCCAAAGGGTATGTGTATATTTAGTAATTTTTTAGTAGAGTTCCAAATTGCTTTCTCCAGTGGTTATACCTATCTAAACCTCTGCCAACAGAGGTGTTTACTGTATTTGTTTTCCCAAATCCCTTCTAACATTTCTCATTTGTTTCTTTTTTGTCAACTTTGCTAATCTGGTGATTGTAAGGTGGAGCCTTAGAGTTGCTCTAATTCACATTTTCCAATTATTAATTGCTTGAAGCATTTTTATATGGTCATTGATAACTTAGATTTCTTTCTCTGAAAACTGTCTGTTCAAATCCTTCAGTCCCCTGGGAGGAATTGTCAATATCCAGGCCTTGGGTGTCCTGAGGGTCCTGTCACCATGGCATCCTTCTTCAGGAGCTTATCTTCTCCCAGCTCTCTCAGTGGGGGAATGTATGGGAATAGATCATGTCCTTTTCCAGTGCAAATGTATCTGTAGTTAGACTATCCCTTCCCTAACTTCAGTTGTTTTTTACTCTGGTGAAAAAAATTCATAGTTATAATTCTTTGGCCAGTCACCTCATTGGTAATCTATAATTCATGAAGGCAAGAGTCAGGGAAGGGACAGGAAAATAAAAAAGAATGCTGTTAGAAAATTGTCAGGGGATGCCCATCCGTTGGGGAATGACTAAACAAGTTGTAGTATGTGAATATGATGGAATACTATTAATTGTTCTATAAGAGATGATGAATAGGATGTTCTCAGAAAAACCTGGAAAGGTTTGCATAGGCTGATGCAAAGTGAAATGTATTGGGTAAATATTGTAAGATGATCAGCTGCAAATGACTTAGCTATACCCAGATCCAAGACAACTTCCAGGGACTTATGATGAAAAATGCTATCTATCCCCAGAGAAAGAACGGATAGTGTCCAAATAGAGATTGAAGTATATTTTTCTTTTGGGTTTTTTTTGGTCTGTTTTCTTTCACAACAGCACTATTGTGGATGTCTTGCATGACTGCACATGTGTAACCTATATTGGGTTGCTTGCCTTCTCAAATGGGTTGTGTTGGGGAGGCAGATAGAGAGAGAAGTTAGAACTCAAAAGTTTTAAAAACAAGTGTTAAAAATTATTTTTACATGTAATTGGGGAAAAAATAAAATATTAAATAAAAAATTAATACACAGAAAAGAAATCAAGAAAATTGTCAAACTTGGTCCTTCTTTCTGTAGATGCAGATTGCTGGAAGCTCAGATTGTTATCTTATGCATTCAGCAGTTATCTTTTATGATCTAGTTTAATCCAGGTAGAAGTGTTTCCTTCTAGGAGCTTCACAGCCCACTGATGGCTCTGGATACCAAATGTTCTTTTGGGCTTTTGGGAGGAAGATGTTTGATTTCTAAACCTTTGTATCAAGTTGAAAAAATGGGCAGCGAAGAGAACTAGTGGCATCTGTGTTTTGTGGCATAGCTTTACTTTAATTTATTTTCTTTTTTTATAATTTTGAAATTGACCAAAAATATAAAAGTGAACATTTCCTTATCCAAAGAAAAGAAAAAAGGGGATAATATATATCATGAGTTTCTATTATGTACAGTTTTATTGAAGTACATATTTTTTATAACCCATAGTTATAACACTGACCTACTTGTATCTTTTCCTACTCTTTCTGGTTGGGTTTGTGTGTGTGTGTGTGTGTGTGTGTGTGTGTGGTTGGGGTTTTTTTTTTTGTTTGTTTTTTGAGACTAGGTTTCTCCATCTCAACCAGGCTGGAAGTGCCGCAATCATTCATGGGCCCAGTCCCACTGCTAATAGGCATGGAAGCTTTGCCCTGCTCTGTTTGCAGCCTGGGCCTGTTTGCTGCTCTTTAGGCATCCTAAAGAACCTGAGAATTGCCAGATTGGTACCAAATTTAGTACAGACACTCTTAATTTTTTTCAAAATTTTCTCTTTTTTTGGAGGCAGTCAGCGTTAAGTAACTTGCCCAGGGACACACAGCTAATGTCTAAGACTGGATTTGAACTCAGGTCCTCCTGACTCCAGGGTCAGTGCTCTGTCCACTGTGCCACCTAGCTTCCCCTTTAACCTTAATTTTCAGTTCCAAATTCTCTGCTTCCACCCCTCCCCCACTAATCAAGAAGGCAAAAAATACGAAACCCATTCTACATATGAAGTCATGCAAAACATTAATGCAGACACTTAATTGGCTCTAGCCTTACCACAGGTCAGAACTCTGGAACTCAAGGGATCCATCAACCTCAGCCTTCCCTGGAGCAAGTACTGTAGGCATGTACCACCATTCCTAGCTTTTCTGTGTATTTTAAAAGTTTTTCAAGTCTTCCTTTTCTTCTTTTTATTTTTGGCATTACTATCACCCTGCCTATAACAATTCTTCCAAATCCCCAAAACTCTGCAATTAAAGCCTTCCCTTGAAACAAATAAGTATAGTCAAGCAAAACAAATACGCTCACTGACCATGTCCAGAAATGTTTATCTCATTTTGTACCTCTCCTCTAACACCTCCCTGCCAAGAGATGGGAAGAATGAATCATCATAAGTCATCTAGAGTCATTGCGTGTTTTCCTTGATCAGAGTTTTCAAGTCCTTCAGAGCTGTTTTTCTTTACAATCTTATATTCATTGTATTGTATTGAAAATTAGTTATCATTGATTTTTCCGGTTCTGCTTATTTCATTCTGCATCAGTTAATATCAATCTCCCCAAGTATCTCTAAATTCATCTCTTTCATCATTTCTTACAGCCCAGTAATATTTTATTACATTCATAGACCATAATTTGTTCAGTCATTCCCCAGTTGATGGGTACCCATTTTTGATTCCAGTTCTTTGTATTACAAAAAGTTCTGTTATAAATAATTTTGTATGTATAATTTATTTTCTCTCTTTCTTTGATCTCTTTAAGATATGCTTATCTTATGGCTATGCCAAAAGATGTTCACAGCTTTTGAATTTGGGGAGTATAGTTTCAGATTGCATAGCTTTACTTTTCCAAGTGCCCAAACATCTGTCTAAATGATCTTTCCTTTCTTGCATCTCCTACCACATTCTCATAGCATTTTGAGTTTCTTATGTTATTTCTTATGTTCTTATCTTGTTTGTGTGTGTGTGTGTGTGTGTGTGTGTGTATCCCCTGTAAGTTTGTAAGTTCCAGGAGAACTGGGACCTCATATTAATAGTATTAAATACTCTAGAGGTTTAGAGATACATTGTTGCATTTGTGTGGATACTCTTTTTTATCTTGATTTTATTTATTAGTTTTTTTATTTTTAAATTTTCAGTTCCAATTTCTTTCTCCCACCACCACTGCCCCATCCATTGAGAAGGCAAGAAATATGACACCAATGATACATATTAAGTCATGCAAAACATATTTCTCCATTAGTAATGTTCCCACCCACCCCACAAAGGCAAGGAAAATAAAGGAAATAAAATATGCTTCAGTCTACACTCTGAAACTATCCATTCTCTATTGGGAGGTAGATAGCATTTTATATGATGAGTCCTTCGTAGTTGTGATGGATCACTGTATTGATCAGTTACCAAGTCATTCACAGTTGATTATCTTTATATTCAGCCCTCCCTCACTTAAAACAAAGTCAAGTGCAAGTCATGTCATCATTTCTCTGATGGCCTGGTCTTCTTGGGCAATGAAGGACGAACACCATCTTTACACTAGGGCTGTTACTATATAGATTGCTCTTCTGGTTCTACTCTCTTCACTTTGCATCAGTTCATGTAAGTCTTACCAGTTTTTCTGAAATCTGATTTCTCACAGCAGTTATATTCCATGACATTCATATACCACAACTTGTTCAGTTATTCCCCAGTTGATGGGCATCCCCTCAGTTTCCAACTCTTTGTCACCACAGAAAGAACTACTATAAATATTTTTGTACATATGGATCATTTTCCCTTTAAAAAACATCTCCTTGGGGTTATAAACCTAATAGAGGTATTGCTGGATCAAAGGATATGCAAACTTTTATAGCCCTTTGGGCACAGTTCAAATTGTTCTTCAGAATGGTTGGACCAGTCTGTAGCCCCACCAACAGTGCATTATACCCAAACAAATAAGTCTTTGGGAATTGTTGTGACTGAAAAATTCATTATTTTGTTTGTGGCAATTTGGTGTTGAGCTTTTCAAAGTTAGTATTTCTGTTCCCTCAAATTCTCAAAAATTTAGTATTTATATTTCTTCAAAGGAGATTTCCTCAGTTTCCTTATTTCCGTTGACCTCTACTGTAGCTACACACAGAGATGATCATATCTGTGATCTTGCCATCACTCACAAGTGTTTCATTTTCATGTTTATGAATTATGAAATTCCTTTATCTGATCATAATTTATAGTTCCAACTTTCCACTTGCCGTAAAACCTCTCAACCTATTCTTCATTTTCACTGTGATGAAGATTCTTCTAGTGCTCAATTCTTTTCCGAGTTATCATCTCTGCATTGATTATGTTCTCCTCCCTTCACTATCTCAGCCCCTTGATGAACTCGTTCAAATCTACACTATTATCCACAAGAGTTCCTTGCCCCCTTATCCTGTTGCTTGATCATGTCTTACCAAGTCCCATCTTTTGGTTATTCCTACCATCTTCTGCCTTCACTCATCACCCCTGGGACAAGACAATCCTTTTACACTGTCTAATCAGTTCATGATTTCACTCACCACAACAGCTTTTGCCAAACCTTTTTATCTTTTAAATCTCTTGTACTTCTCATCTGAGAACCTTGCCTTTCATTTCAACAAAAAATTGAGGTCATTCACAGAGAGCTCCCTCTTTTTTCCTCCTTGTCATTTTACATCATTTATTTGTCTTCCTCCATTTTCTCCTCTTATGATTCTTGCCTCATGTGAAGAGGTAGCTCTCTCTCTCTTTCCAAGACTAATTTCTCTACATATACCCTTTTGCATCCCCTTTTCTCTATCAGATTGCCCCTTCTCTATCATTCACATTCTCTCTAATGGTTACACTCTCCTTATCTACTGCCTATAAACATGTCCATGTCTCCTCTGACCTTAAAGAAAAACCAAACCCTTAAGTGACTTACCTAAGGTCACACAGCTAGTAAGTGTGAGGCCGGATTTGAACTCAGGGTCCTAGAATTAGGAGGACCTGACATTGGCCTCAGACACTTACTAGCTGTCCCATTAACTGTCAGATCTAATCGCACTTTTTCAATCCTCATCCTTCTTGACCTCTCTGCAGCCTGTGACTGTCCATCAATTTTTTCTTGAGGTACTTCTCTCTAGGTTCTCGTTACATTATCCTGGTCCTCCTCCTACTTCTCTTTGTTTCCTTTTCTGGATCTTCATCTAGATCATTCCTAATAAAGATGAGCTCTGTCCTAGTTCCTCTTCTTTTCTCCGTCTGTACCATTTTGCTTGGGGGTTTCATCAGGTCCCATGGTTTCTTTGATCAGTCTCCATACAGATGATTCCCAAGCTTATTTAACCAACCCTCTTCTCTTTCTGGCTTCCAGCGGTAGAACTCCAATTGCCTCTTGGGCATTTCAAACTGTATGTTCCATACGCATGTTCAACTCAGACTCAAATGTCCAAAACTGAACTCATATTTTCCCCAAAACACTCTCTTCTGAACTATTACTGTGACTGTTGAGGACACCATCACCCTCCCAGTCACCCAGGCTCACAACCTAGGTGTCTTCCTTGACTCCTCATTATCTGTTCCCTCCTTGTATCCTATATGTTGCTAAGTCCTGTCAATTCTACCTTTACAACGTATCTCATATGCCCCCTCTTCTCCTTTGTTACTGCCAATACTGTGGTACAGGCCTCCTCACTTTACTCCTGGGCTATTGTAATAGCCTGCTGGTTGCTCTCTCTGCCTCAAGACTCTTCCCTCTCTAATCCGTCCTCCACTTAGTTGCCAAAGTGTTTTTTCTGAAGTACAGGTCTGATCATGTCAACCCCTACTCCCTTACTCGATAAACTCTACTGACTCTCTACTACCTCCAGGATTAAAAATAAAATCCTCTGTCTGGTTTTTAAAGTCCTTTACCACCTGGGCCCTTCCTAGCTTTCCATGCTTCTTATATTTTATTCTGCTATATATATATGCAGGCCTCCTTACTGTTGTTCAAATGATATTTTTTCCAATTATGTGTAAAGACAATTTTTAACATTAATTTTTTTCTCTCTCTCCTCTTTCTAAAACAGTAAGCAATTTGATATATGTGCATTTGTGTAGAATATATTTCCATATTGGTCACAGTTGCGAAAGAGGAAACAGATCAAAAGGAAAAAAACATGGAAAAAATTAAAGAAAGTGAAAATAGTGTGCTTCGATCTGTATTCAGATCCCATCAGTTCTTTCTCTGGACGTGGATAGCATTTTTCATCATGAGTTCTTGGTTATTGTCTTGAATCATTATATTACTGAGAAGAGCTAAGTCATTCATAGTTGATTATCACAGGGTATGTTTCTGTTACTGTGTACGGTGTTCTGGTTCTTATCACTTCACTCAGCATCAGTTCATATAAGTTTTTCCAGGTTTTTCTGAAGTACTCCTGTTCATCGTTGCACAATAATACTCTATTACATTCATATGTCACAGCTTATTTAACCATTCCCAATTGATGGTCATCCCCTCAACTTCTAAGTCTTTGCCACCACCAAAAGATTTGTTATAAATGTCTTTGTACATGTAAGTTCTTTTCCCTTTTTTATGCTCTTTTTGAGATACAGATCTAGTAGTGGTATTGCTGGGTCAAAGGATATGCACAGTTTTATAACCTTTTGTGCATAGTTCCAAATTGTTCTCTAGAATGTTTGAATCAGTTCACAACTCCACCATCCATGCATTCATGTCCCAATTTTCCACATCCTCTCCAACATTTTATCATTTTCATTTTGCCATATTAGCTCATCTGATAGGTGTAAGGTGGTATACCAGAGTTGTTTTAATTCGCATTTCTCTAATCAAAAGTGATTTAGAGTATTTCTTCATATGACTGTAGATAGCTTTGATTTCTTCATCTGAAGACTGTTTGTTCATATCCTCTGACCATTTATCAATTGGGGAATGACATGTAGTCTTATAAATTTTTCTCAGTTCTCTACATATTTGAGAAGTATAACTCTAGACATTTTTGTTGGCTGTCCCCTGTGCTTGGAATGCTCTTCCTCCACATCTCTGACTCTTGGCTTACTTGGCTTTTTAGTCAAGTCTCAGTCTAGATCTTATCTTCTACAAGAAGTCTTTGCCAGTCTTCCTCACTGCTAGTGTGTTCTTTCTGAGATTCCCTCCAATTTATCCTGTATATGTTTTATATGTACAGTCAGCCCTCAATATTTATGCATTTAACCATAGCTATGACCTTGTACAGCCCTCCCTCGCTCAAAACAAAGTCAAGTGGAAGTCATGTCATCATTTCTCTGATGTCATGGTCCTCTTAGAAAACGAAGGATGAACACAACCTTTGAGTAGACCAAGCTGTCTAAATGGGGACTCAGCTAACTAAGTAACTCAACTCATCCTCTCTCTCAACCTAGCACTCTCCCTTTCCTTCCCCTCTCCGAAAGAAGGTAAATTTTGAAGACCAGAAGCTGCCCAGTTAACTTGGACTACATTTGCTAGATTCTTTTCCTTTCCTTTCCTTTCCTTTCCTTTCCTTTCCTTTCCTTTCCCTTTTTCTTTTTCTCTTTCTCCCTTTCTTTCTTGCTTCCTTTTTTCTTTCCTTCCTTCCTTCCTTCCTTCCCTCCCCTAAAACCTTAGACCCCATGTACTCTGAAGCCTATGAATTGAACAAGGAAGGATCCCTGCCCAACCTCCACTCAATGCCCATTTTTGGACCCTCCTGGCTTAGAGTGAATGTCAGTAGAAACAGTTTCTCTTCAAAACAACAACCCTAACTCTCCTGCCCCTCCCAGCATGATTTATCTATTTATTTTTCCTTTTCTATTAAAAGGGCCATCCCCCTGACTACCTTTTAAAGAGGCCTGTTCACTGAATTGGCATTACCTCACTTTAAGTGAGTACCTGAAAAGGCCTTAGCTTAGAAGGCCAGGGTCTCATTTTGCATCCTGGGCCATCTTCAGTCATCCTGATGAATATGTGGTCACTGGATCCAGATGACTCAGGAGGAGAAAGTGAGACTAGTGACCTTGCACAGCCCTCCCTCACACAAAACAAAGTCAAGTACAAGTCATGTCATCATTTCTCTGATGTCATGGTCCTCTTCGAAAATGAAAGACGAACACACATGTTCAATTGAGAAAAAAAATTAGGGGCACAAAGCATGTAAGCTTGTTGGGTGATTGGTATCCTTGCTAGGCACTTCCTTGATTGTGTTCACCGTATTTGTAGCACATTTTCATTATTTGATTCTACAATTCAAGATTTGTGTTATAATTCTACCCTCAGAAGTATAGGGCAAGTCTTTTGGGCACCAAATCCAACCATGCAAAGTCATTGATGTGGCTTAGTGAGAAAATAAAAGGTATCAGATAAATTTCGTGCTGGAGTGTCTGCTACCACTGTCAGTGTGCATTTAGTGTTAATGACATTATAACCTCAAAAGGGAGGAAAGTAGTTGTAAGTGCTAAGGAATTTTCCACAGCTGTCTTTTCATCAATCTCTAGCAAAAGAGTATTGTTTTTCATGGTTTTGGAAGCCTAAACTCCTATTTCTCATAGATTGAATTTATCAACATTTATGTTTTTTACTTTCTCACTGTTTCCTAAGAACATTGCCCTCAACAAAAGTTGAACATTGCACATAGTTACCATGTTGCTTCCTTGATGGCAGAGACTTTTTTTTTTAACCTTTCTTTGTATCCCTAGAGCCTAGCACAGAGCCTACACATAGGAGGCACTTAATAAATTTTTATTAGTGACTCTCTTGTTTTTTGTTTACTTTATGATATTCTTTGTGTGAATTGTTTTTTGCTCTGCTTCAATTTATTCAGATCTCCTCATGCTCCTTTGAATTTTTCATATTTGTCCAATCTTATGTTCCAATCCTTTTTCTGCCTTGCTCCCAGCATCATTTTGTAATTGGGAAGATTTGGGTCAACCTTCAGGCTATGTTTTTGTCCATTTTATGTGTCACTGTGTCAAAAAAAAACCCCACTGCTGGCCAACCTTCTGATGATATGTTGGCCTTTCCAAACTCAGGCATGCTTGTTCTCAGACCTGCTTTAACTCAAGTTTTTCCAAATAAGTAGAACCTGCCACAGCTCTCAGTCTCATGACACAGATTTTCGAAACCCAAAGTCACTTCCACACCATGATGATCAATATAAAAATTTTAATAGGAGTCATAGCACATAGTGCATAGTAGATTCTTGACAAATGGTTGTTCAATTAAATTAAAAGTTTGTTGAATGGGAGAAAGCAGTGTCATCCCAGATTTTCTCTCATGACCAAGGAAAGAAAGAAAAAGGAAATCAAAGAACCCGTCATGTCCCTTTGTCTTTCCAGACTTTATAATGTACCCAGTCTCAGGCAGAACCATTGTAGCTCATAGATGCCACTTGGAGCTTTGAGATCAGAAAAAAGGTTTCTTGAGCGTTAAAGAGTGGTAGGGATTTATGTGGCTGGTATTTCCTGAAATCATAGGAATTGGTTTTTTTCTTTCAAATAGCAACGATATTAGAAGATCACTATAGTAAAGCAAAGAACAGGCTTGGAAATATTAGCTTCACAGGCCAGCAAGGACAGCTTTACTGTTCCCCTTGAATAGAATTTTTCCAATCATTGCTGATGAAGTAGTTTTTCTCCACCTCTTTCTTTGCTTTCCTATCCCCTCCCCCCAAAAAAAAGAGTCAGTTGAATGATATCCTGTATCCTACTCTGACCATGGACAAATTAACATCATTTTTCCGAGCCTCAGTTTACCCATTTGTAAAATGGGATATGAGGTAGTCATGGTTTAGTTGAGATAGAGAGCAAGTTTCTGAAGAAGGGAAATCAAGGTTTAAGTCTCACATCTGATAGATACTGGTTGCATGACCATAACCAATTCATTTAACCTGTCAGTCAGCTCTCTAGGACTCTAATTACAGTGTGACGATTGGCATCATTGGAGGCAGTTTCATAAGATTATAGATTTAGAAGCAAAAGAGATTTTAGAAGGCACCTAGTCAAATCTCTGAGGTATTGAGGTTCAGACAGATGACACGACTTGCTAATATCACATAGGTATTAGATGGTTACACTAGGATTTGAACTCATGTCCTATGATTCCAAACCCAGATCTTTTTACCTGCTTTACTTGGATTCCCTTAATGAGGTGAAATCACAGATCTTGTTTGTAAAACGAGGATAATAACTCTCACATCTACCTCACAGATTTGTTACAGGGATGAAACAGGATAATATATGGAAAGTGATTTACAAACTTTAAAACATTGTATAAATATCAGCTGCCATTGCCCTGATACCACTCTTGGGGTTGAAGCTATTGACTGGCCTGTCCTACGCTGAGCTAGTAGTGACTTTCAAAGTTAATATCCTCAAAACATGTTTCAGTTAGTAGCATATAATAGTTTCAGATAGTACCCAAAAAAATGCGCAGTATTTCAGTTATCCTCTTTAGGAATAAAACTTTGTAGAAAGAGCATTTTAGCCAAAGTAAAGAGCAGCCAGAGGAAGCCTTTCCCAGTAGGCGGATTAATTGGATGACAGAAGGAACATAAGCTATGGCTGTCCCAGTGCTTCCCCAAGCATCTGGCTTTTCCTTTTCTAAGATCTTTTTTTTCTTCATCATAAAATCCTAGAGTTTCATGTCCTGGGTTCTTCCTTTTCTTGCTTTTTGTGTTTAGTCATTTTCAGTCACATTTGACTCTTCATGAACTCCTCTGGGGTTTTCTTGGCAAAAAATACTGGAATGGTTTGTCATGTCCTTCTCCAGTTCATTTTACAGATGAGGAAACTGAAGCAATCTGGGTTATGTGACTTGCCCAGGGTCATACAACTAGACCAGATTTGAACTAGGAAAAATGAGTCTTCCTAATTCCAGGTCTAGCATCCTATCCATTCTGCCCAGTATTGTTAATAGGAAGGAAGTAGTGTAGGAGGAAGAAAGAAAGGAAGAAAGGGAGGGAGAGTGGAGGCAGGAAAGAAGGAAGAAAGCCAGGGAGGAAAGACGAAAGGAAGAAAGAAATGGAGGAGGAAAATAAAGGAAGAAGGAAAAGAAAGGAAGGAAGGCAGAAATAGTGCAGCTTCAGGGGAAGGGGATATACTACAGGAGTATTTTTTCCTGCTTTTTTGTTAGTTTGTTTAGTTCTAACTTGTTAAATGACCAGGTTCTACCACTTAAGGAAACTGAGCCATCTAGGGAGCTTATGTGACTTGCCCGAAGTCAAACAGTCTGATGTCAAGGGGTGGGATTTGAACCTCTGAATCCTGACTTCAGAACCAGGTCTCTTTCCACAGAATCACACTGAGTTTACAAACCAATGACACAATGAAATTATATTTTGCCTTTTAAAACTGTAATACATAGTATAATCAAAGCCTGGGACAAAATTACTCCACCAACTGTAGCTGGGTAGGGTTCCATGAAGAACAACCCTGTTCCCAAGCTGCAATGTGCTATATAGTCCCTGTTGCTAAAATAGCTGCAGGAACAAGAAGGATTTCTTCTTACTATAATTTAGATGTATTATATGATGGGCTCAGTGAAGTGGTAGCCTCCAGCTAACCTTAGCAGCCACATGTGATCACTTCATTATTCTGGAGAACCAGATGTGTACATTCCTACAAGGCTATGAGGTATGTTGAGGGGCACCAGTTTCAGGAACAAGCACAAAGGCAGAGAACGCCAAGGAGATTTTTTTTTTTTTACTCATGTCCAACTCCTTATGACTCCTTCTGGGAGTTTTCTTGGCAAAGATACTGGAGTGGTTTGCCATTTCCTTCTCTATCCATTTACAGATGAGCAAACTGAGGCAAACAGGGTTAAGTGACTTGTCCAGGGTCACACAGCTAGTAAGTGTCTGATGCCAGATTTAAACTCAGGAAGATGAATCTTCTTGACTTCAGGTATGTCACTGTATCAATTGTGCCACCCAGTTGCCAACCCAAAAGATAACCCACATTTGTATAGCCTTCCTGCAAATGAAGTTTAAACCTCTTAGTTACAAGAAGGTCAGGTTAACCAATCTAAATCCTCCAGCCCCTAAAAAAAAGGGTTCCCAACCTTCAGCATGCACATCCTCAAGAAGCTTGGCAAAGACACATGGGAAATATTTGGTAAATAGCTAAATTGATCTATTGAAATTCATTAATCTCTTTATTTTGCTTTTTACATGAATGTGTGTGGTAAACCCTAAGCTTTATTTCCTTTTGCACTGACTCTAGAAAGAATGAGAAAGTTGACTAAAAGCCAAAGAGTAGGGAGACTGAAGAGGGATGGAGCACCTACTCTTCAGTGTTGGTGGTAGATAAGCCTCTACCTGCTCTTCTCTGTAATATCAGGTCCGGGGTGACTGGAAGCCTTTAATATTTCCCCTTGGGTGGGGCGACAGCCCTAGTGAAGCAGCCTGGTTTTCTTCTAACTCATGTTCAAGGGCTTTGTCATAACAAAGCTTATTTTGAAAGCCTGTTTTCCTTCAAGACTCAGGCCAAATCCTACCTCCTTCTGCCCTGCCCTCCTTCTGCTACTAGCACCTTCCCTGTGAGAGTACCTCCAATTTTCATTATATAACTCTACATATTTTTCTGTATCTTGTCATTATTTGCATACATTCACATGTTGAATATATTTGCATATTGTCTCCCTCATTTCAAATGTGACTTACTTAAGGGTGAGGACCACACATATTTTTTGCCTTTCTTTGTGTCCTAAAGACTACATGGTTGAGGCAGTTGGTGTCACAGTGGATAGAGCACTAGGCCTGAAGTCAAGCCTGAGTTTAAATCCAGCCTCAGAAACTATTCGCTGTATGCACCTTAACCTAAAAGAGAGTCACTTAACTTCTGTAAAAGCTGGATTCTAACTATAACATAGGCATAACCTATATAATATGAAGCTGACCTCTAACTTGGACTTGAACCAAAGCAGAATTAACATCCCTGAATTCTATCTACTTTTCAATCCATCCATGACCTGTCATTCTGGATGTAACTTAGTGATAATACTATTTTATAATAGTGATATTCACCCGTTATGACCAAACAAAAAAACACTAAAAAGCAGACCAATTCTTACTTACTATAATTGCCCAATCTTGGTTCAGTGAAAAGATAATGAAACACTCTTCCCTAATGCTCTTAGGAGAAAAGTAGGAAACTCTAAGAGCAAAATGTGGTATATATGATGTCCAACACTACATCAGCTGGTTTTGTGTAACTTTCCCTTTTTTTTGAAGGGAGGACTCAGTGGGAGTTGGGAAGGCATGTTCCAAAATGACCGTGGTATAAAAATCAGAGGCCTAAGTAAATTCCAGTATTTCATCATGAGACTCCATGATTCTTTTTTTTTTTTTTGCTAGTAACTGTCAACAAAAACACAACAGTCAGATAAGCATTTAAAGTAAGATGCACACTCTTAATAAGATCCTTAGCATTTAACAAATTTAGAACCAAATGAACAACAAACAAGCCAAAAAAACCCTCCCTTATGGAATCCCTTTCTGTGTCTCTCTAAAGTTTTTTCATTCCTTATTTTCTCCCTTCTCCCTTTTCTTCCCTTCATCTCTCCCTACCTTCCTCCTTTTCTTTCCCTCTCTTCCCTCCCTTCTCTCCCTCCCTTCTTCCCTCTCTCCCTTCCTCCTTTCCCTTTCATTTTTCCTTTCTTTTTTCCTTCCTTCCTTCCTGTTGTTCCTTCCTCCCTGTCTCCCTCCCTCTCTTTTTTCCTCCCTTCCTTCTTTCTTTCCTCTCTTGTCTTTCTCCCTCCTTCCTTCTCTCCCTTCTCTTTCCTTCCTTTCCTGTCTTTCTAATATAGGACATTGGACTAGAAAGCTTCTGAGGTCCATTACATCTCTAGATCTCTAATCCTATGTCATTACCACTTCTTTCAAGAATTTAGCAAGTAAGATCCTTGGTCACGTCTCCTCGTCTTGTCTTTGAGCTTGTCACAGGCTTAGGACTACAAATTTGATGCTTCACTTTTTGTTCAGTAGCTTCCTGTCTTCTAACCACCTTCAGCAATTCTATTGTGCTGTCTTTGGAATCCTTTTAGGAGAGGGAGGCCCAGTACTGTCCTTCTGTATGGCTGCCCCAAGCCAGAAGTAGGCTGTCACAGTGCATGATGTTAGAGAAGCGTGAAGGCTTCCTCTCCATTTAGGAATTTGTCTCTGATGTGGTCTGTCTGATTGAATAACGATCATTCGTTTGTACAGACTGGCAGATTTAATGTGGGAGGCGAAGGTGTGGGAAATGGAAATGGAAATAGTGATTTCATCTGGAATGATAGCATAGGACCTAGAGAGCCCCTGGGATTTTCCTTGGAATGTACAGGTTAAATACTATTATCACAAACACCATTGCCGCAACCTCTGTAGAAATCTAAGGCTGAGTCAATTATCTGCTTATTTATAACAACATTCAGTACAAGCAGATTCCAGCACACAGAAAAAAATGTAGATTTTGTTATAATTCAATAATTATATGTTCATAATAATGCCTCCCCCTCCCCCTAAGAACAATGAGTTCACACAAACCCAGTTCTGGTCCTGGGAGTTAATCCCAATAATGGGGGTCATTTTCTCACTTTGGCTCACGACCCTAGCCCAGAGTTCTACTCTGGAAAAATTTCCTGAATAAACTTTTGATGTGGCTTATGTCTAGGTTTCCCCCCAAATGGGTAAAAGGATGCCCAGTTTCTGCACAGGCATTTAGTTTACAATATGGATATCTAGTATGAGACAGCTTTTATTTCTCTCCCTTCTACCTAGAAAATGAATGAGGGAAAATGGACTTACAGGAACCTATGAACAAATATAAAAACATAAAGCACTCACTAGCTCATTAAACTACCCTCTGAAAGGTAAAGATACTTCGAAAGATTGCTGAACAAATACTTCCCATTCTCCTTGGACCTCTACCATCTGAGTAATTTATGGCAATAGCAAGGTTTACAAGGTCCAGATGTCTGGTGATGGCATAGCAGGGCAATTCTCTGTTGAGAATTCTCTTCCTGTTGAGTAAATCTTCTAGGAGGCTCAGTGCCTGGCTTTTGAGGTCAGAAACTCTTACTCTCTTTGAAACTCTACATGGAAAGTTCTTTCTCAGGACTAGTCCCTGACATACTCAGAAAAGGAAAGAGAGGCAGAAGGTAGTCAAGAACTCAAGGCCCATTGATACCCTTTTCAGGCCCTCTGAGAAAACACGGGCAACTCACCAGCTTCTCCTGCTAGTCATCAGTTTATGCTGTTGGTATGGGGAGGAAAAAGTCACTTCCTTCCCTCTCATTTGCTGAACTCCAGAAGTCCAAGAGAGAAAGCTCTTTCTAAAAAGGAATCCATATTCCCCAACCCTCCTTTGTCCATCAGTTTGGAAGGAACCCTAATTACTGGAGACCAATCAAGAGTTTCTATGGCTTTTCAACAAGAAAATACATATTTATTTTCATGATGGGTGCCTGTCCTTCAAAAGTTCTTGCCCTGCAGTCACATCAAGTTGATTGGCAGACTGGCCAAAACGATCAGAGGTTCCCAGGATCATCCTCATTTTACTTGTAAATGTCTGCAGCTAAATTGAAACTCAGATCCTCCTGACTTTTAAGTCCAACAGTCTCCATACTTCACCACCTATCTTTGCTCATCTTACCCATTGTAGTCTATACTATAGGGTCACAGTCCTTGTAACATCAAGCTCACAGTCAAAAGAAACCCCGGAGATGAGTGGTAGAGAGCAATGGGAGAATTATTCTATTAGGAGTTATTGGGAATTATTCTAATGGTAGAATATTTCTATTTCTTTTTTTATTTTAAAAAATTTTTTGGTAGGGCATGGTAAGTTGATATGCCATAACAATTTTGCCAACATCCTATTTCTCCTCTCATTTTAAGCAAGGGATCTACATGAGGTGTCTCCACTTTTTTCCCTCTTACCTCTCATAGTCTTCTAAGCCCTCCTTTGCTGGGCCATCAGCCTCCAAAACTGTAAACTAGGCTTTCTCTTTTCTCTTAGTGCTCTGCCTTTTGGTGACCCCACTAACTCTCATGAGTTCAATTCTCTGTGTAGATGATTTTCTGTATCTGTATCTCTATATTCCCTATCTCAATATCCAGCTCTGGTCTTTTTCCTTTGACCTCTCTTGCATCATGAACTGCCCGTTGGGCATTTCAAACTGGATGTTTTGTAGGGATATCAAACTCAACGTATGTAAAACAAGACTCCTTTTCTTTCTTTTTTTACATATATAAAGATTTTTTTTTTCACTCTGAACTAAACAAACATCAAATAAACAGTTCCATAAATATAGTAGAACGGGAAAAAAAGAATGTATACAAAACTGCAAATTTCAGCTATGTGCAGTTTGCTTTTCTTTTAAAATATGTAAAAATTCAACATGTAACTTCCAAAGCTATCCTGCTTGCTTTTTCTTTTTTGGTCTTCTATTATCTTTAGTGAATTTTAAAAAATGCTTCAGTGACCCACTCATCCTCTCACTTCACCTCCAAAAAGGATCTCATAGATGCACACACACACACACATACACTATTATAACAAATTCAGAGTCAAATAAAATAAATTTCAATATTTACCATGTCCAGAAATGTATATTTTATTCTGCAATTTGGATTTATCACCTCTCTCACAGGAGGTCAGTAGTATGATTCATCATCAACCTTCTGGAATTGCGGTTGTTAACTCATTACCATCACCACCACCACTCCCTAAAAAAACATTCCTCTCCTAAATTTTTTCGTTACCACTGAAGGCATCATCATCCTTCCAGTCTCCACGGTTCACAGCCTTGGTGTCATCCTTCACTCATCAACCTTGCTCATTCCATAGCCAATCAGTTGCCAATTCTATCTTCACTCTTGTGTATGTCATTTATCCTGTATATCCAATCAACTGCCAAATATATCTCCATAATATCTTTTGCTTAGGGTTCCATCTCTCTACACAAACAGGCCCTCATCGCCTCTCTCCTAGACTATTATAACAGCCTTCTTTTTGATATCACTGCCTCAAACCTATTATCACTCCTTTCCATCTTCCATGACACCTAAAGTGACTTTTCCAAAGCTTCATCATGCCTTTCTTCCATATACAACCTCCTCCCTAATTACCTTCCTAATTACCTCTAGGATCAAATATAATCTCCTCTTTCAGGCATGTAAAGCCTTTCATCAACTGGCCCCTTCTTACTGTCAACTGGACTGGAACCAACCTCTAACCTGTGGGTGGTCAGAGCCAGGCAAATAGAGAAGATTAGAGAGAGGGGAGTCAGGACACAAACAGAAGTTTAATTAATTTCAGAGTGAGGAAAATGACATATGTATACAGAAGAACCCCTCCAAAGAAGGAAGACTTAATGCTGTTGGTGCTAGGGCCACTTATATACATGAAAAGGGTTGGCCCAAACACAGTCATTCTTAGATCTTGAGACAGTTCTCATGGTTGTCATTTCTTGGGACAATATAGGCATTGTTGAGTACCATGGGAAGTCACTGTCTCAAGTCTTGAGGGTTGTGACCACCCTGCCAGATACAGAACCAGAACTCTGTTATAGGAAGAGGAGGAGAATACTTGTCAGTGATAAGGAACAGGGATTATGAACATGTGATAGATGGCTCTGGGAAATAATCCTTCAGTGAACACCTGGTGCTGGTCCAAGCAATATACTTTGCCAGAGGGTGATAACATCCTGTGCACAGAGGATTACTGTTATGCCAATCTCAGGACACAGCATGTTTACTGGGCCTTAGGTCTAGGAAACAGGATATTTTGACATTACCATTCTAGTGTTTTTACATATTGCTCCCTCTCTAAGCACTCTTCAGACTAGCTGTACTTTTATCCCCTTTCTTTTTCTCATGCAAGATGTTTCATCTCTGTGCCTCTGCATAGGCTGACTGCCATGTATAGAATGCTGATATCCTTCATCTCGGTTTTTTGGAATCCTTGGTTTCCTTCAAAACTACCCCCTACCCCTGCTAGCTTCTTGTGCTCTCTCTCTCTCCATATATACATACGTATATGTGTATACATATGTATGCTTATGTGTGCATAGTATTGATTTTATATGTGTATATATATATAATGTTCCTAATATATGTATCTGTAATCTCTCCAGTTTATAAATAAGTGTCTTGAGGACAAAAAGTATTTCACTATCTTTAGTGAGTCACAGGAATCATACCCACTGCATAGCCTGGCCCTTAGTAAGTACTTAATAAATCCTTGTGGATTGATTGATTGGCACATTGATGAGCATCTGCCCCACTAAAAACTATCATGGCAAAGAGTTATTTTCTCTATGTATCCCCAAGCCCTGCTTGCCTGTCCTTCCTGGACTGGTGTCAGTGACTCTGGGTAACACTGCCTATTTCCTTTCTCCTCTTAAATCCCACCCCCAAATTCTGCCAGAGTGACCTTGCAGTAACTGGGACCCCTGGGCAGAAGCTTCCAGCATTTTATGTAAAACCCCCAAATACAGGTGGAAGTCTGATGGGAGGGGGAGACAGGACAGGAATCATCACTAGAAAAAGCTCTGGAGCGTCCAGGATGTGTCAAAAAGATGTAATAAAAAGCCCCTGATCAAAGCATGAGAGTGTATTTGAAGGTGTCTGTCAGGTATCTGTGATAACAATGCAACAAAACATTTAAGTAACAAAAACAATTAAGTAAGAAAAAAATAGTCTTGTCATGAAAGGCAGCTAGGTGGCACAGTGGATAGAGTACCAGGCCTGGAGTCAGGAGAACTCAGGTTCAAATTCGACCTCAGACACTTACTTAGCCGTGTGACCCTGAGCAAGTCACTTAACCCTGTTTGGTTAGTTTCCTCATCTGTAAAATTAACTGCAGAGGGAAATGGCAAATCACTCCAGTACCTTTGCTAAGAATACCCCAGATGAGTTCACAAGAGTCTCACACAACAGTGAAGTCCTACCCTGGGACCTCTTCATGATTCTTGGGGTAACCAGAGGCTCTTGAATACAATCAAATTCAGTGTATTTCAAATCATTCCAGTTCTGTTTCATTCCCTTTCATTCAACAGTATTCTAAAATGACTTTTAAGAACCTTGTTATCTTTTAAAATAAGATAATGTATCTATAGTTTACTTCCAATTGGCTACATTTGACCCAAAAAAAAATTTTAACTAGTAAGAAAATAGCAAGTGAAAAACCATCCCTAGATACATGAAGAGAATCAGATACCATACTGGAAAGAACGTGAGTCTGTGAGTCAGGAAGCCTTGGGTTCAAGTGTCATTTCTGACACAAGCTAGTTACATGACAGTGGAAGTCATTAAACCTCTCAGCAACTCTCTAAGGCTGTAAATTTCGGAGAAATTATAGATCTGCATGGGTGGAGGAGATATTTCTTACAGGCATGAAAACCACAGCAGGCCTAGACTAAAACAAAACATATGGGGAAGAAACTTGCTGACACAGTGAGTGGAAAGCCAAATACATTTGATACCTTTGGATATTAATACTTTGCATTTTTACAATTTGGTGTTCAGGGTAACATAGCATCCCTCTTATATGAATGAACAAGGCAAGACTGGATGTGAATGAGAATCAACTAAGCCTTACAAAAGTTTGTTTATATTAACTACCCTTCCCATAATTCCCCATCCAATTAAATGTTCTCTCCTTAATGTTGTGGAATTCCATGTAAGATTCTGGTTAGGATTATTTTCTAAAAGTCCTGGTGTAAGCTATTTGAACAGGTTGTCAAGCTTGAAAATTAATTTCATGGCATTTTTGCATCTAGCTTTTGCAGAGAGCAACAACAAACAGCTTGAAAGCATAGTTGGATAGACAGATAGGCAGATAGATAAACGTATTCAAAACAAACAGAACATCACCACTACTTCCATGTTTTGGTGACTTTTGTGATGAAGAGCTCATCCTGGGGTCTTTAATTCAATAGATATATAATGAGCAGCTATTACAGGTCAAGTATTGTGCCCTATTCACTAGGAGTTTACAGTCTAATAGAGGAAAGGACAAATTCAAGGGAAAGGGAGATAAAAGTGCAAAGTAGAGGTCGAAGTGCTATGAGAAATATGGGGAGTGGGAGATCACTTTCACCTGGGAACAGAGCAGTTAGGGTAAGCTTCAAGGAAGTGGTGATTATCAATGTAATAGCTTAGTAAACAATACTTAGACAACTGAACACAGAAATATAATATATGATAAAACCAGAGACACAGACCTCTGCAATGTGAACTTCTGTTTGATAAAATTTGATGGGAAAACTAGAGAGGAGTCTGATAGAAATTAGGTTTATACACACTAAATTTGAAATGGATACAAGAGATCATGTCTTGAAATGATTACAAGACAGAGGAAGGAGATGTCTTTCTAGACTATGGCAAAGGGGTTGGAATTCTTACTTAAACAGGGAAGAAGTTCATTCCAAAAACAACAACAATTTTTAATTATATAAAATTGAAATGCTTCTGTAGAAGAAACCTAATCAGATTAGAATCAGAAGAGAAATAATGAATTTGAAAAAAAAAAGTGGTCTATTTCTGATAATGGTCCAGTATGCAAGTTATATTGAGAAATTGATACAAATATATTAGAAGAGCAATTCCCCAGTAAGTAAGTGGTCAAAAGCTATGGAGAGGCAATTCTCACATAAAGAAATGCAACCTATCAGTAACTATATGAAAAAATTCCACAAGTCACTAATAATAAGAGAAATACTGTTCAAAATAACACAGGTCTTTTACCCATCAGATTGGCAAAGATAATTAAAGAGCAATAAGCAATTACTGGAGCAGCCCCTCACCCCCTCCACATCCCTTTGAATTGTTTCAACCATCCTGCAAATCAGTATGGAACTATGTACCCCAAAGGTCATGAAATTATACATCCCTTTGACTCAGTGATACTACTATTAGATATGCGCTCCAAGAAGTTCAGGAACATTGGGAAAGGACATACATGCCTAAGAATACTTATGAGATCAGTTTTTGTTGTAGTAAAGAATTGCTAACAAAATTGGTGTCTATCAGTTGGGGAACAGCAGAATGAATTCTAGCTTATGAATATAAAGGAATGTTATTGTGTGATAAGAAAGGAAGATATGGAGAAATAAGGAAAGATTTGTGTGAACTGATTCTGAGTGAAGTGAGAAAAAAAGGGGCAGTGACTGGAAAAGAACTATATAAGAACGGTGGAAGCAGAAGTCAGGTTATAAGGAGTGGGTCATGGAGAAGTAGAATAGGGGACAGTGAATGTAGAATTCTTTTTTCAGGAATTTAGTAATGATAGAGTGAGTAGAACTAGACAGAATGGCCGACTCAAAGAAAGAACGGGCAGAGGAATAAAGGTTGGCTGGCTGACCTGGGGTTATTCCTCAAAATGGAAGTTCTTGCAAGAACTCATCAATAGGAGAAAAGGTGCCACAGATAGGGAGATATGATCCAGGATGAGACCACTGAGGCATCATAGTACTAAAGTCTGAAGAGTCAGAAGCATAGCTTGGAGAGGAATGAATGAACATAGTGGCCCATCATTAGGACATTGGTGATGAAGTGATTATTTGTTTTAAACCACAATGATTCATGACAGTCTATGGACTTGGAGGGAGGAGGAGATCAGTCTGCATTAGTGGGAGGAATAAATACACTGAGGAAATTGTAGTTCTTTTGAACATCAAAGTATAGTGCTTTATGCTTCTAAAGTGATTTATAGAGCACTTTTATATATTTTATATCATTGTTTGAAGCAAAAAAGATTAGGACCCAGGTTCAGATTCTGACTCTCTCACTTACTGTATGTGTGTTCTTGGGCAAATCACTTGCCCAAGTACCCATTTTCTTCATTTCTAAAATGAGAAGTTAAGACCAGATGATGTTAAAGTTCCTTCTAGTTCTAAATCTGGGATTGTATGCTCTTTATATAAATGTTCCAAAAATTTCACAAAATGTAGAACTGGAAGGGACTTTTGACATCATATATAGTCTAATCCCATCTTTTTATAGGTGAGGGAATTGAGGCTGAGGGAAATAATTTACCCAAAGTCACACAGCTGACAACTACTAGTAGAGCCAGGAAAGGGCCTTAAATATTTTAAATGTTGTGAGAACAAATTGCAGGGACTTCCCAGAACAAGATCAGGCCGTCTTTACGCACTAATGTGTACTTGAGCTACCTGACTTCCTATAAAAAGAATATGACATCATAATGGGTAGCTCTAAGTTATTAAGTGATCTAGTGATTCTGGCTGGGAGGAAAGCTCTGAAAGAACTGGAACTTTAGAATGGGCATGTGGATTTAAAAGAGGAGTTGGAAAGGATAAGCAGAATGGGTGGAATGAAACCCAGAATGAGTTGACCTAGATGGAAACTGAATAATGGCTAAAAAGATTTTCCTGGAGGGCAGAATCCATTTGACACTCCAGCTGAGTAGGTCGAGCGGGTGTCAGCAATGTAACCTTGTTTCTCCACTTAAGTCCCACTCTGATGCCTCATTGTGGCATAGAGGTGACCATAAGTTTTCAAAGGCAATACCAAAGGAGTGCAAATTTTTGCAGTTCGTACCAACGTGGAAGTCATTTGAATATGGACCTGCTGAAAGCCTATACATCTGTCATCTGACTACCAACCTAAGTTCAGAGAGGATCATCACACATTAGCTGTGGTGTAAGATTTTTGGCCACAGCAACTCTCAGACAACAGTGACTGCTATGTGTGATTAAATGACTATCACCGTGCAGTGATTACAAAGATAAAAAGAAAACAGTTCCTTGGAGCTTACATTCTATTATATTTAACCATCTGTTAAGTCTTAGAAAATTTGTGATCTGTATTGGTGGAGGCAGTTCTCCAATAAGAAAATTAGAGATGCTTAAAATGTTGAAAAATTCTAATCATGCAACCATAGGGGGAGTATGAGGAGTAGGGGGACCCAGGGTCCCATTAGGAAAAGATTTTTTTTTCAGTCATATCCAAATCTTTGTGACTCCATTTGGAGATTCCTTGGCAAAAACACTAAAGTAGTTTGCCGTTTTTGTTTCTCCAGCTCATTTTAAAGATGAGGAAACTGAGGCAAAGGGGGTTTAAGTGACTTGCCCAGCCAGGGTCACACAGTAAGTGTCTGTGGCTAGATTTGAACTTGAGGTCTTCCTGATTCTAAGCCCAGTGCTCTATCCACTGCCCCACCCAGATGCCCTTAGGAAAAAAATTACTACTGAAAAAAGACCTATGAGCTCACCCCAGAGGTGGATTAGCACAGAAGTCAACAAACTTAAGTTTTGGTTTTAGTGGAACAGCTTTCAGACTGCAAAGAATGACAGCAGTGACTGTATTAGTGGGTGGTTTGATGTTTTAAACCAGTGCCTGGTTAAGTGATAACATGGAACTGTACTTGTGTGCAGTCAACTGTCCCTTAACTATACATAGCTTAGGCTTTAGAATTCTCTATACTGCAGTAAGATTAGTTGTCTAATACTGTGTATAGTAAGTGTTTATTAATGTACACAGTAAAGTTAATAGATTATGATTGTGTTGTTTTATGGTAGAGACAATGCCGGATCTAGAGTAGGTCTGGGTTTGAGTCCTGGTAGCTTCCATTTATTATATACGTGATCATAAGTAAAGTCCCTACACCACTCTGAACCTCAACTTCCTCCTTTATAAACCAAAGGGGTTGGACTTGATGGATGCTAAGGATCCTTTCAGCTCTAAGTCCTATAATCCATGTGTAATATGTGTGTGTATATGTGTGTGTATATGTATATATACACACACATATGTATGGATGGATTATCTCTAGATATATGCCTATCTATAGATATATGTAAATACAGACATGCGCACAAACATGGATGTATGTACACATAGAGGTTTCCCTTTTTTTACAATCATGTTAAACATAGTTCCATATTAGTCATATTGTGAAAGAAGAATAAGAACAAAAGGGGAAAACCATGAGAAACAAAGAAAAAAAGGAAGAAAATAGTCTGCTTCCATCTGCATTCAGACTCCATAGTTCTTTCTGTGGATGTGGATGTGCATTTTCCAACATGAGTCTTTTGGAGTTGTCTTAGATCCTTGCATTGCTGAGAAGAGCTAAGTCTATCAAAGTCAGTCATGGCACAGTGTGGCTGTTACTATGTACAGTGTTCTCCTGGTTCTGCTCATTTCATTCTGCATCAGTTCACATATGTCTTTCCAGGTTTTTTTGAAGTCTGCCTGCTCATCATTTCTTATAGCACAATAGTATTTCATTACATTCATATACCACAGCTTGTTCAGTCATTCCCCAATGGATGGGCATCCCCTCACCATTTCCAATTCTTTGCCACCATGAAAAGAGCTGCCATAAATATTTTTGTTCAAGTTTTGATAAGGTCATAGTACTAGCCTTTGAAAACTTTCTTTTCTGCTGTTTGAGCTATCTATAAAGGCATTGGATGCATTTTCACTGGCTGCCCCCCTCTGCCTGCAGTTCTCTCTCCTTACGTTTACCTCTTAGCATCTCTGATTTCATTCCAGTCTTAGCTAAAATCCTGCCCTCTGAGGAAGGCTTTTATGGTCCCCCTTAATGTTAATGCTTTCCCTCTGAGATTATCTCTAGTATACTCTATGTACATGTTGTTTGTACAAAGTTGTTTGTGTGTGGGATTTACAATTAAAATGGAAGATCCTTGTGGGCAGGGGTTGTTTCTGTTGTTTTTTGTATTCCTTTGACTTAACACAGATCCGTAGCACAGTACTTGGCATATAATAGGTGCTTAATAAATGCTCAGTTGATTTGACCTGATTGGATTATAAGAACTGCTGAAATGCTCATTCCAGAAAACATACTTTCACTTTAGGCTTCAGTAACTCTGAAATATCAATCTGCCCCAAATTTGATTTCTAGGACTTTTTCCAAGTCAAGAGTAGAGGGGTAGGGAAGGAAGCTTCCTTTTAACCTCTTGACTCTTTTCTGTCCCATAGATGTGGTTGAAGAAAAAACTGTAGCTTAGGAGTCCAAAGCATTCTTGAGTTCAAAGCCTGATTCTGTAAGACCTTAGGCAAGTACTTTCAGCACTTTGAGTTTCAGGTTTCTTAATCTGTAAAATAAAAGATTGAACTAAGTATCATCAATGAGTTCTTTTCCAGCTTTAACGTTCTACAGCAACTTACATTTCAGGTGATTCATATAACCAGGGACCTAGGATCACTTTGACATTTTTTCAATAATTTTTATAGCATGCTCCTACACACCCAGGTTTTTTCCCTGGGAGCATCAGAATTTGACTAAAGTTCCCTAGAAGGGCCCTCAGCTTCTATGCAAGTATTGTTCCAACAAGGTGTTAAATTTAGGCTGTTTGGTTTTTTTTCACCCAATAGAAACACAAGTCTCCTATCTGATCTTTTAGTCATTAAGGTAACTCTCTCCTTTGGTCAGCTTCTGCTTCAGATCTTTAGGGATCTCTACAGTTGACAGATAGTATAGAGAGACAGAGGTTATCCATGCAGAAGAATTCAGGATTGCTAGAAAGTCAAGAAACTCTCCCCCTGGTGAGCTTTGCCTTCCTTAGGGACTTCCATAGTCATTCTAGATTTATAGTGCAACACTAGAAGTCCTTCTAGAAAGTTCTGTTTTCCCATAGGACCTTCATAGTTCACAATTGAAAGTAAAAAGAAGACAGAAATCCAGGTAGCAACTCCATGCATGCCATGGCTCCCTACTGTGTTGATTTGTGCTCCTTTTGAGAGTTATCTATATACGTCTTCCCCAGTCTGAGCAAGGTTGGGCAGTCCTTCTAACCCCTTAAATCTTTCTGTCAGCTACTTCTCTTCTGATGGGGTCTTATGGATGTGCCGGCTTCTCTCTAGGGCCTTTTTTGTGTTTTTCTGTCTCCGTATTGATTTTTTTTAAAACCTTGATTGGTCAGTAATTCCATTGCGTGCAGTTCCTTCAGGGAACTGTAAGGATGCTAACCTCTCTGTAGGGAACCGAATCTGTAGGGGTAGCTGCTCAACATCTGTATAAGTCTGACTTATCTAGAGACTGACTCAGGCATGACCTAGCCTAGTAATGCTAGGGGAAAGGGACTGCCTCTCCTAAAGTTTGTGATAGAGAACAAGAACACTTTTAGTTTTTCATGCACCCTAGATTTTGGGAAAGCACATTTCTAAAGGTTTATAGGAAGGAGAAGTAGGATCCTATGGGCTAAAATTCTTCAAAGGAAATAAGCCCAGAAGGGATGTGAAATCCCAAAGGATGAAATTCTGAAGATATGAAGGGAATGGCTGAATAAATCAAAATATGCAGATGCAGTACAGTACTGTTTTCCTGTAAGAAGTTAAGAAAGTTATAGTTTATACCTAGGAAGATTTGTATGAACTGGTCCAGAGTGAAGTAAATAGAATCAGAAGAACAATTTATGCTCTGACATAAAGACTATAAAAATGAATAATTCTGATGAACTCTTATCAGCGCAAGCATCATCTAGGATTCCAGAGAGCTGGTGATAAAGAACACTGCCCATTTCACAACAGAGAGATATGTATGTAGAATCAGAAACACATTTTTGAACATGGCCAGTGTGGGAATTAGTTTTTCTTGACTATGCTTATCTGAAAAAAAGGTTCTGTATTTCTTACTCTCTTTCTTCCTCTTTTTTTTTTTTTAATTGGTACAGGAAAATAGGAGGGAGGAAAAAATACTTGATAATTGAAAAGATATCTACAAAAGGAAATAACGTCAATGGGTTAGAAAAATGGGAATTGTCTGAAAAGACTAAAGTAGGTGCACAGGGACCTCAATAGCCAACACATATGTAAAAACATGTATATATGTACATGTATATATTTATACATGTACATGTATATATACATACACACACATATATAGTAGATGGAAGCAAGGACAGGCAACAAATATTGAATATAAGCAATGTAACAAGGGTATGGTCCTATAATGTCAGGAAAGCTAAAGTTCAGAACTGAGAGGAAAGGAAACTAAAGAAAGTGAAATGCTTTGTTTTTGTCAAACTAGAAGAAAAGAGAAGCTCAAAAAAGGAATAGGTCTGTGGCTTGGGATAGATGGGATGATGACCCACAGCGGAGAGAAGGAAATTGGCATATGTCTTGTTTTGCTTTAATTTTCCCAGCCAAGGAGAAGGAATTTTTGGATGGGAATGACAGAACAAAAATGACTGACAGAAAGTTGATACCCAAGAAAGATAAGGAGATAGTAAAAGAGTAGCTAGTTGTCTTTGATGAATTCAAGTCACCTGACCCGGATGAATTTCATTCTGGAATACAGAAAGAAGTTGAGGATGAGATTGCTGAGCCACCGTCAGTAATGTTAGAAGCCTTCCTCAAGACCAATCTTATTTCCTTTTTTGTCAGGATTACTAAATTGCTAAATCAGGGGAATGCTGTAGATATATTTCACCTAGATTTTAGTGAGTATCCCATTCTATTTTTATGAAAAAAAAAACAAACGATGGAGGGGCATGAACTACAAAGTAACACAATTAAGTGGATATAGACTTGGTTACTTGGCTACATTCAAAAAGTAGTGTTAATAGCAGTTGTTAGAGACCAGATGGCACAGTGGATAGAGAGCTGATCTCAGAGTCAGGAAGACCTAAATTCTAATCCTGCTTCAGATACTTTCTAGGTGTGTGAGCCTGGCAAGTCATTTAGCTTCAGTCTCAGTTTTCTCCTCTGTAATATGGGATAATATTGTAGGGTTGTGAGGATCAAATGAGACAATGTTTGCAAAGCACCTGGCACATAGTAAGTGCTTAATAAATGCTTATTTCCTTCCTTCTTAACAGATCACTGGGCAACAACTATTAAAAAAAAAACCACCACAACTTTCATGTCAGTATGGCAACTAAAGAAGAAGTCTTCTGTGGGCTATCCCAGGGACTTGTGCTTATCCCCGTGAGGTTTAATGACTTTAATAAAGACATAAAATGCATGTTCACACAAAAAACTTGAAGGCATAGCTTCAACCTACTGGGGTAACAAAATAAAGATCTAGAAAACTCTTAACAGCTATGCTGAATCTAATAAGATGAATTTCAGTAGGGATACATGTAAAGTCTTACACTAGAGTTCAACAAATTAACTCCAGAAAGACAAGATTTGGGTTTAGAGAGCAATTTATCTGAAAAAGATCATAGATTTTTAGTGCGTCGAAGGCTCCATATGAAATCGACAGTTTGATGTGTCAGCCAGAAAAGTTGTCGACCTTGGGTTGCACTGGAAGAGCCACAGTTTCCAGGAATAAGGGAATTGATATATTGCCCTACTCAGGCCATATCTTGAGTATTGGGTTCAGTTCTGTGTGCCACCACTGTTCAGAAAATGGGTAAGGCAAGAGAGCATCTATAAGAGAATGCCTAGGATGGGTTCATGTTCAGGAACCTGAATTCCTATCATAAGAACATGAATTGAAGAAACTGGGGATATTTAGTCTAGAAAAGAGGGCATTCAGGATGAACAAGATAGCTGTGTTCCAGTACTGGAAGGGCTTTCATGTGGAAATGGAATTGGAGTTAAGTGTGTTTGGTCCAGCAGCAGGAACAATGGGTGGAAATTTAGGATGGATTGAGGTCCAGAAAAAAAATTCTTAACAATTAGAGATGTGTAAAAGTGGAATGGTCTGCCTTGAGACATGGTGGGTCCTTCCTCCCTGGAAGTTTCTAAGCAGAAAATGGGTGGCCATCTGCCAGGTGTGTTATAGTGGAGGTTTCTTTCAGGTAAGGGTAGCACTGTATAGCTAAGGTCCCTTCCAATTCTTGACTTCTGTGATTCTGTAAAAACTTGAGTTCATGCCCAGAACAAAGGCTTCATTACTGGAAAAATGAAGAATTTAACACCTAATCTGAGAACTAACAACAGAGGGAGGAGAGGCTTACTTAGATCTTCCTGGAACATGTCTGAGTACTCCGGCTACATATGAATTCCATGAATTCCTCTGCTGAAATTCCACTCCTTCAGAATCCAGATCAAACATACCTCTTCCATGGAGTCTCTTCTGCTGACCTATTAGGTGTTTTGGGTTTTTTTCAATTTCCATCATCTGAACTCCTGTAGTACTCTGTACCACATCTATAGCATTTGTCACATTTTACTTTGCATGATCTGGGAGGGGAAGACCCTCAGGGTTTCTGGCCAAAACTGAAGCAATTGTTATTGACATTCATTCTGAGCTAATCTGGGCCCAAATAGTGACCAAGCAGGGCTTGAACCTTAATCACTCAGTCAGACTGAGACATGTTAAAGATCTTTGCTTGAAAAGGCCAAGGTCCCCCACTGCATCCTGGCCCATCTACAGTTGTCCTGATCTATATCTTGCCACTGGACCCAGATGGCCCCAGAGGAGAAAGTGCGGTTGGTGACTTTGCACAGACCACCGCCGATTCACTTGCATGTCATGGCATTACCTACCTGATGCCAGCATCCTCTTTGAGAACCAAGAGCAAACAGCAACCTCTGTGAGTGGAGAATTTCCAGTTGGGCAACACAGCTACTTTCTTTCTTTTTTTTTTCATTTCCTTCCTTTTCTTTTCTCTCTCTTTCTTCCTTTTTCTTTTCTCTCCACCTTGGGTATCACTTCCTTACCTGCCCGAGGTCTGCCCAAAGGGAATGTAAATTTTAATCTCTGAAACTTTTCATTTTTGTTTTTTCTCTTAAAGACCAGCCTTAACCCCCAATCACTCTGGTCCCAGACCAAGCCCTACTTCACTGTTTGGGCCCTGATTGGCTCAGAATGAATGTAAATAATTGTTTTCCCCTCTCAGATCTATTTTTTTTTTAAGGAGTCCATTCTTTGCCTCCTTAATCACTGAATGGGAGCTGCTTCGGTCAAACTGAGACCTTAGCTTGAAAAGGACAAGGTCCCCCACTGCATCCTGGGTCATCTCCAGTTGTTCTGATTTATATCTGGCCACTGAACCCAGATGGCTCTGGGGCAGGAGAAAATGAGGCTGGTGACTTTGCACAGCCCTTCCTCACTTAAATCCAATGCACTTGCATGTCATGGCATCACCCCCCTGATGTCATGGTCTTCTTTGAGAATAAAAGACAAAGAGCAACCACAACTGTGCATGATCACTACCATTGTAATTGTATTGTAGCCTTTTTTTTTCCAACTTTTTTAGGGGCGGGGGGGAGGGGGGGGGAGAAAGCCATCAAGGTTAAGTAGTCACTTAATCAGGTCTCTAGCGTCAGATACTTGCTAACTGTGTGACCCTGGCCAAGTCACTTACTCCTGTTGGCCTCTGTTTCCTCACCTGTAGAATGAGCTGGAGAAGGAAATGGCAAACCATTTTAGTATCTCTGCCAACAAGACCCCAAATGAGGACACAAAGAATTGGACATGACTGAAAAATGACATAGTATGTGATTATAGGCAAGTCACTGAACCCATGTGGGCCTCACTTTCCTCACATGTAAAATGAGGTGGAATTTGATGAATTCTAAAGTCCCATAGTTCTACCACCTCTCTGTGGAAAGCAGATCTTTATATCTGCTTTCTCTGTATGAGGAGCACTGTCACATAATAGGAGCCTAATAAAAGCTTGTTGATTGACTGATCCCATTCTTGGGAACAGATATTGTTGAAACTAACCTGAGTTTAGTTTCCTTTTAGTGTTTTTTTTTTTGTCATTATTGTATCTATGTACATATATATATGTATATATTATATATCCATCTATACATATATGGTACAAATGTTCTCTTGGTTTTACTTTCTTTTCTGTGCATTAACTGCTTGTTAAATGATTGAATGCTGAATAAACCCTTCAAGACGTGGTTTCCTCTGCCCATAGAGGGAACATGGCATACTGGATGGAGAGCTGGCCTTGAAGCTAGGAAGATCTGGGTTGAAGTCCTACCTTTATTACAAACTGGGATGCTTGACCCTAGGCAAATTATCTAACTTCTCAGTATTTAGGCAGTACTCTAGTCTAAAACTAAGTTGCAGAGGTGTTGAATTGGTACAAGGAGTTTCCTCACCAGGGAATTCCCTGCACCACTGAAATCACACATCCGGTCTGTATTTAGAAAAGTGTTCTCTTTTCCTACCAGCCAGTTTATTTCATTTCTGAACCTCTTGGATTTAATCTCCTCTCACCACACCCACCCCACCCAAATCCTTAATGTGAATGCCTGGAATGGGAGGCTTTGCAGTTGATTGGAGCTGTGATACAGTGGCTGTACTACACCTGCTGGATTGAGGCTTCTCACTGCCATATGAAGTAAGAATATGGCACATTCTTTGCCATTTTGATCCTGCCTTGGTGCCCACTGATCCAAGCTTAATGGCTCAAAATGGAAGACTAGAAGGAAGGGTACCCAGAACTAGAAATGATCTTCCAGGTTGCTTATGAATCTTGGCTCTTTGCAGTGGAAACTCTTCTAACAATATATTTCTGGAGCAGGGTTTTCTAGTTGGTTAGAAATATGTTGCTTGGGGTGGTTAGCATTGGATACCCAGGCTTACAAGCACCACGTGTGTCTTCTATTGATCAACATTAAGTTTAGGCTCCTTAGAAATTTGGCCTGGAAATGAAGGTTATGATGCAGCTGCTGTTTTGGTTTTTTTTTTTTGTTTTGATTGCTAAATACAAGTCCTGACAAACTCATAATTCAACCCATAGTTAAAGAAAACAGCCTAAAAGAGGGATTGCTGCTGATTTGTGTATGCAATCTTACATTTTAGTCATTTTTCATTTGTTCAAAGAAAGGAAGGGTGTGTGCTTTAACTTTATTGAGTACATGTTGTCCAATAAAGTAGTCTTCATTTGTATAATTGGAGTCATTGTACATATGATTCTTTGGGTTTTGCTTTTGTCCATTCTATATCACTTCATGAAAGTCTTTCCACATTTCTCTGAATTTTTCATATTTGTTATCTTTTATGGCTTAGTAATTTTCCATGATATTCACAAAATCACACAATCTGAGAGGTGGAAGTATCCTCACTGACCATCTAGTTCAGGCCAGTACTCTGAAGGAATCCCCAGTATGACATGCCTGAGAAATTGCCATCTTCTATTTGGAGACCTCCACAGAGAAGGAACCCACCATCTCCCAAGGCAGCCCATTCAGCCCATTTATTCCACTTTTAGTCCACTCTGATCATTAGCAAGTTAGTTTCCTTCCTTCCTTCCTTCCACCCACCTATATTTGCCTCTTTACAACTCCCTTGTTGTTCTTGGTTCTATCCTCTGGGACCAGAGTCTAGTCTCCCTGCTGTAAGACAGCCCTTCAGATACTTAAAGATAGCCATCACTTCATTCCCAAGTCTTCTCCCAGCCCGACATTCCCAGTGCCTCCAGCTGATAACATTCAGGCTCTATAAATTCTTTAGTCATTCCCTGATAGTTGCGCGTTATTTATTCCAATATTTTGCTCTTACAGATAGTGCTATGAAGCTGAGGAGAAGCCTATAATCTCTGTTATTAGGGAGACTGAGGGTGGTGGATCATTTGATCCTAGGTAGAAGGGCTAAAGCCTATTAGATATCTCCACTAATTCTGACATCTATATAGTAAGCTCCTGGGAGCGGGGAGGACACCAGACTGTCTAAGAGGGACAAATTGGTCCAAGAAATGGAACAGGTCAAAGCTTTCCTGCTGATCAGCTGTAGGGTTGGGCCTATGACTGGCCACTGCATCTGCAGTTTGGATGAAATAGAGAGACTCAGTCTCAAAAAAAATAAAAATTAAAAAAATGCTGGTACCATTAAGTATATTTTTGTCCTGAATTCTTACTGGGAAAAAAAACTTTGAAAAATTAGCCCCATAGGGATATTATAGTTCAAAGGGTATGAATAATTCTGTAAGCTTTGTTGTAACTGCTTTTTTTGGAGGAGACCAAAGTAGCAACAGTACACTGACAACCACTTGGTTTCACTTTTATCTAATTTACTTCTAAGGAGTAGGTTAGAGGAAAGAAAAAAACTAATATGAAAAACTTAACTGCTTTACCTTGAGCCATAACCAGGTCATAAATAACATTTATATAGTTAGTGCCTTAATGTCTGGAGAGCCCTTTACATGCATTATCATATCATTTGTACCTTCTAGCAATCTAGGGATTGTTACTGAGTGTTTCAGTCTTGTCAGATTCTCCAGAGACCCCATTTGGGGTTTTCTTGGCAGATACTGCAATGGCTTGCCATTTCCTTTGCCAGCTCATTTTACAGATGAGGAAACTGAGATAAACAAGGTTAAGTGACTTGTCCAGGGTCACAGAGCTAGGAAATGAGGACAGATTTGAACTTGAGTCCTCTTGACTCCAAGGCTGGCACTCCGTTGTGCCAACTAGGCCAGAAGAGAAATGAAGTGACAGTGTCACACTAGTAAGGATGAAAAGGGGGATCTGAACACAGACTTTCCTGATTTCAAATCTAGCATTCAATTCTAAGAGAACATCTCTTGATAGTTAATCAGGATGCATTCATTCATTTACCAAATATTATATGTGATTATATGTGCCTTGGCTGGCACATTTAGCTCCCAGAGTAGAAGTTAGATGTTGAAGAGTTTCACATTGCTTTTTTTTCTTTCTCTGCTTCCTTGTTCCTTAGGAAACTGAAAAGCAAGAAATGATGGGCTTGAGTCCATAGGTTAACTTTCTACATATACTTTTATAATAAAAAGTTATTGTTCAGTGATGTCCGACTCTTTGTGTCCCCATTTGGAGTTTTCTTGGCAAAGATAGTGGAGTGGTCCACCACTTCTTCCTCCAGCTGATTTTCCAGATGAGGAAACTGAAGCAAACAGTGTTAAGTGACTTGGGTCACATACTTAATAAGTGTCTGAGGCCAGATTTGAACTCAAGGAAGATGAACATGCTATTCCATCAACTCTACCAACTCACTTCCCACCATAAAAATAGTTAGCATTTATATAGTGCTTAGAGGTTTGCAAAGCACTTGAAAAATATTATCTCGTTTGATTCTCACAACAAATCTGGGACATAGTGCTATTATTTTACATTATAAAGATGAGGAAACTGAGCACACAGCTAGTAAGTGTCTGAGGCAGGAATTGAGCCCAAGTCTTCCTGACTTGAGGTCCTGTGCTCTACTTTTCATTTACAAGATTGGTTTAATTGTTATATTAATTGTTATATATATCATAGATCAATTTGTTTGGAGGTGGGAGAGATCATCAAGGACATGCAATTCAATTCCCTCAATTTAGGGGATGAAACTGAGGCCCAGAGATATTAAAGCAGTTTGCCCAAGGTCTTGAAGTCATTCCAGCACATGATACAAACCTGATACACTTTCATTTTGCCCTTCCTGCCTCACAGGATCATTATATAGAGTCATAGAAACTCTCAAACCAGGAGGTACTAATGAGGCATACCAGGAATTTACTGATGATGAAACTGAGGCCAGACTCTTGATGAGTTTTAGGTTATATTTGAAGACCAAATGAGATAAGGGCCATGAATATTATGTTTATAGGAAAGTACTGTTTAAGTGGAAATCAGTTCAAATGTAATTATTTTATTGTGCATTCATTTTGTTAGTAGTGTCCAACTCTTCATGAACCCATATGGGTTTTCTTGGCAGATATTGGAGTGGCTTTCCATTTCCTTCTTCCACTCATTTTACAGATGAGGAGATGAGGCAAGTGACTTGCCCAGAGTCTCACAGCTATTAAGTGTCTAAGGCAGAATTTGAACTGGTCTTCCGATTCCAGGCCGAGTGCTCTATCCACTGTACCACCTAGCTGGCCCTGGTGATATTTAATACATATTTTTGATTTCCTTTCCTCTTCCAGAAAGCACTTAAAGTCCAGATTGTACAATCCACACCTCAAAGTTGTCACCCAGCAGAAATAATGTCTACCCTTGGGTCTAGAGCAGGTGCTGCAAAGACTTGGAATATCATTTCCTAAGCAGCTAAAGCATTTCTAGGGAAATGGTTTCAGGTGGAGGTAATCTCTTACACACCTGCTTACCTCCCCAAACAGGTCAAGTTTCTAGACTCCTAGAAAAGTCTGAGCTGCAAAGAAGCTTGACCATGAAGAGGTACATTTACCCAAAGTGATAGAACTGCTATTTCTGACTCCAAGTCTACTTTGCCACAATGAATTGGATTGAACTGGCTGATAGCTGTTTCATCCTCTGCCTGTGTTGTATACCTAGGACCATGCTCCTGAAGTTGCTTTCTCCTTTCTTTCCTGTGAATGCTGCAGGAAACTGGGTGAACATTAGAAAAAGATAGCTGTTCTTTTCCCTTAGGTTGTAAAGAAGGAGGGGAAAACGGGTAAGGAACAACTGCCAAGGTTTTTTTGTCAATTTTTTTTTTGTCATTCTCTACCTCTTCTACCCCTAGAAAATCTTTCTTTACTCCTAATCCCACCCCCTTGGGAACAGTTTGGAAATAAGCATTTATTAAGCACTCAATTTTTAAAAAAAATACAAATACTGACTCATTTGATCCTCCCTACAACTCTGGGAGGTAGGTACTGAGGAAACTGAGGTAAAAGAGGATCAGTAACTTGCATAGCTAGTAAGTGTCTAAGGCAGGCTTTGAAATCACAGTAGGTCTTCCAGACTCCAGGCCCCACTGCTTCTATGCTGCTGCTCCTTCAAGTGCTGCCCATGGCTCTCCAAAAAGCTGTGTAGGCTTGGGACCATCACCTCCTTTTCTTCAGTTGTATTGCCAAACTCAGCTTGCTCGACTCAATTGCTAAAGTAAAGGGGGCACTTTACAGTAAAAAAGGTAAGAGACTTTACAGTTTGTGTCATACAGCCTCTTCCTCCCTTCTACACTTTAGCATTAGGAGGGGGGGGGGGCAGGAAAGGGCACATTGCCTCCTTGGGCATGCACTAAGTGGGATTGGCGATGGAGACGGTGGATACATTGTGGTGGGGGAGGGCCTGGTCTAGTTCCTTCAAATACAACCAGACTTCTTTAGGAAGGAAGCCCCCAGTAACTTCTAGTTTTTGAAGGCATAGATCCTTCAAAGGTGGGTTCCAGGAAGATCTCTACCACAAAAAAAAAAATCATTCCTCACTTTCCAGGCACTAGGCTCTTCTGCCAAGTCAGAAAGTGAAGGATACTGTGCTGTGCTAAAGACGTGCGGGGGCTGGGGAGGTGAACTATGCCTTGACCAGGCATCCAAAAAAATAGATATTTTTCATGGATAGATGTTTTCATACTCGCTTCCCTCTTCCCCGGTCTCTGCGTGTTTGTTTCTGCCGCCCTCCTCTCCTCCGCCCCCGCCCCCCCCCACTTCCCAGGCTGGGACACTTTCCTGGCAGGCTGATGGGTTACCTTTCGTCAGCATCTCCTCCTGACCTTGGGCTTTTGCAGGGCAGGCAGGGCATAGGCCAGCTGGATCCTTGCGGACCACACGGTGGCCGGCCCGGAGGAGGTTTCTGTCAAGCCTGCACCGAGGCGGAGCTGATGGAAGTCCTGAGCCGAGCTGAGGGAGGCTGGAAATCCCCGCTTCGGTGGCGAGGCTGGTGGTTTTTAAAAACGCCTTTCCCAGCCTTATTTGGTCACAGGAAGTGGGCGGGCCGGCCTGCTCGGGGAGGGCGAGATCAGGAGACGGTAGCGCTGATGAAGTGGAAGAGCTGGTTTCAGTTCGCCGTAGCGCCGGGGTGTGCGGCCGGAGGGTGCCCCCGCTCCGCGCCGCGCCGCGCGGGCTCGGCTTGTGCAATCCCTTCGGAGCGCCCGGGCAGAAGTCCTCCCCTGCTGTGGCAGGCTCCCCCCGCCTCTTTTTTTTTCAAGCTGTGAGCTCAACCGATGAGTCAGAGCCGTGCAATCCTGACACTGCATCGCTGGGCTGGGGGTGACACGGAGGGAGAGGACGAGGGAGAAAACACGGGCTCCGCGAGCCCGTGCTCCGGGCAGGACCTAGCCCTTGCACGGCGAGCCCGGGGGACGGGACGCCGGGGATTTGCAAGCAAACTTTCCGCTCCCTCCCAGGACCGGGAGCCCGAGGGCCCAGCGCCAGGAAGGAGGAGGTGGGTGGGCAGCGAGCGTCGGTTTGTTTTTAAATTTGGGGAGGTGCGTGCAAGCTGCTGGTGGTTCCCCGGGAGATCGAAGGCAGCCCACTGCGGCGGGAAGGGGAGCCGACGCCGGAGGAGGCCGGCCCGGGGTAAGCCTGCAGGGTCCCGGAGGCCTGGCCGCCGCCGCCGCCGGCTCCGGCCCCCGCGGGTCGGGATCGGCTGCGTGCAAGCGGTGGCCGCCCCGAGGACGGCGGGGGCCCGGGCTGGCCGGGCTGCGGGCGTGCGGCCGGGGCCTGGAGCTGGGGGGCTTCGGCCCGGCCCCGGGAGATGGGGTGCGCGATAACTTTGGTGGGTCGCCGTGCGTGCGAGTGCCTCCCCTCCCCCTCCCCCTCCCCTCCTCTCCCTCTGCTGCGTGTGCGTGCAAGCGGACTGTTTGTGCTGCTACGCAGCTCGGTCCCTCCCGTCTCCGCCAGCCGGGGCGCGGCCCCCGGCGGAAAATCCTTCCGAGCTGTGGGGCTGCTGCCCTTAGCCTCCGTGGAGCGCGGCGGCGCCCTGCGAGGGGGAGGGAGCCGCTCTGGCCCTCGGCGGGCTCGGGACGGGGCGGCCCCGGAGTTGGGAAGGGGGCCGGAGCCCCGTGCCCTCCCGGCGTTCTCACTGCCGCGCCTGCTGCGAGCAGGGCCACGGGTGGCGAGGCGGAGCCGCGAGGGCTGCAGGCTCCGGTGGCGCCCTCGGACCTGTCATCCAGACCCCCCCTCCCCTCCCACGCACCCCTCTCCCCTGCCCCCACGTAAGAGACTAGGCCGGCCCGTCGTGAGGCTGCGACCCTGGGCTTGCCATCCAGAGGCCCATGGGGAGCAGAGCTGGGCGGCTGTTGTTCTTTCTTCTTCAATATTGAGGAGGAAGCTGGAGCTAAGGCTGGCCCTTGCCTTCTGCCCCTTCTGGGCTGCACGTCTTGGATCCCTCTGTGCAGCCAGTTTCTGTAGCTACCTCCCGGTGTAGTGTCCCTCCTCTTCCCCAGGAACCCCAGGTTCTGCCGACACCAACCCTGATTTCTGAACGCTGGTCTTCTAACCCCACTTGGTGAGCAGGACACCCGGAGCAGGAAGGAGGTGGATGTAAGATCTGGGGAGACCTGTTGCAGCTTTGGGGGTGATTTCCAAAAGGCTGGTCTGTTGGAGGCGCCTCAAGATTCCACTGGGCTGCAAGCAATTGGAATCATACCTAAGACTCCACTTTAAGCCTTGCCTGGTGAAAGGAAAAATTATTTTCCCTTAAAACTTGGTGACTTCCTGGTTTTTTTAATTCCAAACAGACCTTGCTTAGTAGACCTTAACTGAAGATGTTGCGGGCAAGAGGGCTGGACAGCAGTCAGGTGTAGAGGCCCCGATCTGGCGATGAAGATTCATGCATCTGTCATAGAAATTGCTGCAGCTGGGGTGGGGTGGGGGAATACAAGGCTAATCCCAGGGAACAGGTCTTCCGTAAGTCTCTGTGCCTTGGGTGGAAGGGAAGGCCTTTTGCACAAGAGTAATACTCATGTTCCCAGGTTCCCCTCCTGTGTCTTATGATCCCTAACTGGAACACTACCGCCCCATCTGTGCTCCCTCTGGTTTGTTACTTTGGGTCCTTTCCTAGGAGGAGAGATGGACTTCTTAGAGGTACGAAAAGAAAGCATTATAGCTGTGAAGGCTGTCCTTCTGGGCTAGGTAGGTAGGGGCAGAGAGTAGACCAGCCCAAACAAGCCTAATTATTAACCATTTACCCTGGTGGCCTCCAGAGATGGTGAAAGGTGGCCTTTCGGAAGGGGTAGTTCAGATATAGGACATAATATTAGGAGTTAGTATTTACATAGCACTTAAAGGTTTGCAACGCACTTTACAAATATTACCCTCACAGTAACCCTGGGAGGTAGTGACTTATCCTGATTTTACAGATGAAGAAGCTGAATTAGATGAGGTTAAGTGACTTATCCAAGGTGACACAGCTATTTGAGGTCATGTTTGAACTCAGGTTTTCTGATTTCAGGTCTAGCTCTATTCACCATGCCAATTAATTAGTCACTCACATGTGGTCTTTTCATTTGCTATTGGATGAGAAGAAAGGAAAGTTTAGATTTCCCTGCTAAACATCTTAAGATAAAATGATTGAACAATTCCAGCTTCGTTTTCTGCCTTTTTCCATGAGCAGTAAAGAAGACATAAGTAAAAATTAGAATACAATGATAAATTGTTAACCCAATTTAATGTCAACATGTAGGGGCTATGCCACATTTCCTAATATGATTGGGCTATAAATAATAATGTTGGGTTTTAGGAGCCCAGGCTTACTCATTCTTGGAACCCCTGGAGGAGTTGACTACTTGAAATCCTATAAGCTCCACAAGTCTCAGATTGGGCATGGAAAGGGCAAATGCAGAATGTTGTCTTCCTCCAACTTCTACAGGCCTTGCATGCCATGACCCCCCTTTACTTCCAGAGCAAGGGGAGAGGGGCCTTTCTGAGTTGCCTTACTGGAACACAGTAGGAGGCAATTTAACTTTTAAACACAGGATTTAAAAATAACTCCGGCATTTGGTGCTGTGGGCTGCTGCTTTTAATAAATGGAGGGGAAAAGACAACATGCTTCATACAGATTAAGGAGAAGCCTCTCAGATTCCCTGGACTTGGGCATGGGTTATTAAACACGAAAGATGCATCTAATCAGTACTGGTTAGCCAAGTCTGCGTTGTGAGACCCCTAGAACGAAGGGCATCAGGCAACTCCCTTGGACCAAATACCTAGTTCAGGGAATTTCTTTCTGAATTTCCAGCTCATTTAGAGGCAGATGGATAGGCAGAATTTCTGGCCATGGGAGCCTTCAGAGCTTTAGGACAAAAGGCATTTATCCCAGAGCCAAGCAAGTCCCTAGATAACTTTTAGATCCCTTGGGGTAGGAGTATTGAAGACCAGGGCTTTTCCTTCCCCCTACTCAAAGAGGCACATAGTCATAGAATGTTAAGTTGAAGGAGATCCTGGAAATAATCTAGTCCATCCCCCTCTCATTTTCCAGATGGCAAAACTGAGGCCCACAAAAGCTTCCAAGTCATATAGTCAATGCAGAGCTAGTAATAGGACTTAGGTTTTCCCATCCTAAGTATTTTTTTCTACTCTACTAAGGTGTCTCCTCTCTGGATGAAATGTCATGTTCATTGCTCCAGGGCAAATGAAAGTATACCTACATCCTTGAAGGATCTTACATTTGGCTTTATTCAAGCTGGATGACCCTGTTTCTGGAATTTGCTCTTTCTCTTCACTCCCTAGAAGACACCCATCCACTCCAAGTTTTCTATCCTTTAAAACTGCTCAAGTGCAGCCCTTTCCAATGAAGCCTTTCGTGATCTTTCAGACAGAAATAATTTGTCTCAAATAATGACTCCTTCCTTGGTTCTGTCAAAGCATTTTTGTTTGTAATTTTCTTGAATATTTTATCACATTTGACTTTGCATCAGACTTATTTGTATACGCTTATTTCCTGTGTGGTGTTGTAAGCTGCTTGCTTAGATTAGTGTGATACCATGAAATGGGTGCTGATTTAGAATTCAAAGGACAAATCCCACCTTTGATATTTACTACCTGTGAGACCTTAGTCAAGTCACTTATAAAATCTGTAGAATGAGGTGGTTGGTTATATGGTCTCTGATCTTCTTTCCAGTTCTATGATTATATTATTATAAACTCCTTTAAGGGTAGGGTAAGAGTCATTTGTGTTCTGGGCACCTAGCAGCTAACCCATTGACCTTTTACACAGCAGGTGCTTAATACATGCTTGAATTGTGGTTATACCACATGGGAATGGGGATAAATCCAGTTTAGCTTTTTCAGAGACAGATCAACCTTGAAAACAGTGAATGGACATTGGATTGCATTCGACTTAAGGACACACTGGCCTAGTTGAACATATGTCAACTTGTTTGAAACAAGCAAGGAACATCACAAAAATTTGGCCAACATTTATGTAGTGTTTTAAGGTTTGTAAAGCGGTTTACAGCAATAACCCTATGAGTTAGGGGGGCCGTTATCACCTCATTTCACAGATGAGGAAAACGAAACTGAAAGGTTAAGTGAGGTGTCTCAGTCAGGATTTGAATTTAGGTCTTCTCGCTCCCAACTCTAGCATTTAATCAGCTATACAGCTAAGCTGCCTGTGAGTGCAACTATAAATGGCAGAATGTGCCATTTATGTGAGCAAAAGTTCGAACTATGGGGCAGTGCATTAAGAGCAAATTGCTGTGAATAGGGTGATGGGTGGGAGCTAAAAAATGAAAAGTTCTTAAAGAAAGCCAGATCCCCTTCTCTGCCTCTTACATATCCAAAACCCACATCTTCTATCTAGATCTCCTTAGACACAGGAAAAGGGAAAAAAAGAGAGGGGGAGGATCTGATAGGAAGAGAGTTGGGAGAGAGGTTCAGGAGTTAGAATATATTCCATGAAAATTTTTAGACTAGATTTTGTGAGCAAGTTGTTGACCTCAGAATTTCAGAATTAGAGGGAACTTTCAATTATCTAAACTTACCCATATCTGAAAGGAATCTACCTGACATATGGCAATCTAGCCTTTGCTTGAAGACTGGAGGAAACTACCACCTTCTGAGGAAGACCGTTATGCCTTTACATAACTCCAATATTTTTAGCTTTATTTTAACTCTTAATTTTTATATTTTTATTTTTTTAATTTTTTTTTTTTTTTTTTTGCTTCTTTGCAACTCACCCATCGGTCTTCACAGATTTAGGGCTGAAAGGGATCCTTAGAGAACTTTGGGTCCAGTATCTTCATCTTACAGATGATGAAATTGAGACCCAAAGAAGCAAGTGACTTGACCAAAATACTTTAAATATTAAATACGAAGACTGAGATTCACTCCAAAACCGATACTCTTTCTTTAGTCTTACAGTTTCTGCCTCAAAAAGCTTACAGTCTCCTGGGTGGGAGCTGTATGAAGCAACAGAGCAAAGGGGCTGTTGAGCAGGGAGCCATTGTTGTAATGTCTCTCTTGGTGATACAGCCAGGGATGGATCTAGGGACAGGCCCAAGTTTCCAATGGTATTGGGGCTTCTAGGGAGAGGGCCTCTGCAGACTTGCCCAAGACCTTTTATTTGGGGTTCATTAGGACTTTGGCTTCATGTGAGTTGGATGGATTGTTGTATATTAAACTCTAGCCAGTGGGGGTGGGATGAGGCAATGAACATCTTGGAATCATGAACTCTTATTAAAATAATCTGTATTTGAGGTGACTTGCAGCTGGAGATGGTGAACTTTTTGTGTACAGAACTTTATGTACAAACAAACTTTTAACATTTAAGTAAGTACTCAACAAAGAGGTATCTTGTGCTAGGTTAAGGGGAACAAAGACACAAATGAGACAATTTCTGCCCTCCAGAAGCTTATATTCTGAAGGGGAGTGGGGAGAAGGGTACATCAAGTCGACAGATAAATAGGAGTATTTACAAGTCAATACAGAACAGTTTCTGGAGAAAAGAAGAGCTTGCTACTTATGGGGGGAACGATGGAAAGGCTCCTGATCCTGAGGCATTTAAATTAGGAATAAAAGGGAATTAGCATCTACATAGCACCTAGGTAGCACCTATTCTGTGCCAGGCATTATACTAAAGCACTTTACAAATCTCATTTGATGAAGATGAGAAGTAGAGATGAAAAGAGAATGCTTTCCAGATGTAGAGGGCCCCACCTGTGCAAGCGCAGAAGGAAGAGGAAGGTTGTGTATGGAGAACAGCTACCACAGGTCAGTTTGACTGGAGCAAGGAGTAAAAGGGCAGTATGTGAAATAAAAGGGAAGTAGGAGCATGATTGTGCCAAACTTTCAGTATTAAGATGTTTGGTATTTTGTCGTAAAAGAAGTAGGCAGCCCCTGATGATTTTTGAGTAGGGGAGTGTGATTTAGCCAGATTTTAAGATATCAATTTGCATCTGTCAGGGCAGCTAGGTGGCACAGTGGATAAAGCTACCAGCCTTGGAGTCAGAAGGACCTCAGTTCAAATCCCATCTCAAAACACTTACTAACCGTGTATCCCTGGACAAGTCACTTAACCCTAATCACCCCCCCCCCCAAATGTGTGTGTATATACACGTGCATACATACATACGTGTGTGTGTGTGTGTGTGTATGTGCATATCAGCATCTTTCTGGATTGGAGAGAGTATAGAGAAATCTTGAAAGTGGCATTGGATTTTAGAGCCAGGGACCAAAACTCAAATTTCCTTACACCCTGCCTCTCTGCTTTAATACCTTAATAGCAAAGCTTTACTGGGCTCTCCTTCCTCCAAACCTTTGCTATGTAGGAACAACTCTGCATACTGCTTGGAAGTGTTGGCCCTGGAGGCCACAGCCCTGCTGTCAGATCCCACCTCTGACATTTTCTTAGTTGTTTGCCCATGGGCAGCACATCTCTGAGTCTCAGTTTTCTTATTTGTAAAATGGGGATAACGATGCCTGTAATGAGAGGAAACATGTCATAGTGAATAGAGAACTGCGCTCAGAATCTGGGAAAACCTAACCTCGATTCAGGTCCCACCTCCAGACACATCATTGTATCCCAAAACAGGGTAGCTTCAAGCAAATCCCAACTTCTCATTACTTCTCTGAGACTGTAAATGGCAGAAAAGGTGCTAGTCTGTTTTGTTAGCTGCTCATCAAGAGTTCCCTACACTGATGAAATCACAGGTTCAGTCAAAAAATAAATAAACGCAACAATCACAGAAGGTGTCTATCTCATAGGGGTGTTGTTAAACCTTAAATAAGATAATATTTGCAAAGTACCCTTTGGGTGGCATTTATTATCATTAAACTGGGCAAATACTGGATGTAGCATTTAAAGGTAATTTCCCAATGACTAAAGGAATTTTTTTCTTCCCTCAGTTAATTATTTCCTGTATATGTTCAGTCATTTCCCACTCTGACCACATCTTCTTGATAATGATACTGGAGTGGTTTACCATTTTCTTCTCCAGTTCATTTTACAGATGAGGAAACTGAGGTAAATGGGGTTAAGTGACTTGCTCAGGGTCACACAGTGTCTGAGGGTAAATCTGAACTCAGATGTTCTTGACTTTAGGCCCAGGACCCTATGCACTATGCCTCCCCAGCAATCCCTATCCTGTATATAGCTTGTTTGTATATATTTGTTTTTTCTTTCCTCACCCCTCCCCCATTAGATTGTAATCTCCTTGAGGATAAGAGACTTTTA
>CM053769.1:457954149-458029070 GCA_028658325.1 Potorous gilbertii | reverse complement strand
CTTCCAGCGTGGAAAGGAAATTCTATTTATTAGGTTTCTCTTGAGGTACTGGAGCTTTTGGGGCTGTCCGAGTGATTAAAATTAAATGGATCTCTTCCAACCTCCCTGGATTCTTGCCCCAGGAAAACCCAGTGCCTGCAAATCTTTGTCTTTGAAGGTAAATCCCAGTGGGCCTGGAACTGACCTTTATCTAACTACTAGGGAATGTAAGTTGCTTGAGGGTAAGCACTGTTTCTATTTGGCTTTGTATTCCCAGAACCATCTAAGAGGCTCAAGTAATACTTGTCTAATAATTGGTTTTTTTCTGGAGAAAGAGTCATTTTGGTATCTTGGACCTACTGTCATCACATCTCAATTTTTAGTTGGGATTGAGACAGCAGGTCGAGAGATCTTGGAGATTCTCTATCCTGGTAGTGGGAAAATGGGGTAACCTTTTAGTGACATCAGTTTGTGTGTGCTGGCTCAGATCCTAGAACACACCCAAAGCTTTGCATTCAGCTAGTGGAGTGTCATTTGGGAGAGTCAATCAGGATGTTTAGATTGATAAACTCCTTTAAATTCCCCCTTCTTTTGGACTCCACCTATGGCCATTGAACTTTGGAGGGTGAACTCTGGGGCAAGTTTCATTGGGAGAGTGGAGGGGGGGTGGTGGTAAAGGATGGGCCAAAGCTTCAAAGTGCTTCAAGCTTCCTCTTTGACAAACAGAAAATGAGGGAAGCTACATTACATAAGAAAGTTACCACAGTTTGGAAGCTAGCTGGGTTGTTGATTTTTTTCCCCCCTGGGCTTCTTTTTGCCCATTGGCATGTGATTGGGTGCCTTTGTGTGTGCCCAGCCTTGGCTGGGCTTGAAGGAATGATCTCCAAGGGGAGAAGCGAAGGCATGGGAGATTTTTGCAGTCACCAGTGATTGGTTAAAAGCTTCTCCCTAAATATGTCTTGCTGTCTGCGCGCAGGCCCACTCTTCCTGGAATGTTACAGGCTGCCCTGGGCCTGGCTGAGGTGCTCTCTCCCGTCTTCTCCTTTCCCCTTTGGCCTAAAGGACTCTGGTGATCGCATTTTTTCCAGGCAGTTTTCTCCGTTCCTTTCTGCTTTGGCTGGAGTTTGTGGCCAGAATTGAGGTCAGGGGAGAGGGGTGGCATGGGTCCAGACCTTGGCTCTGGGGGAAGCACAGGCCCATATTAAGCCAGAACGGGGTTTTCCCTGGATGCTGCTCCCTCCTCTCCCAAGACAGGATGGAAAATGAGATCTCTGGAGAGGAAAATAAACAATTAAAATTGGCTTTCCTTCAAATCAAGTCAAAAAGTGTTTATCAGCTACCTAAAAGGTGCCAAGCACTGTGCTCTCACATTCTAATGAGGGAAACCTTATGCAAAGGATTGTGTTCAAGATAGTCAACTGAGAGAAGGCATTAACATTAAGGGGAATTGGGAAAGGTTTTTTGTACAGGATAGGATTTTAACTGGGACTTGAAAGAAGCCAATGAAGCAACGGTGTTGCTAGAACTGATTGTTAAATAATTTGTCAGTGTGATCATTTATACCCTAGAAAAAGACAAATACTACACGTTAGGGCTTGATTAGTTTTATTTTGTTAGTTATTTAAACTTGAGAAAACCATGCAGTGTGTCATGCACACCTTCCCCCCCCTCCCCCCAGCCTATTATTAAACATTTAGCAGCAAAATACCCCTCTTCCCTGGAAACCATGGAGGAGAGAATTCCATGGTTGAAAGAGGATATCAGGTACTTTGGGAAACCTTTCCTATTGGTTTAAATGTTGTATACCTTCCACCATCCTTCCTATAGCCTTTAAGGTTTTCTAAGAACACTTGAGGACGTTTACCCTGTAACTTTACTTATTTCTGGCCTGTGAGTTCAGTTGTATGGGGGAGATTCCAGTGTGGAAACTCCTTCCACTGAGGCCATCAAGTCTTGCACATAGTAGGTAATTACTACTATCATGTTGAATCTAATTGAATTTCCATTTCCTGCTGTATCCAATTTTGTTCCAAAAACCTGATACAGTCTTCAGCTGCCCCCATTGAGGGAAAGGGCGAAGCTCCAATCTGGGCTAGTGTTTTCAACCTTTTGCAACAAAACTTTGCAATCCTACGTATGAGTCCACACCCATACCTCACCCCTTAAGGAATCAATCTTCTTGCAGCTCCAGCCAATCTTTTGGGAGTCCTAACCCTTTTTGCTTTTGCAAGGTTTGCAGTTGGGCTCATACTCCCCCAGGCCTTTAGATCATGTTATATAATGTTATAATGTCAGAGCTGGCAGGACTTTGAAAAAATCCTCTGGCCCAGCCTCCTTGTTTTACAAATGAGGAAGTCAAGTCTCAGAAGCAACTTAGCCCTAGCCTCTCTGGTTAATGAGTGGCAGAGCGGGGGCCTATGGGAATGGAAGCCCTATCTCTCCCCCGCCCTTCAGTGAAACAATTGCCTTACATTCTTAGCTTCTAAAGGGTACACTGAAAAGAGTCCCCCTTTTCCCATATGACAGGGGCCAGAGGGATCTGTGTGGAGGCCCTGGCTTCCGGGTATGTCACATCACAACTGGGCTTTTTTGTTTTTCTGTTTATCGGCATTTGTTAGTGGTAAGAAAGGAGGCAGCCCTACACAGTGAAAGCAGAAGTACTGGTGCACCATCTTCCACCCAGAATGCAGCTTTGCAATGCTGGGGACTGGGAGGGGAGGGAGGTAGGGAGAGGTGGAGAGGAGAGCCTTTTACTCTACTTCAGGCCTCTCCTTCTGTCCCAGTGGTAATTCCTTGCACAGTTGAAAATAAACGTCCCACTCTCTGTTGCTAGCAACTGCCTTTCCCTGTTGGCTCCCGACAGAAAAGGTGCCAAAAATAACCAGCTGTGCTCTTATAATTAGCAGGATATTAAGCACTAACCCCAACATACTTTGGGGAGAGGGGAGCTCTCTGGGCCTCCTGAATGAAAACAGAGGCTCCCAACAGGCCTGTCACCCGGAGCCCTGGAGCCTGCTCTCAAAGCCCCACTTCTTTATGCCCAGTGCTTTTCCATCTTTCTTCTAGTAATGATGTCTTTCTTTGAAAAAAACATTTTTTTCCCTTCCGACTCCTCCCTGAACTCTGTAGTTAAATGGGCTCTGATCCCTGCCCTGCTCATCTGGGGACTGGGCAGATGAGGAAAGTGGGGGAATCACTTTTCCTTTCGGCCTGTTCTTTTCCTCTGCAGAGTTTCCATGGATTTATTTCAGAAATATTTCCCAAGCGATGAAATCTTTCCTTGGCAAAACTGAAGTTCCTTCATTCCTTCTTTCATTTGACAAACATTTGAGAGTTCTGCCCCCTTCCTCACCTCCAGTATAAAAAGGAATAAGACATGGTCTGTGACCTTAAAGAGTAAGGGGCAATCTGTTATGTATGCTGGCTTAAAAAAAAAATGCATGCATGGGGGGGAGAGAGGGAGGGGGAGAGAGAGAGAGAGAGAGAGAGAGAGAGAGAGAGAGAGAGAGAGAGAGAAGGAAGTCAGTCTGGTGCAGTGGAAAGGAAGCTGGTTTGGCCCTACCTCTTACTTACCTGTGTGACCTTTCTTGATTTCCTCACTAAATACTATCACTGGATGATTTTGTAAGGGCTTTTACAGCTCTAAAAATTTATGTTCTGACACAAAACAGAGTTTACTAGTAGTATATGCAAAATGTTATTGAAGATTTGGAGGAGAGAACTCCCTTTAGACTGAGGGAGCTCAAGGCCCCATCATGGAGAAGGGCATTTGGGCTGGGCTTTGAAAAATGGGTAGGATTTCAAAAAGCACAGCAGTAGGGAAAGGACATTTGGGGCAGTTTGAAAAAAGGCAAAGTTTTCTGGGGGCACTCTCCCTATTTCCCTTTCAGAGGGACTTCTGATTTCCCCCCAAGTCCTTATATGGCCCTTTAGGGTACCCTCCAGACTGTACTTGATTTTGGATCAGTTTCCTCCCTTTCCTTTTTCCTTTTCCTTCCCTCCTCTCCTTCTCCCTCTCCTCTTCTTTTTCTATCTCTTTTTCTCCCCTAGTCTCCTCCCCCCTCCTCTCCCCTTCTCCCCCTCCCCTTAAAAAGATAATTAGGAATAATAAGGTGTCAGTGATGGATAACAAGATTCATGTGTTACCTTTCCTAAGGCTCTTTGAATTATTAAGGATAATACTTCACCCCCAATAATCTTTAATAGTGGAATTACAACAATCTGTGGCAGGCCTAAAGCCAGCATCTTTCAAAATCCCTTTATTTAAGCAATTGCATTAATATGGGATCTAAGGCAAGTTTATCAAAGAGCTAAATTGCTCTGGTTTCACCGACCAAGTTGCAGTAAATTGCTCAGGGCCATAGGGTGCTGGTGAGGTGGCTAGCCTGAATAGGGCTGCAAATATTGGATATGATCACAGGTATATTAGGTGCTACAGGGAAAGGAGCAAGAATTTATTAAACTAAGCACCTACTAGGTGCAGGATCTGTGCTAAGCCCTTTACAAATACTATTTCTTTGATCCTCACAAACAAAGCTGAGGAAGATAAGCTTGGATCTTATTTTAGATCCCCAAAGCTTCTTGCTTCTCCCCAAACATTTTTCCAACCTCTGCAGCCCAATTTCTGCTGGAGAGTTTGGATCATGGCAGAGTATGTGATCCCTGATTCTAAAATTTCCTTCTTCTTTAGGTTGGTAGAAGCTTCAGGGCCCTGGGGCCCAACTGTCTGGCCTGGCCCCTGCTGGGGGAGCCTTATTAGCATGTATTCCAGGTTTGGATTATTTGTGAAGACCCATTGCCAAAGGAAACTCAAGGAGTTTGTATTCACTTGAGCAGAGGCTCTCAGGCACTGTTCCCTAACTCCTCACCTGGTAGATATGAATGAGCCCCCAAGGTGGGCAGTCTTCAGGAGCCATACTGTAGCCAGGCTGTCCTTGGAAATTAGGGGCAAATGAAGCTCTGTATACTTGACCAGCCAGGCTAGTTCCCTGGTCTTCACTCACTTCCTTAGGGAAGTGGGTTACTACTGTTCCAGCCCATCACCTAATAAACAGGTCACCTTTTAGGCCACAGGGCAAAGGATAATGAGTTGAAAGTCCTGCTACCTTCCTTCCCATGTTTCCTGCTCCTTCCCCAGGAATTTTTCTCCAAGTGTGTCAGAGTCGTCCATTCATTCTGTCTAAGCTGAACATTCCAGACCTATGGTTTGGCTTCCAGTTCCAGTAGTTGCTGAGTGGCCAGACTCCAACTTTGGTGACTCAGTTTCCTCAGGTGCAGAAGTAGGTTTGTGCTAGAATCCTTTGAAAGAAAGATGCTCCGGAGAGCCTGGGTATATTTGTTTTGCCCAGTCAGCAAGCATTTGTTGAGTACTTACAGTGTGCCAGACTCTGTTCAGGCTCTGGGGATAGAAGGAAAGGCAAAAACAGTCCCTGTTCTGAAGGAGCTGACCTAGTGAAAAGTTCCATGGACAGATTATGGGGGAAAGGGACATGGTCTGTGAATTTGGATGAGAAAAAGTTACATCTTTCCCTTGTAATCCTACCTACTTTATTTTGCACATTCAAAACCATTCAGAGAAGGGATGTATACATTTCAACAGATTGCTTAATGGGGTCTATGACACAAAAAAGTTGATTCCTGTTCCTTCTAATGGAAGAGAAAATATGTAAGTAATTAGGTGTATGCAAGATACATACTGGATAGATACAAGGTAACTTTAGAGGGGAAGGAACTAGAAGCTTTCAAGTTCAGGAAAGGCTTCTTGAAAAGTTGAATAGGTGCTGAATTTGGGGGGAAGACAGGGAAACAAGAGGCAGAGGTGAGGAGAGAGCTTCTTTCTAAGCATGCAGGACAGCCCTTGAGCTGGGAAATTAAATGGCTGTTCTGGAGTGAATGTGGCAGGACCTGGACAGAATTCACTGACTCAAAGATTAGAGTGTCCTACTGAATCCTAGCTTTGCAGGGAGGGGAGGTGGAACTGAATGACAGGGATTAGAGCAAGGCATGCTCAGAGTGCCTTTGGGTGTATCAGTTATTCTCCATATTATTTACATCGATTTTGTCATCTATTCAATTAGTTGTTCAGTTATGTGTCTGACCCTTCATTTTCTTGGCAGAGATACTGAAGTGGTTTGTCATTTCCTTCTCTAACTTATTTTCCAGATGAGGAAACTGAGGCAAACAGGGTTAAGTGACTTACCCAGGGTCACATAGCTAGTAAGTGAGCCAGATATGAACTCAGGAAGATGAGTCTTCCTGATTCCAGGCCCAGCACTCTATCCACTGCACCACCTAGCTGTCCCACAACTAAGTAGGTAAACTAAATTATCACTGACATTCTTTCCAGCTTCACAACATTATTGTCCTAAATCTTGATTTTTTTCCGCATATGAGAGACCGTCAGAAAGGATACTCAACAGGAGTGGAAAGTTAGATACTTGCTCAAAAATGGGCTTTTAACCTTTTTTGTGTCATAAACTTTTTTTTTTTTTTGCCAGTCTAATGAAGCCTATGGATCCTTTCTCAGAAAAGGGTTTTTTTTTTTGAGGATTTAAAATGAATGAAATAGGAATTTAATTAAATTTAAAAGGATTTTAAATTAATAAAATAAAACACACAGGACTACAAAGGAAACCCATGAAGCTTTTTTTTAAAGTTCATAAATCCCAAGGTAAGAACTCTTGTTCTGTGCAAAGCATAACATAACCAAGTTTGATATAGTTTCAACTTGACCTCAGACAGAGGTTCTTAAACTTTTGGGAATCTCTTGAGTCTGTAGATCCTTTCACAGAATAATGTTTTTAAAAATACATAAAATAAAATACACAGAATGCCTAGCTAGCATTTATAGGATTACAAAATAAACAAATTATATTGAAATAAAATTATCAAAAAAAATTTTAAGTTCTCAGATCCTAGGTTAGGAACTTCTTTTAAAAATTAATTATTATATTACTATTAATTAATAAATTAATTTTTTCAGTCAACAAAAATCTGCCTTCCTTTTCAAGTTCCTCCCCCACCCTGCAAGTAAGATAGAAAGAAAAACAAAATCCTTGTTATAAACTTGTTTGATCAAGCAAATCCATTTCCCCTAATGTCTATGTCAACAAAATATGTCTCATTTGGTACTCTTGAGTTCATATTCTCTCTGCTGAGGTAGGCAATATATTTCAGCATGAATATTCTGAAACCATGGTTGGTCATTCCATTTATCAGAGTTCCCAAGTCTTCTTAAATCTGTCTTTATAATATTGTCACTATATGACCCTTTCTTCTAATTGTGGTCTCCTGACTCTGCATCTGCTCACACAAGTCTTCTCAGGTTTCTCTGAAACCATACTCTTTACAGTACGGTAGTTATTCCACTATTTTATTTACTATGACTTATTAAACCACTCTATCAGTGATGGATATCCCCCCTCACTTTCCAGTTCTTTGCTGTTATTAAAAAAAACAACTTTGCAGTTCTTTTCTGTTATAAAAAAGCTGCTTTAAGTATTTTTGTACATCCTTAGAATTTGTTTTGCTTGAAAATATTCTTGTGTGCCTTTATTGTTTATCTCTTGACCTCGTTTTTATATTTTTTTGTTGTCCCATGGATTTATTAACTGTTCTTTGGTCCTTCTAATTTCAAGGAGTCCATTGTGTGGGTTAAGGTTTTGTTAATTCCCTTTCTACTTCTTTCTTCCAAAACTCTCATTTCTTTTCCAATTTTTTCCTCTAGCACTCTCATTTCATTTATTTTAAATAATTGTTTTACCCCATTTAAAAACTTGTTTGATCTCCTCTAGGTTGTAGTTGAACTGGGCCCCAAGCTGTGTTTTTCATTGAGCCTTTGTTTGCCAAAACATCTGTTTTAGAGTCATTCTCTTTTTTTAGCTTTATGTCTTAAGCATCTCAGTCACCATGATAACTTTTTATGGTGGTATCCCTTTTTCATTTGTTCATTTTTCCATTCTTTGGACTTTATGTTAGAGCCAGACTCTGCATGTTTCTGTAGGGAATGTCTGGGCTGCCCCTGCAGCTGCTTTCTTGGACTATAGAGAGTTATTCTAGGATGTCAGGGTCAACTTGGGCTAGGGACTTGCAGAGCTTTCAGTGTCCCCAAAATTGTTGGATCCAGGGCAAATTATACTTTCTACCCTCTTGGTCTAAGTTCTTTGAGTTCCTGACCTCAGTCTGGATCTGAGCAATACATCTGCAGGCTTTCCTCAATTGGATTGCCATGGATTGTTGCCAGACTTGGCAGCTATAAGCCAACTCAGGTTCATGGTGAAAAAAATGTAGACTCTCCTTTAGTCTAGGGCTGCCTTCCTCTGATTATTTTGCTGCAGGCTTCAGATTGGTCTGGAGATTGGAAATCAGACCTTGTTCTGCTCCTGGGATCAGAACCTCACAGCTGCTACTTATCCTTGGAACTTGCTCCTTGCTTGGTACACAATCCAAGGCCAAGTCCCCTTCTTATTAGGCAGCCCTGGATAGAGAGCATTTGTCATCTTTTCTTTTGCCCTGCATAAGATTGGGCCTCTCTTTGCTGGATTTGGAGGTTCTTTTTCCTTTGGTGCACAGGCCTCTCCCTGTGCTGTTCCCCATTGTCCGTAGACTTCTCTCTGTCTCCCTGTGCTGACCGGGGATGGAAAAATGACTAACTATGATTTTTCTTCTTGGATTTCCTGATCAGGACTTAGTCTGAGGCATTTTTTTTTAGATGTGTTAGAGATGTGTGGGTGTATGTGAGTTCCACTGTGCTTCCTGTTCCTCTACCATCTTGGCTCTATCTTAAGAACCTCTGTTCTAAAACAAAACTATTGATTAAATAATGAAAGAGATAGAGTGGCTGTGAGGTTTGGAGGAGTAGAAGGTAAGCTTTGTGAGGACAGGGATGGTTTCCATTTTGCTTCTTTTCTTTCATGTATACCATGAACACAGTGGGCATTGAAGAAATTTTTGCCAAATTATGTCATTTGCTTTTTCTGTAGAAGTTGTATGAGCCATTAATCTTGAAGAACCAGGTCAACTAAATGACCTGTAACCACTCATAGCCCTTTGACTTCAAAGCTCTCTATGTGGCTGTCTACCTTCTCTTCCCAACTCACCACACTACAGTGTGGGAGACAGGAGGGTCACACTACCTTCCCAAGCTGAGGCAGGCAGGGAGCCCTGAGCACACAACGGATGCTCACAGAGTGAGTGGGTGGCAGAACTGGTACTGGGATGTGGAACTCTAGAGTCAAGGCCTCTTCTGTGATATCCTGGAACCTTCCCATGATATCTTGTTCCATTTCTTAAGTACTATTCAGAGATAAAGTCTTAGTGGGTTGGCTTTTAAGAAAGTGGGTAGATACAACCTGGTCCTGATGTGAAGGACATTTGGAGGGAAGGAGATGTTCAGACCTGTTTCATGTGTTACCCAAGTCCAGATAAATTGTATGACTGTTGAGTATCTGGTCAGCCTGGTACAAGGCAGGCAGGGATGTGTGGGAACCTGCACATACCTGCTTGTGGAATGGGAGCATTTCCACCTCAGAAATCAGTAAATGTTTGTTATGAATCAGGGCTTGATTTTTTTGTTGTTGTTGTTGATTATTTAGACTTAAGAAAGTGATGGAGAAATTAACGTAGATTAGACTTAGAAGTGTATGTTTTGGGTACTTTTCTTTTTCTAGATTGCTGGTTAAACATTTTTCCCTGTATATCCCTGGGTGTCAGGTACATGGGACAATGCAACAGTTACCCTATCAGCTCAGCCACTCACAATCCTGTGACAGTGGAAAAACACTTCATCTCTTTGGGCCTCTACTTCCTCATCTATAAAGCAGGGAGGTTTGATGAGGTGATCTCTAAGGTCCCGTCTAGCTCTATAATTTAATGACCCAGGAAGTCTGGACTTCCTTTCCGTTCCACTCTTGATTTGCTCTATACTTTTGCAAGTTTACATTCTCTCTCTGGGGTTGGATTTCCCCATCTTTAAAGGGAGTGTGTTAGTATCTGTTCCTTTACTTACCTAGCAAGGGGTGTCATGAGAATAAGAATTTCTGAAATGTACTTTGAGATTCTTGGAGAATCACTTAACCTGTTCTCGGCCTCAGTTTTGTCATCTGTGAAATGGGGATTCTAAGAACACTAACCACACAGTTTGTTGTGAGGATCAAATAACATAATATTTGTAAAGCATTTAGCACAGTGCTTGGCAATGAAACACTTAATCCTTCCTTCCTCCCTCCCTCCCTTCTTTCTCTCCCTCCTTGTTCCCTTCCTTCCTTCTCTCTCTCTCTATGGTGAACCACAAGGCCATGCATACTTGAGAAGAAGAAGGTTGAGAACCAGCTACCATCCTAATAGCATTAATAGCATTGGAGGTTGCACATGAGACAGGAAGATGTCCCTTCTCGATTTTTAAGACTTCATGAATGGCATTTCCTTTTGGCACCACTGTCTCTGACAGACTTTTGTACTAGAATGTACTGGACCAGATGGCTCAAAGATCTGAATCTCTATGGCATGTCTTGTGTTCTTATGCCCTAAAAGGGATGGAAGTGTCTTTTCCATTCTAGGAGGTAAGGAATTGGATTCCCTGTTGGTGTAGAGAGGAAAGACACATGAAAGCTGTTTAGGACAGAGATGGATGGTACTGAGTGTTATTGGCGCCTTTGAAATATCCACTTTATGGGTTGCCCCAAGGTTGTGTGGTGGAGTCCTTGTTAGGAAGGATGGGAGTCAGGATTAAAACATTAGCCTCAGTGGTGCCCAGTTCTGCAGGATTTGCCTTCTTGATTCCAGTGCCTCTTCCCCAGACCTTCCCTCTCCCTGTCCCTCTCTCATCCAAGCTTGGCACAAATGGTTCTTCGTGACCTGGAATTAAATGTTTTCTCACCTGCACCTCTTAAAATCCCTACCTTCGTTCAAAGTATAATGAAGTGTAACAGGAGAGCTTTTCTGATCCCCACCACCACCACCCCACACACCACTTATTAATGCTCTCCTCCACTTCAAATGACTGTGTCTATGCATGCTTTGTTTTTACTTGTTCAGTTGTTTTTCAGTCATGTCCGACTGTTCATGACCCCATTTGAGGTTTTCTTGGCAAAGATACTGGAGTGGTTTGCCATTTCCTTCACCATCATATGTACTTGGGTGTATACATTGTTGTAAGCAGAATATAAGCTCCTTGAAGGAAGGGATTATTTTACTTTTTTATCCCAAGGGCCTGGCATAGTTGTACATAGTAGGAGCTTAATGAATTCCATTGAATTAAATTTTAATAATAATAGCTAGGATTCCTAAAGTTTGCTTATGCTTTTTGCATATTGCCCCCTTTGAACCCCACAACTACCCAATGAGGTAGGTACTAGCTATCATCATCCCTATTTTTTCAAATGAGGAAACTGAGGCAGGAAGAGGCTAAAATGACTTGTCCAGATTCACATAGCTAGTGTTCTGAGGCAGGATTTGAGTTTTGGTCTGTTGTTTCTCAGCCCTACCTCAATCTCTGGCCATATTTTCCCTATCCCTATCCAAACTTCAACTCTGTTCCTTTGGCAGGCATAGTGGAAAGGTCTCTGGATTTGGAGTTAGAAGACCTGAATTTTCTAGCTGTGAATTAGCCACTAACAAAGGCAGCTCTGTGACCTTGGGTAGGTCTTTTCCCTTGCAAAATGAGGGCATTAGATTTGATATGTAGGCTCCCTTCTAGCTCTGATATTCCATAGCATTAATGATAATATTTCTTTCATTGTACTCCAAACTTGGACCATGTTCTTGGCAGAGTCTGGTTGAAAAGGTTGAGGTCATGGGGCTTCCTACCTTCTCTCCTGTTTCCTGAGTGAGATATTGTTTACCGTTTGTGCAGCCCTGGCTTCAGCAGCAGCAAGAGCAGGCTTTTCCAAGGTTGCTAGAGTTGCAGTGTTATGGTTTTCTTCACACACACACACACACACACACACACACACACACACAATTTCTCTCACTCTGTCTCTCCCCCAACACCCACCCCAATGTTTTGTTGGCTTCCTGGGGCATTTCTTGACAATTTCCCCCCATCTGGAAGGAAAACTTGTGCTTCTGCCAGGTAGGGGGTTGGTTTATTTCTCCTAGTGTTTAGCCCTGTGAGCTGACACCCACATGAGAAAGAAGCAACACGGATGATTAGCTTACTGGAGAAGGAGGGGCGGGGGAAGATGGGAGACAGGACATGGACTGGGAAGGAACCAGTGGGAAAGAGTGTGTTTGTGTTTCCTTTATCCAGAAAGAGAGCATCTGCTCTGAACTATGGAGCAAACATGGGTTTTTTTTTTTATTTTAACTTTGTGTGTATGACTTGCCTTTGGGGCAGGAACTGTGATTTCTTTTTGTCTCCTAGCAGTGTTGGACACATAAAAGGTGCTTGATAAATGCTGAATGAATAGCCTTTTTTTCCCCTTTGATTGGGGTTCTCGTTTGTTTGTCCTTCCTTCTTGAAGACCAGTTACATCAGGAAGGTGATGTCATGAATTGGATTTAAGTGAGGCCGGTCTGTGTAACATCAACAGCCTCACTCTTTCCTTCAGAGACATCTGAGTCCAGTGGCAAGATATAAGTCAGGATGACTGGAAGTGGCCCAGGATACAGTGGGAGACCTTGGCCTTTTTTAAACTAAGGTCTTTCTTAGGTCTCAGTTTGGCTTTCAGTGATTAAAGGCAAGGTAAGAATTGAGTCAAAGGATAGCCTCGTTTGCTTTTCAAAAGAATTGTTCCCAGAGGGGAAGACTCTTGAGATCGAAGAATGAAAAACAATCTGTGAGTAGTAGTGTCTGCCCCACTGGGGACCCAACTGTCCAGTTCCCCTTCCTTCTGTTCTTCCTTGTTTGAAGTAAAACTAGGGGAAATGGGAAGATCTTGGTTTTGTACTCAGTCAAAAAGGGCCTCAAGAGGTTGTTGGGGCAAAGTCAGGGTAGGGCAAGCTTTTGCCCATTGCTTCAGATAATTCTGGCATCTACTGTGGCCTCTGGGGATGTTGGACATGGAGTTATAGCGGGAGTATTGGACAGAGTCTTTGACACAGGTAGAGTCCCCTGGAATGGATGGAGTGGGAAATGTTACTGGTTTAAGGGTGTCAGATAGAAGGGGAGTAGCCATGTGCCACTAAGGCAGATCATCAGAGCAGACCTAAGCAGCTCAAAACCCTCCAGTCTTCATTGGGTTCTACAGGATTGCAGATAACTTGGGGCTAAGCTAAGATTAGAGGGGTCACCAGAGATTTGCAATGTTCTTTTTCTGTCACTGTGTAATATTTTCTAGTCAAGACAGCTGGGTAGGCTAGTGGATAGAGCACGTCTTGGAGTCATGTGATCAGCGTTCAAATCTTGCCTCAGGATTTTTACTAGCTGTTGGATTTTGAGCAAATCACTTGACTTCTGAGTCTCATTTTCTTCATCTGTAGAATGGGAGTAACACTAACATCTATCTCCCAGAATTGTCGTGAGACGACACGTGTGAGTGGCTTCGCAAATCTGTATAAATACTAGACATTACTATTATAGTCATTCTATCAGCTTCCCAACACGGGACCATATCTCTAGTGAGGCTGTATTTAGAATCATAGGTTGATTAAAAGACTTCAACCTGAAAAAAGATCTTATATCCTTGTAGTCCAACACTCTGAGTGTCTGCATTAGGTATTGAGGCTCACAAAGGTGAAGTGACCTATCTTAAGGTCACACAGCTGAGGAGGAGCCAAGTTGGAATTTGAACAAAAATCTAATTTGTGTGTGTGTGTGTGAGAGAGAGAGAGAGATTGATTTCCATGAATAAAACCATATCCGTTTCTGATGTTGACCAATTTAAGGGGGCTAAAGACTTTGGTTGGGAAGACTAAACAAGTGGTAATTTAAGCCCCTGCAGAAGCAATGACACCAGAGTTACCTTCCTGGAGGACAGCCCTGTGAGACAGGTGCTGTCATTACCCCCCATTTTCTCATTGCCCTCCACTTTACAATTGAGAAAACTGAGGGTGAGAGATGATGTTGCATGGTGCACCTAGTCAGTATGTAGGCATGGCTCTACATTACCCCATGGACTTTTATCCATGGGGTTTTCTTGATAGAAGTACTGGAGTAGTTGCTATTTCCTTCTCTGGGTGTGCCCCCATTTTACAGATGAGGAACTGAGGCAAACGGGTTAAGTGACTTGCCCTGGGTCACCCAGCTAATAAGTTTCTGAGGGCAGATTTGAACTTAGATCTTTCTGACTGCCAAGTCCAGTGCTCTATCACTATACCACCTCGTTGCCAACTAGGCAGCTTCTCCTCCCTTATGAAGTTGTAAGTTTCATACAGAAAGAAATCCCATCTACTCCTTCAGTCAGTCAACAAGTCTATATTACTCATCTGCTCCTAAGTGCCCAGCACTGTGCTTGCTACTTTGGAAGATAAATAATCAATTATTCAAAAGTGCCTTCTGTCATCCAGCTCAAGTAAAGCAATATCTGTCCTCAAGCAGTTTGTACTCTGGATCTGGGGTTCTTCACTTTTGGGGGGCCCTTGGGCAATCTGATGAAGCCTGTGGATACTCTCTCAGTAATGTTTTTAAATGCATAAAACAAAATACATGGGATTACAAAGAAAACCAATTGTATTGACATATACTTAAAATATTAAAAAACCAAGTTCATGGACAGGTATAAGAACTTTTGCTTTAGGGAGCAGTATAAAATATAATCCCTAGGTGCAAGAAGCTGACTTTCTAGCTGTGGAGAGGGAATCATTAGAGAATAAGTCACTGCTAAACTGTGTGGTAGCACTGATTATACAGACATGGAAGGGAGGGGCATTTTAGGCCGGTGAAGCAACGTGAGCAAAGGCATGGCAGGAGTGGTGAGTAACTTGCTTGACTGGAGTGGAGGTTGCACATAAGGGAGTAGCAGAAGATAAGGTTGAATAGACAGGGCAAAGCGAGGTGATGGGAGGGCCTTGAAAACCTTGTCCATTTGTATTTCCCCACAGTGGACATCTAGTTAGTTTATTGCCTGAGCATACTTACAAATTCCAAGGTCAAATCCCCAGAGAGCTTTTACCCAGTAACCTATTAATCATCCCATACTTTTCCAGAAGGGGAAGGAGAAACAGAAACAAGTAGCTGTGGAGCATGGATTTGCCTCATCTCTCATCCCCAGGAACTTCTTTCTCTAGAGGCTCAGAAAATCAGCAGCCTGATAGGTAGATAGCATGGGTACTTTCCTGGTCTGCTGGGCAGAGGGAGTCTCACCTTGATCACTCACACACTGTTTGAACGGTTTGTGCCAGACTTGTGGCAGAGCATTCTGAGCTCGTATTAGTCTGATCAGATACAGTCAGACACAGTGAAACGTGACTCTAGCATAGAGATGTCATTTTAGTCCTCTGAGAATGAAGGACAGTAACCAACCAACCAACTCCTACCAGATAGTTGGCTCTTTAAATTAATGTTTTATTGATGCTTTTTTACCCCAAATAATCTATCCTGCCTATCTATATAATGACCCTTCCTTTGTAATAAAGAAAAATAGTTAAGGGATTGGAGTCTTCTCTTTTTTCACATGGAACTTTGAATCACTTGTCTGTGTGTGTATTTTTGTCCTCCTGGTAAAATATAAGCTCCTTGAGGGCAGGGACCGACTCACTTATGGGTACCTAGCATTAAATACCTATAGTAAGCACTTAATAACACCTATAATATACCATTGGCATGTAAATAGGTAGATGGTACAGTGGATAGAGCACTGGCTTGGAATTGAGACTACTGATCTTCCTGAGTTCAAATCTGGCGTCAGACTCTTACTAGCTGTGTGACCCTGGACAAGTCTCTTAACCTTTTTTGCTTCAGTTCCTCATCTGTAAAATGAGCTGGAGAAGGAAATGGCAAACCACTCCAGTATCTCTGCCAAGAAAACCCCAAGTGGAGTCACAAAGACATGGACATGACTGAAATTACCAAACAGCAACAATTTGGGGGTGGGGAGCACCTTGGTGACCCAGTGTCAGTCAGACATAATTGAAAAATGACTAACACACAAAAAACCCCACTATATACTAGACTTGCTGATTGAATGACTGATATAAAATTCAGTTCTGCAGCAGAAATGAACTGGTAAATATTTAACAATGTATATTTACAACCTTTTAAGTTTAATCCTGCAATATTTGCATTTTCTACATCGCTATCTTAAGTTTAGACAATCAAACAAAATGATAAATCCAGTCTTGATTTGTAGCATATACTGAGTTTTGAGATGTAAGTGCACACACTGAAAACTTAATTGGTCCTCTAGAGGGTGTCCTGGGCTGTGGCACCTCCATGTGAGTTTACACCCATTTTTCTCCACCTCCCCAAGGAGAGGGGGCAGTATGATTGAAGACAGCCTTTGAATTTGTGAAAGCTTGGTTCATTCTTGTACATTCAACACCTCCCAGATGCTTGGGTGATGGTTAGGAGACAGAATCTAAAGAGCATTGCCTGAGAAGGACACCCCAGGTAGGGGAGGAGTTCACCTAGGAAATTTCATGAGGGCAGAGCATATTCCCAGTGTGTGGGAGGGGAAGCCAGAGGCAACTTAACTACCAGTGGCAATCCTTGAAGCCTAGAAATGTGAAATCACTTTTTTTCCTGACTCATTATTGTTCACTCTGTGCCTCAGTTTTTCCATCTGTAAAATGTGAATAATTATCCCCGTTTCCCATCCACTTCTGGTATGTTGTCATGAGGATAAAAGTGGAATAGAAAGATGTGAACTCTGTTCAACAGAGATGCTATATTAGACTTTTATAATTGGAGAGGATATCCTCTTACCTCTTCTTCCAACCCTGATGCATGTTCCAGGATAGATGTTTTTATAGCAAAGTATAAACCATTCCCAAATCTGACATGCTTTTTAGTTGGCCGAATCCGTGACTAAATTTTCACTTCAGTCAGTAGTCCTATATGAGTTCCGTTTGCCTAAGCAAAGGCTCATAGAAGTTATGAATGTCTATCAGTGGTGTTCCTCTGTTCTCTCCCCTGTTAGATTGGAAACTGAAAACAAGACAATATTTCTTTTTGTCTCAGGGAAAATTGGATGGACTCCCTCAATCTCTTGTGGGAGACTTTTGTCAGTGATGGAATAGGGAATGGAGAGAATTGAATTGGTTACTGATTAAGCACTATCCACAATGAAAACTTATTTGGACACTTGGACAGTCAAACTAGTCCATTCTGAGGATTCCCAGCCAAGTGTGCAATCTGGCTACCATTTGGTCTATAATGGTATCACATAAGATCCTTTCCCTTTTCTTACCCATTCTGTACTAAGATGGGGAGGGTAAACTTTTGGGCTTGGATGTATGCGGAGGGTTGTCTGACATCTTCAAGACCTCACCCCTTGGGTCCAGTAAGCCTCGAATAGACCCTCTTTCCCCGGGAGGGTATAGGGCAGATAACTCTATGTAGTTATGTTTGCAATTAATTGTTTTCCCTCCAGTTATGCTTTATTTTTAAATTTTATTTTTAAAATTCTAAACTTGACAAGCACCAAATAAAATTAGCTTTTCCATATACAGAGTTGGAAAGAAAAAGAAGTTATTTATGAAACTCTGAGTCTCTATTTCATATAGTTTGCCTTCCCTTTCAAGTATATAATAAATTCAACAAGTAACCTCCAAACCTGTCCAACTTGTCTGTTTTTCCTTCTGACCTTCTTTGTGTTATTAACTACTCACTTTGCAAAATTTGCTTGATTTTTCTCTTTCCTTTCTTTGCTTTTTCCTCTGTTTTCGTTTTTTGGGTTTTGTTTTGTTTTGTTTTGGCTTTTTTTGAGGTCAGCCCTACGTTGGCTCCTATCTCCAACTCCACTCCACCCCACTGGAAAAAAAGAAAAAACTTCTAATAAGAATACATAGTCAAGAACACCACATTCTGATCTTGGGCTCTGACTGAAAATATATGTCTTATTCTGCACCTTTAGTCCGTCAAGTCTACGTTAGGAAGTGGGTATGTTTACTTCCTCAGATGTCCTCTGAAATCATTGTTGGTCATTGCAAAGAGCACAGTTCTTGGTCTTTGAAAAATGTTCTTCACAGTGTTATTGTTAGGCAGCTGAGTGGCAAAATGCATAGCCCTAGAATTAGGAAGACAGTTCAGATTCAGCCTCAGACACTTACTTAATTGCCGTGTCATCTTGGGCAAGTCACGCTTGCCTCAGTTTCATCTGTAAAATGGGGATAATACTACCTCATACCCCCTCCCCTGGGTTGTTGGGAAAATCAAGTGAGTTAATATTTGTAAATTTACAGATATTAAAGCACTTTGCACAATGCCTCTCACATTGTAAGTACTGTATCATTATCATAGTTATATAAATTCTGAGTTCTGCTTATTTTACCCTGCATCAGTTCATAAAAGTCTTATCCAATTTCTCTAAAACCCCCCCCTTTTTAAAAATCACTTCCTAATAAACCACTTGTTCAGTCATTTGATCACTTCCTAATAAACCACTTGTTCAACCATTCCCAATTGATGGACATTTCTTACTTTTCTATTCTTTGCTATAATGAAAACAGCTACTATAAGTATCTTTTTCATATAGGTCCCTTTCTTCTTTGATCTCCTTGGTCGAAGAATGTGTACAATTTACTGACTTTTGCAACAGTTTTTCAAATTGCCTCAACCAACATTGTATAAGTTTTCCTTCTCCACTTCCCTCCTTCCAACAATTGTCGTTTTTTTCCTATATTCTTTGCTGGTTAATTGGGTTGAGATGGGACCTCTTAAGAGTTGTTTTGCATTTCTCCAATAATAAATGGAACTAATGGAATATTTTTTGATAGGGCTGTTTATAGTATAGTTTGTATTACTTTGACAACTGCCTATTCATAGCAATTGACCATTTATCCTGGTGAATAACTCTTGTTCTGATATATTTGAAGCAGTTCCTTATATATCTTGTATATCAGATCTTTATCATTAAAAAAAAAGCTGCAAAAATTTCTTCCCAGCTGTTTTTGTTTTATTCTTAGCTGCATTGGTTTTGTTTGTGCAAAAGTATTTTGATTTCATTCAATTCAAGTTATCCACCTGTTTGGTCATGAATTTTTCCTCTGTAATTCTGAAAAGTATTTTTATTCCATGCTCCTTTAATTTGTCTGTAGGGTCACCTTTTACATGTAAGTCATGTATCCATTTGGAGTTTTTCTTGGTATGAGATGTGGGTCTTGATTTCTGCCACGTTGCTTTTCAATTTTCCCAACAATTTTAGTTAAATAGTAAATTTTAGTAACTGGGGTCTTTGGGTTTATCAAACACTACATAGGCTATTATGTTTCATGATCTGTTCCACTGATTGATTTTTGTTTTAACCGTTATTAAATAGATTTGATGAGGACAGCTTTGTAGTGTAGCTCAACAACTATTGTTGATTGTTTCTTCCTTGAACCTAGCCTGGAGGAACTGAGGAGTCCATGGGGAAAGGAAAGATGAGATGTCTCTTCTTTCCATTCGTTAAACGCACTGGCACACACTTATTAAGTACCTTTTTTATGTAAATACTGTGTTTGGTTGTAGAAGAAAGAGTTCCTACCCTCAAGGAGTTTAGATTGTTCTTAGGATGCTTCCAAGTGTTCCCAGATTAGCAAATGCAAAATATAAACCGGATAATTTGTTGAGGGAGAGTACACTAACCATTGCTAGGTGTCAGGAAAGGCCTTGTTGTGTATGCATTGACCCCGGAGCTACTTCCCCAACCAACCCCCACTCTCTGTGGCGGGTTGACTCTGTTTCTACTTATCCACCCAGAGCCCTAGGGTATTCCTTAAGGTTAAGGTCAGTTCGCTAATGCTAGATCACTTGTTCCCATCTTAATTAGTTGATATCAATTAATCCAACAGATTTAATTAAATTTTAGAAAGGGGTATTTACTGTGGTAATACCCACCCTGAAGCCTGTGGCACACTCTCTGTTCAGTACATGTAGAAATTCAAGATTCAAGCTTAGATCATGGCAAAAGAATAACTCATATCTCCTAGAAATTCTTTTGTTGGAGCCCTCAAGATGTTCCCCTTAACCATGGTGTCATTTTTGTTGTTGGGAGACTTTATAGACGCTTGAACGGACCTCTTTTCTTCCCTTGGCTCCAGATGCAAATAGTGCCATCAGCTTTTCTGGGAAGCTGGGGTGCCAGTTGGAAATCTAAGTAAGAAGGTCCTCCTTCAACCAAAGAAGTCTCTTCCAAATCTATGCCCTAAAAGTTTCTTGGACTACAGATATTTATTAAACATTCAACTGTGCTAAGGGCTGGGAATGCAAATATTAAAAATAAAGATAGCCCCTGCTCTCAGAGAGTTTACAATCTCTTGGAGGAAGAAAATGCACAAAAAAGCTAAAAAGTAGTGGAGGGGAGCTATAAAGCCTGGGGGCATGGCGGCGGCTAAACCTGAAGTCCCAAATGACCCCACCCCACCCCACCTCCGGGGGGGGGGGGGGGTGAAGAGGAGATATTTTAATTCATAGTTCCACCCTCCATTCAGAGAAGTAGAGAAAATTGTGAGGAGCTGTGAATACCAGAGTTGATTAGATCTTTCATGGTGGTAGTATTTCCCAGTGATAAACAGAGAAGGGAAAAAAAAATCCAAAATGAGCTAATCCAAGTGGGAGACCAAGGAGATATCTGAGGAGCTAAGAGTCCTAAAGTAGTTCTTCATGACTGCCCAAATCTGTACCCGTCTCCAAATGACTAGGTGACGAATATTCTTAGGTTCTCATGGGCATTCAGAAGTTTATTTAGGGAAATCATGGGCTACAGGCTAAAGACATAATCTGGAAAACGTTTGTCAAAGCTAGTGCCATGAGAGGCTTCATTTTATTTCCACTGAGTGTTTGTGAGGAATGGGGTGAAAGGAACTGGTTTTAGTCCTATTAGTTCTGCACACAGGATACCAAAGAGTGTATCCAGTAAGTCTTTCCCCTATTTATTTAGCTCTCAGCCCCAGGAACCTGCTGGTGGGGGTAAGGTCTGTTTCTCTCCGTTTTGCTGAAGTGTTGCGGTATGGTTAGGAGTTTGGGTCCTTTTTACTTAACCTCAGGTTGTGGGAGGGTATTGTTTTCAGGATGTTGCTGGCTTTTGAGAAGTACTCCACTGGCCATCATCCTGGCCACACCAGGTGGGCCCGCAGCGCATGTTTGGGTGGCATTTCTGACAGAGCTCCAGATAGACATGGCATTGGGTGCTACGTACAGTTGTACGCTCTGGAAAAATTGGTGGGGCAGCGTAGGAAATCCCCATCCAAAAGCCCTGTTCAAAAACCGGTAAGCAGAAGAAACTGGAGTAAACTGAGTAATAATACCTTTAGCCTACCCCTGAATGAAATGCCCTTCCACTTAGATGTTGAACACAGGTGCCTGGATGGCATGGTTTAGAAGAAGGGAGGCCAGAAGCAGCAGTGAATTGCTAGAGAACACAAAGTCTGCCTGCCATCCTGAGCAAAGGGAGCTGCAAATTAGACCTCCTGTTGTAAAATAGGTCAAGCTGCCAAGGCCTTGGTTAATGGGGCCAGAGCTAAGCATGGATTGAGTGTAGAGACTTGGGGATAGGTGAGTCATTCTTGGCCTAGAGTCTATTGCTAGAGCATTTATTGAGCACTTACTATCTGCCGGGTGCTGCGTTAAGATGTGAAAACACAGATATTAGCAATCTATGTAAAGAATTATCCCATAGCTGTGGCTCTCCCTTTTGAAAGCAAAGGAGTGAGGACTCATGGTCATTCACTTAGCTTTGGATCCCTGCTCTGGAACATACTGTAGGAGGGTAGTAGGTGATTGTTGTGGGGCCAGGCAGGGTGTGATACTTGGGGATAGAGCAAGAGAATTTAGGGTCAGCCGAACTTCCTCTCTTCTACTTGGAATGATGTGGCTTTGTTGGAATAGGGGGAATGGGGCAGCAGGCCAGTGGCTCTCCGATCTGGAGTCATCTTAGCCAGGATCATAGTAGGAGAGTCTAGGAGGCAGGAAATAATAATGTGACTGTGAACAGGTCACTTAACCTTTGTGTGACTGTTTCCCATCTGTAAAATGGGGGCATTCAATATTTGTTCACTCTCTTCCTCCCTGGGCTCTTGTGAGAATTAAATGAAATAACCTTAGGACTCATCAGAAACCCTAATTCCTGCTTTGGGACATGCCTGATGAGGATAGCACATGATGGGGTAGCACTTGGGGGGAGGACATGTCCTTATTCTTCCATTACCCAGTTACACTGCTGTGCCTAATACTATCCACATGGGAGCCTGTGGTGCTGAGCTGAGCATGCAGAGCATGCTCAAAGGAACGATATTCCTTTCCTCCATGTACTATGCAGTCCAGACAAACTGGCCGTCTTTTGTCTCCATCTCCTCACCTGAGCTTTTGGGATGGCCATCCCGGATGCCTGGAGCACTCTCCTTCGCTATCTCGGCTCTCAGATTCCCTAGTTGTCTTTAGGGATCCTACTCAAATTCCACTCTGATTTTCTGAGCTGCTAATACCTTCCCCTTCTCCTTCCCAACCCCTCCCCCCCCCAAAAAAAATCACCTTGTGTCTGTTTTGCTGTATCCATCTACTGACACATCTCTCCTAGCTAGATTGTAAATGTCTTATGGGTAGGGATTGTTTTCATTTTTATTTTTGCCCAATTCCTTACACATAATTGAAGTCTACTAGATGCTTGTTGATTGATTAATTGGAGTGGAGGCAAATTGTGACAGAACAGAATATTGAATTTGATGTCCAAAGAACTGAGCTCAAATCTGATTTCTACCCCTTAAGCTACCTTGAACAAATTAATAGTAATCAAATCACACTTTCCCTCTTTAAGATCTCAGTTTCCTTGTCTATATAATGAAGGGACTGGACTAGATGATTCTGAGATGTCTTTCAGTTCCACATTCTATGTTCAGTCACATGATTTGCAAAGTGGGATTAACCATACTTGTTCTATGTGTTTCATCATGTTAGGAGAATTTTGTCGTTGTTAGGTAAACCTTAACGCTATAAACATGAGATACTGTTAATAATTTCCTAAGCTAGGGAGGGGACTGTGACGGTGTTTTGAAGTGCCAGGGGGCCTCAAAGTGTAGACTGGTAACTGGGTGGACTTACTTTGTTAAAGGTAAGACTTTAGATGCCTCTGGTCAGGTTCTGGGGTCTGGAGTATGTTATAGGTAATCATTGGTGGGAGGTTGGCACTTGGAGATAGAGCAGGAGAATTGACTCCAGGTCAGCCTTCCCTCTCTTGGTCTGGGATGATACTGCTTTGGTGGAATGAAGGACCAGACAGCTAGCCAATGGTTTTCTGGTTTTCAGTGTCTCAGTGAGATTCCTACTAAGGGAGTCTAGGAGGCAGGGAATAGGGAAGTTGCTGGAGCTGACGTCCTTAGAGACTAGGGTGTACCTGCAGAAATTTGAATTTTCACCTCTGAAAATTCACCTTACAAAGTAAGGCCCTTCTTACCCTTATTCTCTCTTTCCCTTCCCCCTCTCAATACACTCTCTGGCTTTCTTTTTGTTCTCAAAATGAGTTTCCCTAAATCTCTCTTGCATGAATTTCAGAGAAAATGCTCCAGGTCAGTCCTCCAAAAAGCTCTGGAGGATCTCCCTATCTGCTTAAGGTCCTGGCCTCCTCCTGGGACCTGAATAGCCCTAGGTCAGAGTTGAACTGCAATTTGATGGGGAAAGAAGGGAAGGGAAGAGCTGGAAAGAGAAGTTGATAGACCAGGACCAAAAAAGAAAAGAAAAGAAACAGCGTAGTGTGGGTTGTATTATCATCAAGGAGCCCCAAATAAGCTGTGGTTTCCTTTCATGATGTTCAGACAGCAGCTGTCCCTGAAATTGTGAGGCCCAGAGGCATTCTTGTCTGCTCTTGATTTCTCATTAAGCCCTTCTACTTCTAAGGGGGACAAGAATATCCCAGTGAGGCTTCCTTAGTCTTTGGGGACATAAATTAAGAACGTTTGGAGAGAAAGAACTAGTTAGGCCTCAGCTATTTCCCCTTTCCCCCCATCCGTAGAAGAAACAAACCATAGGTTAGATGAAGGAGGAAGATGAAGGTCTGCGCCACCTGATGGTGCATCAGAGGGGGTTGAGGAGCAGGACTGGAGGAAATGACTCAAAGCCCACCAAAGCTACAGCAGAGAGTGACTTGAATAAGAGAGCTGAGTTCTATCTCAGGTGGACATGGCATCAAACCCTGTGCCCCTCGAACTTCCCAAAAGCTAAGTGATTGAAATGCATATGACTTCTGCAGAAATCTTGAAGAGCAAATACTCTAAGAAGACTGGAGAGACTTGGGCCCCTGGAGAGGGTGGAGAAGTTGAGTTGGAAAGTGTGGGGTGGAATCTGTTACCCTTTAGTTGGACCAAGGAAATGAACTGACTAGCTTTGCATCCTCTGGCCCCTTCTCTTCTCTCTGTCTATAGGCCAGGGAGACTCAGCAGAGCCCCACAGCTGTTTCCTTGGGGAGGATGGGAGGGGACTTGCCAGCCAAGGGAAGCATCTGCTGCAGATGCCTCTATTACAGATCGGGAGAAATTTGTGCTGGGGAAACTCTTCCCCAGCAGAAGCTGCATCAGACAACAGGTGGTCATGGAGGGGAGGTGAAAAGGAGTTGGGGGAGTATGGGGAGAGGTTGAGAGACTTGGTGTCTCAGCTGTTGTGCAAGCCCCAAGCTTCCTGCTGACTACATGGCTCCCTCCCTGAGAGGCTCCCAGTGCATACTCCACACCCTTCCCTGGAGACAAAGGGCATTCCAGGCTTTGGAAAGAACAGCCCTCTTTTCTGGGGCCTCTCCTATACCCATGTATTTTGGCCTTCTCTTGCTCTCCCTTATGAGATGACAGTGATGATTTTGAAAAAGGAAGCATTGCAAGGAGGAGGGGGTGGGGGGAGCTCCCAAGAGAAGTAGGTGACCCATGCAGATTCCTGGGATGGTAGGCTACAAGGCAGAGCAGTAGACTAAAAGATGTGGAGACTCATTTCTGCTTCATTCATTAGACACCCAGGTGCTATTATAGACAACAGTGCTGTACTGGGAGTCTGGGAGATCTGAGTTTCAGTCCTGTCTCAGTTGCCTGCTAGCTCTGTCACCCTGGGTGAGTGTCTTAACTAGTCCCTCCAAAACCTTGGTTTTCTCATCTATAAAAGGGAAATAATAATAGCTTCCTTCCTCCCTCCCTTCCTCCCTTCCTTCCTTCTTTCTTTCCTTCCTTTCTTTTCTCTCTCCCTCCTTCTCTCCATTCCTTTGAAATCAAGGTTAAGTGACTCGCTCAGGGTCATATAGCTAGTAATTGTCTGAAGCTGAATTTGAACTCAGGTCCTTCTGATTCCAGGACCTTACTGTTCCTTCCTGGGTGCCCAGACAGATGGACATTTTCTTTTTGGAGGGTGTCCTGACTTAAGAAGCATGCCCACCTCTCTACTACCTATTACAGGGAGTCCTATAGATCATGCTAGGTTTAGCACTCCCTTGGCATTTCTTGGCTTTTCCCCCTCATAATCTCCTTTTACTGTGAACCAACAGATTTGAAGTTCTAGGTAACTTCCTAAGGAAAATCTTGGGGAGCTAAGCTTGTGTGTAGAAGAGGAGAGTCAGGGTCAGGTCAGTGGTACCCATGAGGACCTTTCCTAAAAGCCTGGTTTTTGCTGGATTTTGAATTGGAAGTGATTTCCAAGATATCTGACTTCGTCATTTACTAGATAAAGATACTGAAGACCAGATATGTTTAGCTCTGGAAATGGGTACCTAGGTCCTAGAGATCTGCATTCCTGGAGCTGGAACCTTTCTTCCACTTTGCTACTTCCAGAATGAGAGGATATAAAAGAGAAGTTTCAGCTGCAGCCATTTCAGCTATAATCTAGGTGTCAGACACCCCGAATCTCAAGGGGACCAGAAGGCTTATTGGTATCAGCACTACTCATGTCCTCCCCCCCCCCCCCGTCCCCATCTTGTGTGGCTCCATTCACAGAAGAGGGCTGCTGTCTGCCTCTTGCACTGCCTGTCTACTTGCCTCTCACACGCCAAGTATCTCTGGCATCTCTTTAGTCACCAGGCCCCATTACTGTGGTTTGTATGGGGGTTGTCAGGAAGGTCTGTGGTCACAGTGAAGGGGAGGCAGGCTGAGAGAGTAGGGGGGACAGCAGAGGAGGCTTAGAGTTTCTTTGCAGTCCCATGAACCTCTAATCCTCAGCAGCTTTGCCTACCACCACCACCCCACCATTCTTCCCCTACAACAGACCAACAAGGCAAATACCGACTGCCTGAGCCAGTCGGATGCTGTTGGCTGAAGGTTGAGTTTGTCCAGTTGTTGCCAGATTGGAAAGGATCCTTCCACCGATGACAAACAATGGGCATGATGTTTAGGGCACTTCTGTGGGTGGTTGTTTCCTGAGTGTGCTTTGGTTTCTGCATTCCCTACAGTGACGCTGGGTCTGGTTGCAAAAGTGTATAAATGCAATAGAGGTTTTTGTTCGGAGGACTACTTCTAGGTCAGTTTCTCCTTTGCTTCTTTCCTCTTTATCTATTCAATGTTCCTGGGGTCTGTATCTCTACATATCTGCCCCCCTATTCTGTCTCTTCTTATGTGAAAGAAAAGATTTTCCCTCCAGATGAACCAGAACTTTGAGAAGCACCAAGTGTTTACTTGTGACAAGCCTAGGAAAGCAAGCGGGGAGGAGGAAACCCAGAGAATCTGATGGGTCACGTGGGGTTGCAGAGCTGAGGAAAGAAATAGAGAAGGAGGAAGTTACTGCCCTACTGAGATGTAGGGTGAAAGTGAAAGATGATAGGAAGAGGGAGTTGGAGGAGTGAGTCACTATGGGTAATGGAGTAAGAGGGAGTAAGGAAATAAGTGGTCAGATGAATGATAGTTCTTAGGTTGGTCTCTTGGCAAATGAATTCCTCCCTGCAAAGCCTTCCTTTTGGTCGTAGGGAGGCTGGGACAGCCAGGCACGTGAAACATGGCTGGAGCCTGTCCCAGTTGGACAGTGTGAGAGCAAAGATTTTTGCAGGCCTGGTGCTTCTTGTACCTGATCCGTCTGTAGGAACTCTCCTTAAAGTGCTGTATGCATGTGAGTGGTTGGTACGATTATGTTTCCTTCTTGGGTTTCTGTGGTATCCTCACAGCAGAAATGACTTCTCTCCTCAGACTTTCCCTATCATAGACTCTTTCTTCTGAACTCTTCCCCCTTTCTCATAGTCCCCCTACCCCCCCCCCCACTCCATAGCTGGACATTAAGACTTTAACTGCCTCAAGTCTGTCCCTACTTCATTCTATCATCCACTTGACCATTAAATTGATCTTTCTGTGTCTCTGCTCCCCTGCCCCTCAAACAGTTCTGTTGCTTCCATGATCAAATATAAAATCCTTTGTTTGCCTTTTACAGCCCTTTCCTATTGGAAAATCTGGCCCATTCCTACTTTTTCAGTTTTCTTATACCTTATACCCTTCCCCCATTATCCCCCTGACTCAATGAATTCATACTGACCACTATCCCCCATGCCTGTGTGGCTTTCCCACTTCATCTCTATGTTCCTGCTTCCTTCAAGTCTTAGCTAAAATCCAACCTTCAGTCTTCCTGAACCTTAGGGCTCTCCCTTTGAGATCATCTCCAGTTTATTCTGTGTATATTTTTGTTCACAGGACACAGTTTGCTGTGTCTCCCATTAAATTATGACCACCTTGACATCAGGGACTGGCTTTTGCTTTTCTTTGTATCCCCAGCACTTAGCATGGTGCCTGGAACATTCTAAGTGCTTAATGAACACTTGTGGACTGACTCTTTACTTGCCTCATCTCCTCTGAGAGAACAGAGAGACAACCCCTAGTTGTTGCCCCAGAGTCACCACCATCTTTCATAGGGTCAGTGCAGTTTACATGAGCCTTGAGATGGTCACCTTTGGCTGGAATTTGTATACGTTCCTCACTTTCCATATCTTGGAATTTCCAACTTTGTTCAGGGCTCTCAATTCAAGTGCCTCCTCCAAGGAGAGGCTAGTAGGCACTTGAATTAAATTTTGTTGAATGAAATAATACTTTTTCAAATTGTGCCCTTCTCCCGCACTCCTTCGACTCTTCTGGAGGCTTTAGCTGCTGCGGATGGAAGGAGGCTGAGGCTTTGGGCTTTAGTCAGGATGTCTCCAGATTTGTCTGTACTTGAAGCCTCCAACATCTGTAGGCTGCCTTTCCCAGGCCCCTCAGCTGCTAGTGTCTTCCCTTCTCAGATTACATTCCATGTACTTTATGTTTTGCATGTACCTAGCTATTTATAGCTTTTCTTACACATTAGACTATGAGTACCTTGAGGGCAAGGACTGGTTTTGCCCTTCTTTGTATCTCTAGTGGTTAGCACAGTCCTTGGACCCCTAGTAAATGCTGCATAAATGCCTGCTGACCGACTTTGCAATTAAGTAGCCTCAAAATTAGGTGACCAGTGTGGTTTCCTCTTGGGTTATTTGCCTTCTCTTTTGGTTCATACCCCATTGTAGATCTGCCTCTGTGCCCAGAGATTGGAAGGGCCTGTGCACTTACCAGACTTTTCTCAGAACTTCTCCCAGGGGGCCACTTCTGCTGCCAATGACTGGGTCAGGAATGTGCCTAGAAGCCCAGAGCCATGCTCAGCTGGCCTGATGGTGCCTTTGGCAGCTGTCTTCTCTTCCTTGTGGAAATACTCCCCCTCCCAAGCTTTAGCTGGACCTTGGCATGGTACACTCTCTCTCTCCCTGGCCCTCCCTCCCTCCTTCACTCCTCACCTCCCCCCTCTCATTCTGCCTCTCCTTTTCCCTCTCCCTCCCTCCCTCTTTCTCTCCTCTTTCCTCTCATTCTCTTTTAGAGAGAGAGGAAAGGTGTAAGGGATTGTCATATGCTTATGACTTGTAGGATAGTCATGAAATAGAGCAGAAAGATGCTAGTGGGTAGTGCAAAATCCTAGGTAGATTCCTTGGGGGCCATAGGAATTGCCACATTGAGCACATATAATTTTTTAAGGTTTGCCAAGCACTTTACAAATAATTTTATCTTCAAAACAACCTTGGGAGATAAATGCTTATTACCCACATTTTACAGATGAGGAAACTGAGGCAGGCAGCAGTTTAAGTATTCTTAATCTCTGCTCAAGGTCTCACAGCTAGTTAGAGGCTAGATTTGAGCTCAGGTCTTCTTGACTGCAAGTTCAATAGGATATCCACTATCTCACCTATCTGTTATTAATAATAGGGGCAGCGAGGTGACACAATGGATTGAGCATTGGTCTTAGAGTCAGGAGTACTCAAGTTCCAATCCAGCCTTGGATACTTTATTAGCTGTATGACCTAGGCAAGTCACCTAACTTCAGTTACCTCCCCAAAAAGATAAAACACAAAATTATTCAACGAGTGCATTAAGATTGTTTTTAGTCATCTGACTCTTTGTGATTCCATTTTTTTTAAGCAAAGATACTGTAGTGGTTTGCCAAATGAGGAAACTGAGGCAAACAGTTAAATGACTTGCCCAGGGTCACCCAGCTAGGAAGTATCTGAGGCCAGATTGGAACTCAGGAAAATGAGTTTTCCTGATTCTAGGTCCCTTGTTCTTTTTGCTGCACCACTGTACTTGCTCCATAACAGTTACAGAGTGGTATGTGGGGCATGAGGTAGAAGGTGTTTTTTTTAATGGATAAATCAGGTAGGTTTCATGGAAGAGGTGGTATTTAAGTTTGACTTTTAACATGGATTTTGAGGTGGAAAAGAACCTTAGAATTCACTTCATTCTACCCCCATCTTTAACTGGTGAGGAAGCAAGAATACAGAGAGATTAGGTTACTTGGCCAGCATCACACAGCAGTAAATCACAGAGCCAAGATTGAAATCCAAGTCCTCTGTCTCCAAACACACTAAAGCATAACTTGCTTGGGAAGTGAACAGAGATGAGATAACATGAGATAAGGCTAGAAAGGTGGAATTATTATACATTCATATATTTAGAGCTGGAAGGAAGCTTGGTGGTCATTAGGTCCAACTCCATCATTTTAAGATGAGGAAACTGAGTCTGAGAGAGGATAAGTGACCTGCCTCTGGTTCCACAGTTATATAGGAAGTAGGATTTGAACTCTGGTCTTCCTTGCTCCAGGTATAAAACCCTATACACTGTGCTATATCACCTTGGTTATTAATGGCTACTAATGTCCAGTTGAAGATCTTCCTTCACAACCCAGACTCAGTTCTTGGCTTTGTTGGTCCCTGTGAATTCCAGACATTTTTTTAGACTCTTGTGTCTTGGATGCAGAAAGGCTTTGTTCCCGTAGCTTCCTAGGAAATAGCAGTAGCTGGTGTCGAGTCAACTGTCTCTCTGTTCCCCCTGTTCCTCCTTTATACACACTGCCTCTGCTGCAGATGTCAGTATTAGAAATGTGCCAGGAGGCTTTAGGCTGCTGAGTTGGACTGGGGAAGGATCAGATCTGTTGGGGAGACAGCCAAATCGATGGGAGATATATGAACAGTGCTCAAGGGAGGTGAGGCCTGATAATATAACCAGTCACAGGCTTGGTGCATGGAGAGCAGATTTGCTTAGTTACATGGGGACATAATGGCTAATTGAGTATCCCCCTGCCCCCTAGTTCCTGCTCATCATATTCCGGAGTACTGACATGTTTGCTTTTTCTTTTGTAGGCTTTGAAAATTTTGGCACCATGAATTGGGGAAGAATAAAAGAGGTGATGCATGGGGTTTGAGAGAAACCCTTTAGAAGAACCAGAAGGAGCCTTGAGTGACTGTCCAAGTCCATCTGAGTCTTCTTCCCTTCTCCTGTGCCCCTTTTTTCTTCCTTTGACGACTGGAAATTAGTATTCGGCCACCACAGTGCAGGGAGCCTATGCTCCAAGGGGCCTTTCCCTGGGGGATGGGCAGCTGGTGAGCAGATATCTCTTGGCCCTGGCATAGCAAACCACACGATGAACCTCCAGGCCCAACCCAAGGCCCAGAACAAAAGGAAACGGGTTCCATTTTTCAGTGACCCAGAAACGGCACCAAAGGAGCAGCTGAAGGAGGGGCAGTATTACGGTCATGGTGGACCAGTTAGCAGCGTCCCTACCTCCCAACCCACTGAGCTACCCCCTCACAATACCCTGTCTCTACTGAGCTCAGTAGTTTATAGAACGGAGAGGGGTAACCCTCCCATGATCTCTCAACCAGTGGCAGCGGTGAAGTGGCCAAATTCAGTGATGGGCCGGGTACCCGAACGGGGTGGAGATGCAGGCTGGCAGCAGCAGTCTCAGCCCGCTCCCCACCCATTGTGGAACCATGCAGTCACTATGTATGGTGGCCAAAAAGGGGGCCCTCACCCTCCAGTTGGGGTCTCGGGTTTCTATGGCCACCCTGAGACCTTAAAACGAAGCCAGGAGAAAGGGATCCTGCCACTAGATCCCTACAACGATGCCATACAGCAGATGATGTCCCAAAAGGCACAGCTGGAGCTGGGGAGGACCCAGGCCCCAGTGAACTCCTTCCATACACCCAAGAAACCCCCGAGCCAATTGCCCCTGCAGCCTTTCCAGTTGGCGTTTGGGAACCAGGTGAACCGCCATGTTTTCCGACAGACCCCACCTGCTAACAATCCAGCTGCCTTTCCTCCACAACAGAAACAGCAGGCCCTCCCCCAGATGCAGCTTTTTGAGAATTTCTATCCTCCCCAGCAGCAGCCTCCACCCCACTCCCAGCAGCCCCAGGACTTCAGCCTTCAATCAGCTGGCCCCATGGGTCAGGCTCACCTTGGGGCCCATCACAGTATGGTGCCCTGTCCCTTTCCCCCCAATCCCGAGATGAACCCAGAGCTCCTGAAGGCCCTTATGCAGGACCAACCTACACAACCTGTGCTACCTCAGGCCCAGATCTCCTTTCCACGGCGCTCCCGACGGCTCTCCAAGGAAGGAATTCTACCGCCCTCCTCATCCACAACTGCTCTGGATGGTCCTGCTTCTCAAACCCGGGAAGAGATATCCAGCAACCTGTTCTTGCATCACTGGTCACAGCAGCAGCTCCTGGGGCAGCCCCATCCTGAAACCCTGGGTCATGAGAAGGGTGGCCACATCATGCCCCAGTCAGAGCAAGGTGGGGTGGCTCTTGGTGGTCAACAACACTTGCCTGAAGGAGAGAGACTGGCCCAGAATGGCCGAGAGCGGGAGGCCCCTGAAAGCAGCGATGCCTGGGGAACCAATGACTTTGGAGTGGTTCGAGGAGGGGTGATTCAGAGCACCAGGCGCCGGAGGCGGGCTTCCCAGGAGGCCAATCTGCTGACATTGGCTCAGAAAGCTGTGGAACTGGCCTCACTCCAGAATTCAATGGTGAGGATTGAGATCCTCCAGAAGGGTTTGGAAGGAATTGAAAGAGGAGTTGGATTCTAGAGAAAATATAAAAGCTAATCCAGGGTCAGAATGTATTGGGTATAGAAGGGCTGAACACTGGGGTCAGCCAGTTAAGAAGCATTTATTAGGCACCCACTGTTTGCTCAAAACTGTGCCAGGGTACAAAAAACAGTGAAACATGCCCTGCCCTTGACAAGGTTACATATTTTCATTGTACAAATCATATATACCCAAAATAGATACAGGATAATTTGGGGACAGGAGAACTAGCCGCTTGGGGGATGCAGAAAGGCTTCACATAGAAAGCAGTGCTAGTACTGATTCTTGAAGGAAACTAGTGACTCTGAGATGCAGAGGAGAGGGAGGACATTCCAGGCCCATCCTACCTTGGTTTGCAGCTCCACCAGCAGCCTATTAGTGTAACTGTTTTCCTGATGTGGGAACTCTTGTCAAACAGATATTTTCCCACTTGGGTAATCTCTGTGATAAGAAAGGGAAGCTGTTTTATCTAGTGATTGGAGATAGAGAATACAATAGAAAGTTTTGCCAAAGTGTCCTAGACCCAGACCCTAGCACTGTTTTCATGGCTTTATTGAAGACAACTGTGTGCGAGGCTCTGCATGAGAGACCAAAAGGATGGACTGTGATCTTTCCTCAGTGAAAGTTTTACTAGGGAGATGGGATACATATATGAAATTATTAGAGAATGGAGGTGTTAATTTGGGTGAACAGATGGAAGGTACTGGTGGAGTTCAAAGAAGGCAGAAGGTCATGTAGACAAGAAAAGAAGGCCTCAAGGTGAGACTTGACATACAGCCTTAAATGTAAGATTTGAACTGGATTGCTTTCCCAGTTGGGAAGACAAAGATGGGAGAGAAAGTCAACTTAAAAAAATTTATTTAAGACCAAAAAAAAATTTTGAATAGGAAGAGGAAAGGAGAAAAGTCATTTAAGGAAAAGAGTAGTGGTAAGAATGATTAATTTCTGTACCTTGAAGAGACCTTGAAGATACCATTGCCCTGATTACACCTAGTGTGCCTATTGGGAAGTAATAGGAGATAATAGTATCTCAGATTTATTTATTGCTATTAATATTAATAATAATGTTCTTACTGCTGCTACTACTAAGAATATCATGGCTAAAGAGCTGCCCTCAAAGCAGAAGACTTCCTGGTCAGGGAACTTTTAACACTAAGATTCACAAAACCACTTTATAGTTTTAAAGCCAGATTTCAAGTGCTCCTTTAAGACATGCCCCTTGGTAACTCATCGGTGTCCTGGGTTATTCTCTAAGACTATAATTTGCAGGGAAGCAAGGTAGTGCAGTGGATAGAGCACTGGCCCTGGAGTCAGGAGGACCTGAATTCAAATATGACCTCAGACATTTACTGTGTGACCCTGGGCAAGTCACTTAACCTTGTTTGCCCCAAAAAGAGAAGGACTACAATATGCAGAGAAGGTACCAGCCTGCATTGGTAGCGGGAGTTTCCTTACTTGAGAATTCCCCATGTGAGTGAAAGCACTTATCCAGTTTCCATCCCTGTCCATTATAATAAAAAAATCACATTATGTGGTACTTTAAGGTTTGGTTGTTGATTTTTGTTGCTTTAATTTTTAAAACACTTTACTCACAACGACCCTGTGAGAGTTCTCTCTCCCTCTCTCCATGTGTGTATGTACACACATAATCATATAAGTACTACACCCATTTTACAAATGAACAAACTGAGGCTCATGGAAATTACCTAACTTGCCCAGCCCTAATTATTAGAGTTGGGACTCAACCCCAGCCCAAGAATCAGAGTGTTAGAGCTAGCTAGAAGAACCTTAGAGATCATCTAGTTCTGTGGTTCTCAAGCTTTTTTTAAGCTCATTGCACAGTATTTGCTGTGAAGAATCAGATCAGGTTGGCAAGTCAAATCCACAAGCATTTAAGTGCCTACTATGTGCCAATCATCGTGCTAAGCACTGCAGAGGCAAAGAAGGGCAAAAGATGGTCCTTGCTCTCGAGATCATGATCTAATGGCCAACAATTCGGTACAGAAAAGCTACATGCAAGATAAGTTGGAGATAGTCCACAGAGGGAGGGTGCTGTTGCCATCAAGGGGGATGAAAGCCTTCTTACAAAAGGTAGGATATTAGCCAAGGTTTGAAGAAAGCTGAGGGAAACCAGGAATAAGAGATGAGAGAGACAGAGACAGAAGCTGTTAGCAGATAAAATTTCCCTTCAAAAAGAACTATCATTTTATTAACTTCTTTGGGAGTTGAAGGCATGATATGCTTTGGAGTTGGTATCTACTTGTAATAGACAAGTCTTGATTATTTTGTAAATATTCTCCTTACCATACTAGATTTGCTGGGTAAGTGACATTTATATTCAACAAAATTATTTATAAATTTTCTTTTACTTGGAGTGACTGAGCATGCAGAGTTCTACAACATACCTAGCAAACCTTCAGGCCCACTCTTTGAGAATTTCCGTTCTCATCCAACCCCCTGATTTTACAGAAGAGGAAATAGTCTTTCTCTAAATTCTGGAGGGTCACAGGACTCTTGGCTTCTCTTTCTATGCCATACTAGAGCAAGGTGATAAAGTGGCTGGAGAGTTGGACCGGAAGTCAGAAAAACCTAAGTTCAAATCTCACATTAGGTAACTTAACTAATTTCATGACTGGAACAGCTAGGTGACACAGTGGACAGAATGCAGGGCCTAGATTCAGTCAGGAAGACTCATCTTCTGAGTTCAATTCTGGCCTCAGACACTTATTAGCTGTGTGACCCTGGGCAAGTCACTTAACCTTGTTTGCCTCACTTTCCTCATTTGTAAAATGAACTGGAGAAGGAAATAGCAAACCACTCCAGCATCTTTGCTGAGAAAACCCCAAAAGGAGGTCATAGAAAGTTGGACATACCTGAAACAAGTGAACACATCATAACTCTAGGCAAGTCGTTTGAGCGTTGTCTGCCTCGGTTTCCTCTTTTGTAAAATGGAAGTGATAATTGCATTTATCTCTTAAAGTTGTTTTGAGGAGAAGCTATTTGTAATGCTGGTTATCAATACTAGCTATTGTTATTGTTACCCATCACTGTTATCATTCTTACTTTGGATAAGAAGAGAGGGGGCAGACCCTAGCTTAGTCAGAAATCCAGACATTAAGAGAGTGACTGCATTAAGTAATGTGTTTAATGATGTATTAAAAAGGTGATGTGGTGGCTAGAGGAATGAGTAAATCAACCAGAAAAATGAAGATATTAGCTCAGTCTTTAGTTCCATATCTCCTTTCTCCCTCTCTCTTCCAGGATGGTGAAGGCCTAGAGGAGAGGCGGAAGACAGTGGTAGCGTCTGCAGCCAAGAGTGTAGTGGAGTTTGCTGGGCCCTCACCCCCCTCCAAACGGGCACGAGAAGACAGTGGGATGGTGCCTCTTATCATCCCTGTGTCAGTCCCTGTGTGCAGGGTGGATCTACCAGAGGTGGCACAGCTGGGGTATGCAGATGAGGAAGGGAAAGTCCCTTTGGCCTCAGCGCCGGATCGGAGCCCCACGGAGCATAAACCCTCAGTCATTGTCACACGAAGGAGATCCAACCGGAATCCCATGGCTGATGTGCCAGCCCAGGTAGGAATGACATTTTGAAAACAAGATTCTACTTCCTTCTTTCCCCCCTCATCGCATATATTACTCTCCTAAGCTTTTGGATGGGTTGAGATTTCTGGGGAAAATGAATGCTGATGGCCTCTAATTTATTAGAAAGAGAACACTATATGCCAACTGAATCCAGATCCCAAGAGTTGTCCTTTACCCCTAACCACCTAAACTTACTTTCACCCTATGGTGACTGGTCCTAAAGTAGTCTGTTAAATAGTGTTCCAAAATCTGTAGATTAGGAGACTGGGGCATGTTTCTGCATCTTGAATCAAGAGAATTTTGAAACTTGAGAGGCCCTCAGCTCACCTAATCCAATCCCCTCTTTTTACTGAGAGACCCAGAGAGGTGGTGACTTGCCCAGGGTCACACAGTGGTAGAGTTAGAAATGGAACGTGGATCACTTAACCCTTTGCAGAATTCTTTCCTTTATGTGATGCTGCCCCCCAGCGTTCTTATGACAAAAGTGAAATGCTTAATGGTCCTTGGACTTATCTCAAAATCTTCAAATTGAAGGACCCTCCTTTTGTGCATATTGTTCCATTCAGGTTTACATTTAAGAAAGCTAGGGAGCCTGAGTTATTGTCCCCATTTTGCAGAAGTTGTTAGGCATAAAACATTTCTCAGAGGCGGGTTATCATTTTATTTTATCAGTGAAGTAGACCAGCCTTGGAAAGAATTATGCTAAACTCTTTAGAACAGTTGCTGATGAATTGCTGAATCATTTGGGTTGAGAATCTGTCCTTTCTGCTTGGACCATGATAAAGTAGTAGACTCAGGAGGAGACGAGGGGAAAAGAAGGTAGTAGATGTGTTCTCTCTTTTAGTTTTTTGGGGGATGGTAGAAAAGAAAGAAATAGGTTCAAACTTTCTTCCAGAAGAAAGAATCTTAATTAATAATAATAAATCAAGAGACTTCTGGATCATGACACAGGACTTGACATTTTCTTTAGGTCCCATTAGTTCTCAAAAAACAACACAAAAACTCCACAAGTTCCAGATAGAGTTCCAATTACAGGTGAATCCATGAGACCAAAAAAAAAAAAAAATGCAGAGAGAGAGAACCCCCTAATAAAGTAAAAATCCTCATGAATTAATACCAAATAATGGTAACTCTTAAATTGTCCACTAAGTACCTACCCCTTTTTCCACCTACCTCCATGCCTTACACAAATTTGTCCCATGGGTTTGTGCCTAGACCTCATATTGGGAACCCATATTGCTTCAGAAATTATCAGCATACTCTATTCCTGTCTACCTCCCTACCTACCTCATAACAATATAACTTAGGTATCCCCTCCAGAATATCAGACTCACTCTGCCTGAAACCTGCAAAAAAAAGTAATAATACTAATTCAGTTCAGCCAGAGAAGGAAATGAAGACAGACAGAAGATGGACGTGGTTTTGGAGGTGGAATGGGGATGTTAATGTTCATGGTTGTAAAGGCTTGAAAGAAAGGGGACTGAAATTCAATTGGGAGAGAATACATATATATGTTGCAATATGCAATACATATATATATATATATATATATATATATATGTTCTCTTTCTCCTTCCAACTCTTCAGAGCCAGTAAACCCTAAATCTCTCAATCTGGGAGAAAGTGAAGGCTGCTTTTTAGCCTAGGCTAGGGGTCTGTATACCAGCAAAGGCCGGGAGTCAAGAGAGTGAGTGATGGGGTGATGTAAGGAAAAAGACACAAACACCACAAATCTCAAGAGGAAGAAAACACCTGAAATCCAGAGCACAAACAGATACATCAGTAGAGAGTATCCCAAAACTAGATGAAAAAATAAGTACTAAATCCTCAAAGAGATTACAAAGCATTCTTAACAAATATTACAAGAGAACCAATGCTTGATGAAACATAGAATACTGTAGGCTCCCAAGAGAGTGTGAGGCAACAAGAAGAAATTCCAGAAATCCATGTGAAAAGAAATTAGAATTAAAACTATCAGTGCAGAAATAAAGTCTTCAGTTAATTCAGAAAAAAACAATTTATAATGGAATTTCTATAAAGTAAAGGAAGGAGAGAAATGTTCAGAATTAAAAATACTAAAGTGGAAGAAAAGCTGGCAAAAGAGAAGTAAAACACAACATTATTAAAGGAGCACATGATATTTGTACAAGTCAAAGGGATTGACCTTGAAGACAGGATGAGCAGAATAGCGTAAAGCTCATAAGTCTCTCAGAGAACTGTAACTAAAAAGCTCTAAATACCATAGTACAGAAATAATACAAGAATATTACCCAGAATTTCTGAATGCAGAAAATGAAGTACCAATCAAAAAAATTCACATATTGCCGCCAGAAAGAAAAAAAACAAAATCCTGTGCTTTAATTAGGTTAAATTTAGCAGTTTCAGTAACAAACAGCAAATGAATTATACAAGAGGCTAAGGAAAAGACCTTCAAATAAAAATGAAAAGAGTAGTAAAAGATTATTTTCAACCTATTAGAAGCTGTTGAAGAAGTGGAAATATATATTCTGAAAAGCAAATCAGCTTAAGCAGCAATTTAAAATGATATACTCTGTAAACTTGTAAGCCAATTAAAAAAGATGAACATTCAATGAAAGAGACGTGGGGCATTCTTTAAAAAAGTACAAAGTAGTCAAACAAAATATTAAACTTAATAAATGTCTGAAACAACAGAAACCCAAGGAAGATAAAATAACTGCAATTACTAGGAAATAATAGGTAAGGAAATGTGGAATAATTACTCCACCCTTAAAGATTATTTTTTAAATTAATTTTTTTTAAATCAGCAAAAGTCTTCCTCCCTTTTCTCACTAATTGAAATTAATTAATTAGCTAATTGAAATTAACACCCCATTTTTCACTGATGGAATAGAATCTCTGTTATGAGCATGAATAGTCAGGCAAAACATTTCCAAATTGGTCATGTCCAAAAGAAGTGTGTGTGTGTGTGTGTGTGTGTGTGTGTGTGTGTGTGTGTGTGTGTGTATGTATGTATTCTGCACTATGAGTCTACCTTGGGGTACATAGCAAGCTTGTTTCATAAGTCTTTCAAAGTTATTAATCTTTACAATATTGTTTGTCATTGTATAAATTGTTCTCCTGTATCATATGTCTTCCCGGGTTTATCTGAAATCACTTCTGCATTTTCTACTGAACAATAATATTTCATCACATTTATATACCAGACTTGTTTAGTCATTTCCCAGTTGATTGATAGTCCCTTAGATGTCCATTCCTTTCCACCTCAAAAAAAAAAGCTATAAATATTTTTAACCATCTTTAGTTTGAGTTTGTTTTGCTTAGGACTAATCCTGAATAGGTTTGTTTTTTGTTTTTTTTAAAGAAGTTGGCCTACACAATAAAAACATTAAAATATTTTGAAATATCCCCTAAAAACAGAGATGATAAATAAATTTTTAAAATACAAGAGGTAAAGATGATGTAAAGAGAAAAAGAGTTCCAAAGCTGTAGAACTAGAATCTCAGTTCCCCTGAATTAATATATTTTATAGGACCAAACTGCAGAGTGAAGGGGTACATAGAGAGAAGATAAATAGAGGACAGAGAGATGCTCCCTCCTCAAGTTCATGGGTGAACAGCAAAGGGATAGAACTCTTAAAGATTCTCAGAAAAAAGATGGGGCTGCAGGAGAATGAGGCGAGGGAGGGAGAGGGAACTCCCAATTTGATCTCAGATTAGAGTGAGGGAAGAGGATCCCAGTAAACAACACTCCCTCGTGGAGGAATAGGTATATGAGATGATAGTAGACGGAGATTTCCTGATACATTTAATCTGGAAGAAGTTGGTACATTGAGAAGCACGCTTTTTCTTAGAGAGTGTTGTGCTTCTGTAGACATGAAAAGGGATATGTCAGCTCTCTAGAGGCAGATGGTACCCCAAAAGATGTAAGGGGCATGACTCCAGAGATGGACAGCCATTGGGAAGGAAAATGATCTTGGGGAAGCCAAGGAGTAGAATTGGACTGTATGATTTCTTACAGAAGATATTTCTACAAGATACAGCTTCTGTCCAACACTACTTTCTTCATGAATTGACAATTCTAAAAGTAAAATACAGTTTCAAAAGGGTGTAGATGAGCAAGATGTACAATGACAATAACATAGAAATTGTTTAGAAAATAGAATTCAAACCCATTACTTCAAAAACTTTACCCCAATATAAGAAAAAGTAAAATAGAATAAATAAAAAATAGAAACCACAAATCAGAGAAAGAAATTTTAAAATAGACCGAGAAGACAATAAACTAAGAAAAGAGAACAAAACAAAAAAAAATTTCTCAGAAATATTTAAGCTGATAAAACATAAATAGCCTATGAGGAGATAATTTGAATTAACCATTTAACCAAGAGGATGAAAGGAGGATAAAAAGAAGAAGAAATTGATAAATTAATAATTTAAATAAAAACTCCAAACTGAGGATAGAATGAGCAAATGAGGACAGAAGGGTTTTAGAGGAACCGTGAAAATATGTGGGGAACTGGGCTGCATGTTGTTGCAAGTCTTATAGAGAAAGAAGGTTTAAAAAAACTTTTAAATTCCCCAATATTAAAAACACAAACGAACATCTCATAACTTTAAATGTCAATAGATTAAATAAATCCAATGAAACAAAAATGATTGGTAGAACAGAACCCTAGAATGTGATATTTACAAGTAACACATCTAATACATTTCATATCTAGAATCAAAATGAGAGGCTGGAACAAAATTTACTATGCATCAGGTGAATTCGAAAAAGCAGGAGTTGCAGTCATGCTTTCAGACAAAGGAAAAATTAAAATTCACAGAATCAGTTGAGATAAAGAAATTACATTATGCTTAAAGGAACCATGGACCATTTTAATGGACTAAAAAAAATTAAATATGCAGCAAATGGCATTCTACCTAAATTCATAAAAGAAAAAGTAATTGACATACAAAAAGATAGAGATATTAACACCACAATATTGGGATATTTTGCTGTTTCTTTCTAAGAGCTGGACAAATTTGACAGAAAAAAATACAGAACTGAACAGACTATTGGATATAAAAAGATTGTGGGACCACTGAATGAGACTCCTGAAAAATGTACTTTTTCTTGTTGTGGTTCCATGTGGCACCTTTATAAAACTTGATCTTGGTATGAAGGCAGCAACAAATAAATGCCAAATCACAGCAAAAAAGGAAATTTGGAAAATTAGAGAGATAAATTGGAAAACTGAAAGGACATTGAACTGATCAACAAACTAACCAGCTACATGAATCAATGTTATTAAAAGAAGAAGGGGGAAATGAAATGGACCCAAAAATCCCCAAAATAAGCAGTGAAAGCACAACAAAGAGAGAAAAAATAAAAAGAATGATCAGAACCCACAGTTTATGTATAAACACAATTGAGAACTCAAAAGAAATAGAGGGTTATTTACAGAAATTCAAAGAGATCTTTTAATTATTTTTAAAAAGCATTTAAACTGGGTATAAAAGAATTAGTAAAAAAAAAAAAAAAACAAAAAACCAGCTCCTGGTGCAGATGGGTTTATAGGAGAATTATGTCAACTTTTTAAATACCTATTCAACTCCAGTTATTTTCAAAAATTGAGAAAGAATACACTCTGTAAAACTCATCTTCTGAGACAGATTTAGTCCTAACATCTAAACGAGCCAAAGAAAGCAAAATTATAGCCCAGTAACATTAATGAATATAAATCCAAAATTTAATATAACCTCCTGGGAAATTGACTATTCAGCAATTTATCTAAAAAATCATTCATGTGATCAAATTGGATTTATACCGTGGATGCAAAGTTTGAGAAACAGAGTGATTAATCATATTAAAAGCATAAGATCAAAGAGCCACATGATTGTATCCGTAAAAAATGGAAAAGACCTTTAACAAAGTACATTATTCATATATGCCAAAAACCTTGCACAGTATAAACACAGAAGGATTTTTTTTTTTAAAAATGAGACAAAACAGCTTTCTAAAAACCAAAAGCTAGTATCATATGAAATGGGGAAATATTAGAAGTTTTTCCAGTAAATAGACAATCTTGGTTCTATGAAATTGAAAAGCTTTTGTGCTTTTGTCAAAATTACTGACAGTATAAGAAGAGATCAATTGGGAGAGATTCTAGGTATTTTAATTATCCCAAAAGCCTTTCTCCAATAAGAGGTCAAAGGATATGAATAAATGATTCTCAAAGGAAGAGTTGCAGACTCTTAGCAATTTTATGAAAGAATATTCCAAATCATTGAAAAATATGAAAAATGCAAACCACAACGGCTCTATGGTTTCACCTCACAACTGGAAAACTGGCAAAAATGATAAATGGGGGAATAGTTATTGCTGCAGGGGCTTGTGGAAAGATGGACACACTAGTGTTGGTGAGTACTACAAATTGGTTTTTGGAAAGCAGTGTGGAATTATGCAAATTATGTGGCTAAAACTTCTGTTATCTTCCAACTCAGAGAATCCACTTCTAGGTACCTACCCCAAAGAAGTCAGGTACAAAGAGAAAGGTCCCTATGTGTCAAAATATTTGTACTTCCGTGTGTGTGTGTGTGTGTGAGATCAAAGACCTGGAAACAAACCTTTACCTGGGGAATGGCCAAACAAACTGTGATAAATGAATGTAATGTACTGTGTAAAACGATAGATTGAATATGGAGAACCAAAGCAAGAACTTATAGGACCTAATGCAAAATGAAAGAGAGCCAGAAAAAAATGTACATGGTGATTACAACAACACATGTGGAATGTACAATAAGAAAACAACAGAAATTGAATGTTGTGTCATGATAATAGTAGAACTTAGCCCCAGAGAGCAGAGATGGTGGGCCATAAGTATGGAGCCATACGTACACATACGTAGATGTAGATACCAGATTTTTTTTTGATGTTGGTTAGTTTTTCAAAACTTTTTTTCTTCATTTTATTTTCCCCTTTATTGTAAAAAATGGATCTCTGGGAAAGAGCTAGAGGAGGAAAATAATGAGACATGTCAAAGATGAACACAAAATGTATCAGCCAGAAATTAATTTTAGCAAAAAAGAATCCAAACTGTAGAACCTGACCATAGGCTTTTCTTTTAAAGGCTGAATGTCTCTTATTTGCCTTCTTTCTGCAGGTTGAAGACACAGACCCCAAGGGGGACGGTGAGGGCTTGGTCAGGAAACCAAAGCAGAGGCCTCGACCAGAACCCTTGATCATCCCCACCAAAGCCGGCACTTTCATTGCTCCTCCAGTCTACTCCAACATTACTCCCTACCAGAGTCACCTGCGTTCTCCTGTCCGCCTGGCCGACCACCCATCTGACAGAAACTTGGAACTTCCCCCCTACACGCCCCCACCTATCCTCAGCCCTGTTCGGGAAGGCTCTGGCCTCTACTTCAACGCCATCATGTCAGCCACTGGCCTCGTCGCCCCTCCCCCCATCACACCAAAGAGTGCTCACCGTACCCTCCTCCGATCCAGTGAGTATTCTGTTACTGGGAAATATGGGTAGGAGGGAGGCAGTATGGAGAAATCCTTTCTTTTAGGGTTTCTGTGGACTCAGCTAGGTCTCTGGGATGAAAAGAGCAGCCTCCTTGACCAGCTCTTTAGGATATGGGTAGAAGTACTCTTAATACTTTTAAAAATGGTTTCACCCTCTTCAGTTATTTTTGAGTTTGTACTGGGTTGTTTTTTTATCATATTTTGAAGTATTTCCTCCCCTCCCCAGTAAAATCAACCTAACCCATCAACTGATTGTGACAGGATATGTAAGAGTCCACCCATGAATTTGTACCAGTCCAGCCACGTTTTCACCTTTTCCCTCTGGGTGCTAATGACAGGCCCAGAGGAGCCCTGGATTTCTGAATTAGGCTGACCGTTGGAACTCTGTGGAAAAAGTTGCACTGGAACAATTGTGTCCATGAGTTCAGCCCCCACCCCCATATAGTGACAGTGCTGTCTGGCTCCCCCTGGTGGTTTCCTAGAAGGACAAGGGGTTGTCATGGGTTTTTTCCTCATCCCGCGCTGCCTTCACGGCCTCTCCCTTAGCGGAATTGCAGGCTATAGCCCATGTCCTTCTTTCTGAGCTTGAGATAGTTCAGGAAAACGCCACTTCTGAGGTTAGATTGAAGGCAGAGAAGGGACCAACTGATCAGCAAATACTTGTTTAGTTGCTTTTCAGTGACCCCATTTGGGGTTTTCTTAGCAGAGATACTGGAGTGCTTTGCCATTTCCTTCTCTGATATGTCCCCATTTTTCGCCTGAGGAACTGAGGCAAGCAAAGGTTAAGGGACTTGCCCAGAGTCACACAGCTAGTAAGTGTCTGAGGCTGCATCTGAACTCAGGCCTTCCTGACTTCAGGCCCATTGCTGTATCGACTGGGACATCTAACTGCAAATTTTGTTAGGGTTTAGGAATTTATTAGACCAAGAAGACCTCAAAAAGAACAGTTTGTTTCAAATGGAGAGAAGAGGATGATCCAAAGCATCGAAGTGAAAGCAGTGGAGGTGACTGAGAAACCAGAGAGGAGAGTAGTCTGGCTGAAAGTTAAGATAGGAAAAAGGGATGGGGGAGGAGGAGGGGAGACAGGAAAGATGAGAGGGAGCCGGATTGTAGAGAGTCTTAAAAACTCGTCTCGTTTAAGGAATTTGGATTTTGCCCTGTAAGTATTGGACTATGATTTAGAAGCTTTTTTTTTCCTTTTAAGCCTGAGAGAGGATGTAAGTAGCATGTGCAAAAGAAAACTAAATCCTTAGCTGAGGCCAAGAACGTCCTTAGAGACCAGGAAAGCAGGGGTTTAGTTCCCACATGATTTGACTCTGGCTAGTGTCTTTCAACTTCTAGGTGCCCCAGGTAAGTCTGTGACACTGGGTTCCTGGGGTTTGCCAGTTTTCACTAATGGAAGTAGTTCTCCACCCTGGTGACATCTCCCAGGCTTAGATTACCACCATCCCCAGGCACCTCCCCTCCAAAATCAGACAATATTGTGTCCGATGGATTGGATCTGAGAGAGAGCTTTAGGAGACTTCCAGTATTCCACCCAGGAAGTATTCCTATTTCTTTGCTGGGTTGGCTAACTTGGTCTTTGGTGGTCTACGGTCTACAAAGCACTTGTTGTTCAGTTGACCTCATAGACCTTAGCTTGCTAGTACTGGCCTTGGGCTTTTCTTGGCAAAGATAATGCAGTGGTTTGCCTTTTCCTTCTCCAGTGGGCTAAGGCATAGGGAAGTTAAGTGACTTGCCCAGGGTCACACATCTAGTAAATGTCAGACTGAATTTGGACCTCAGTCTTCCTGATTCCAGGCCCAGTGCTCTATCTACTGAGCCCCCTGGCTGCCTTGCAAAGCACTTTACTAATGCAATATCTCACCACAACCTCTCCACAACCCTCTAAGGTAGGTGCTGTTATTATTTCCGTGATAGTAATTCTCATTGAGTTTAAGCCTGGTTTAGTGGCTTGCCCAGAGTCAGGCCTAATAAGTATTTCAGACAGGATTTGAATTTAGTCTTCTTGAGCACTTACGCTTAGAATCCAACCTTCCTCTCTGCTGAGACAGTCTTTTCAGTGGAGCCACTGTGCTACCTGCTGCCTCAACTGAAAGAAAAGGTGGATTCCGAGCTTAGTTAAAAGGTAGCAATGTGAATAAAAGCTGACATTTAGTTGTCATTTTACAAACACTATTTCACTTGATAGCATGTGTGGCCTGTGATGCTGCAAGGCCTAGCCTGAAGTCCTTAGCCCAGGAAGCCCCTGAGGTTTATCTACAGCAGTGTAGATTGGAGGTTGTTTGAGGGTGACTGTGATTTGGCCTCTGCTTGGGATAGAAGTACTAAACAAGGGTACAGCTAAGAAGGAGCTTCCCTAGAGGTGAGTTCCCTGCAGAAAGCCAAAGGAATAACCTCCCTCCCCCCCCCCCCACCGCCCCAGCATTTCTCCCCCCATGCTTTGGACTATTTCATAAATGTGTTGTTTGTCTCTCAGACAGTGCTGAAGTCACTCCACCTGTTCTTTCTGTGATGGGGGAAGTTACACCTGTCAGCATTGAACCGTAAGTGTTTCAAAGAATGCTACCTTTACCCTCTGGCTGCCCCGTCCTTCATATAAAAATGGTCTTTTGCCTTTCTTCTCAAGCATATGAAGGAAAAGGAAGTGAAAATGGAGGTCATCTACTCTAGGAACCCTAAATATGTTAGAATGCTGTCCGTTGCCTACTTTTGGGGTAGAGAGCTCCCCTCTGTTTATGCTCTAGAGAAAAGGATTGTAACAAGGTTGTGAAAAGGATCCCAATAGAAAATGACAAAGAGGGTGCATAATGCATGAGTACATCTTGGTCTCCTTTAAGGACCCCTTTTCTGCCCGTTCTAGAGTTGTTCATTTCAAACCCACCCCATTTCTGACTATAGTGCAGAGTTCAGGGTGAGGGTCTAGGGTCAATTTCCACTTATCAATCAATAAACATTTATTAAATGCCTACTCCATGCTCAGGCATATTTTCAAGCTTATTTTTGATAGAGTGATGTTAATCTCTGAAATCTTATTTGCAGTTTTTTTGGTTTTTTTTTTATCTCCTACCAACCTTCATATTTTTTCTTTGCCTAGAAGGCACAGGCCACCACTGGCAACAGAAGACAAGTTTTTCCCTAGAGACCATTTGCCCCATAGGTAGGAGCCCACTGAACTATCCTGCCTCACACAGAGCCATATTTGTGGTTGGATCTCCAGCCTAGTTTTGTGTGCTCTGTTGAGCCTTGAAGTCACTTTCCTCCTCTACTCCTGGGGTCTGCACTTCCGATCCTTATCTTAATGGGTGGGGCCAGGGTATAGACTGAGAGGAGCTACCATTTACATTGAGAGAGATTTCCATTTATCCTTTCTTCTTCCAGTCGTATCAATGTGGGGACTAGGTTCCAAGCAGAAATCCCTCCAATCCGGGACAGGACCCTGGCAGCTATGGATGAGCATAAAGCAGACCTGGTCTGGCAGCCATGGGGAAACCTGGATGCTAGCAGACAGACTCAAGGACAAGGTGAGGAGAACCACAGGAATCGAGGGAAGGGTCCAATTTTCAGAATTATCGCTTTTTTAAATGCTCCTGAATTTCTAAATCAGGTTTTTTGTGTTTTGTTTTTTTTAATTCTCATCTTCCTTGGGGTTTTCCCTACGGGAATCTTTCTCAAACCAGTGGAAGACCTTCTGACTGCTGCCTGCTCCAGTATCTTTCCTGGGGCTGGAACCAACCAGGAGTTAGCCTTGCATTGCCTGCATGAATCCAAGGGTGACATCTTGGTGAGAAGGCTGGGGTCCAGGACAAGGGGCATCATGGATTATGTGTAAGGGGGTGGAGAAGGGGATGCTGCTGTCAAAGGGGAGGTAGGTAGCTGAGTAGGGAGGGGCCAGCACAAATTGCCAGTAAAAGGGTAAGATAGATGTGGGCTACTTCTCTCAACTTTGCCCATCCTAGAGCCACACTCCACAACAGAGAAAGACCTACGAGCTGTCCCATCTAACTGCCTTGAGTGCCTGGTTTGTGCAGTGTACTATGTATCTTGGAAGGCTTGGGTGGAGGTGAGAGAAGGCGAGGCTGTGTAGGCCCCAGAGAGGGAGTAGCAAGGTGAAGTGTTTTCCTGCCTCCTGAAAGGATGATTTTCTTGACATGGGTCCTAGAAGAATTATCGGTCCCTTCCAAGTCACCTCTCTTATAGTTCCCTGACTCTTGGCATGTTGTCTTATGAAAGAGAGTATGGGTAAAGAAAGCCTCTCATTAGGAATCTAGTGACTTGGAATCATAGGACTGTAGATTTAGTAACTGAAAAGCACTTCAGGGGTCATGTAGTCCTCTCATTTTACCCAGAGGATACTGAGACCCACCCAGACTAAGTGAATTCCTTGAGGTTTGATAGTGAGTGGCAGAGCAAGAATCTGAACCCAGGGCTTCTGATTGAGTTCACTGCTCCTCCCACCATTCTCAGTCACCTGAGTTCTGGTCCTGTGTTCTCCTTACTCTGGGGCGGGCCAGTTTTAGCTCAGTTGACCTCAGTTGCCACCTAGGTCAAACAAAGCTAGAAGAGATGCCAAGGTCCCCTTCTGCTTAATGTCCAATTCAGCCAGTGCTCCACTCTGTAAAGGAAAATACTTTTTTCTTGGCGACAGTGAGAGAGCACAAAAGTAGTTATCTCAGAGCTTCGAGGTCTTGATCTGGGTACTTGGGACATTTGCCCAAGACCAGGGTCCTCTAGAGCCCTGATTGGGACCATGACCTTCTTCTTTCCTTCTTCAGGCAACACTGACCAAACTGCTGCTCAGGAAGCCACTCCGACCTCCCGATCACCCACTGGCAAATTATCACTATACAGGTAAGTAGGGGAAGGGACCAGTTAACAGCATCTATGGAGCCCTTGCTGTGTACAGGATACTTTGTCCTAAATACTGGAGGGAGAAGGAGAGGAGACAGGTTCTTACTAAGTAAACACAGATTGTAATTGACACAACAGAAGTACCATACATAGGCTGACATAACATAAGGAAAGTGGATGTGTGACTGAGAGGTGGCCAGAGGAAATCCAAGGGTTGGGGCTGAGTGGGGTGAGTCATGGAAGATTTTGTGCAGGTGGTAGATCCTAAGCTGGGCCTTGAAGGTCAGGATAGCACAGTTCCTTTGCAATCTACCCTCAGCAAAGTTGTGATCCTTTTCATCCCATTCCTAACACTATGGAGAGACCCGGGGTGTATCTTAAACTGGGAGTCTAATGTGGAAGGCATCATGAGAGAATATATGAGACATGGTCCTTACCCTCATGAAGCTTATACATTCACCCTCATCAGGGAAGATTTCTAGGACTGTCCAGGCTGTTTCCCTCAACCTGGGTCTCACCTAAGTGAAGAGAGAGGACATCAGCAGGAAAGGGCTGGGAGGAAGAAATGGGTTCTAGAATGATAGGTAGTGTAGATTTGGACCTCCAAAATGATGGAGCATCCCTTAGAGTGGAAGGAAAATTTCTCTACCTGGTCTACTATGTATCCATTTTAATAACCCTCTCAAGGAATTTCTTTCCAACTGAATTGGTTTTTCATTCTCTTCTCATTTCTCTCTTCCTGCCTCATCACAGGGTCTGACCAGTGGAAAGTAGCTGAAAAAAGACTATTCAATAAGGGTATTGCCATCTACAAGAAAGACTTCTTCCTGGTGCAGAAGTTGGTGAGTTGGAGGGCATTTTCCATATGGGAAGAAATTAAGTTTAATTCAGTACAATCTAGTATGTTCAAGGCAGTAGCTTCTGGGGATAAGAAGACAAAATGAAAAAAACAGCCCCTGGTCTAAAGGAGCTTTTATATTCTGCTGGGAGGTTTAGCTTTTAAATAGATCATTCAATTTAGTCTCATTTAAGGAGGGAAAAAAAAATCACACAAACATCTTGGGATTGGGGATGGGGGTCAGGAAAGACTTTCCCATAGGATGTGGCATTTGAACTGAGCAATAAAGGATTCTGAGAAGCAGAAGTGATGAGGGAGCATCTTCCAGGAATCAGTGACAGCTGAGGAAAGGAAAGCAGAAGGAGCAGCTAGATGGTGCAGTAGATAGAGAACTGGGCATGGAGTCAGGAGGATCTGAGTTCAAATCCAGCCTCAGATACTTACTAGCTGTGTGACCACTTAACCCTGATTGCCTCCAAAAAACGAAAAGAAAGAAAAGTAGAAGCCGATACGGAATACTGAAGTTCAAGAAGCAACTGCAAGTAGACCAGTTTCATTGCAAGGAAGACAGTGTGTGAAGGACAATCATTTGAAAAAAATTGTCAAGAAGCACTGGAAACAGACTATAAAGGGGGTGGAAAGTGGGGTGGGAAGGGATTAGAGCCACTTTAGCCTTGGTTTCTGCCAATGAGAAGAAGCCTTTGCAACTGCTCAAAGAGTAGACTTAAGAAGGAGCAGCCAGGTTAGTGTCCCCTTAGCTTTCATTCTAAAGAGTGAGGCATCCTCCCCCACGCCTCACTTCTTTCTTTTCTTTTTTCCTGCTTGCCTCTTATTTCCTTGAGAAGATAATACGGTATTTTGTCTAGGCCTTCACTTCAGACTGGTGAGGATGCCTATATTGAGGTCTTCAGACCCTTTGGACTCAAGGCCAATAAAAGCTGGGGAAATAAAGGAGGGCAGTGGGCAGAAGTGAGCATTGCCACATGGGCCAGAGTGCTTGCTGCAGAGGGTGGTAATTAGCAGCATCAGACAGTGAGATCACCCCCAGATCAAGGGGCCACAGGCAGACAGGTGACTTCAGACCCAGCAAGTAGCCTGGGAATTGGAAGTTGGGGAGCACTCCTGCTCTCTCACCTCACTAGTTGTCCCTCACATGTCAGTCCCATGAGTTCTTGCTGCTAGAGATGTCAGTTGAGCAATTGGATGTGCCAGGCACTGTGCTGGGCACTGGGGAAAACAAAACCAAATACTAAATAATCTCTGTCATCAGAGAATTTATGTGTGTGTGCACATGTACGTATGTGAAATAATGTGCCTACAGTTCAGTACGAAGTATATGCAGAAATACTTTGAAATGCCAATGGTCTCATCTGTGTGAGTGCTCCCTCCAATCACGAATATTATAGTGCATCCTCTAGGATTTTTTTCCATGTCCCCGATAAGTTTGTCGCAGGGGAAGCTGGGGATTTTCCTCTCTTTCTCTTCTCATCTGAAGGAAAATGTCAACAGAACACACAGTCTTTCCTTAGGTTGTCACTGATTCTAATCAGATACAACTCACAATCATCATAATACAAAGTCATTTTAGTGGGAGGGAGAAAGCATTAACAACTGGGAGGGAGGGGGTCAGGAAAAGGTAGCACCTCAGCTAAACGAGAAAACTCACAATGAGTTTTCTCCAATCAGTCCCTTCTAGAGACAGATTTATTTCTTGGATTGAATATGTACCTAAGTGTACTAAGCCTCATCTTGAAAAATTATTAGCTAATCATTAATTAAATTATTAGATAGGGAATGGAGTATGAGGTTGGACGGTTCAGTATGAGGTTGGATGGTTCAGTACGATGTTGGGAGGGGAACTTGGAATGGCCAGGCTTCCTTCTCTTAAAGACCAAAAGGTTGGTTAATAGTTTTAAAGACTGAAGAGGTCACCAGCAGATTCATAGATTTGCTTTGGCTTATACTTTTGTGATGAAAATCAATTTGCATTTGTCAGTAAATCCTGTACCCTTATGAGAATGTAAAACTACCCACTGTGGCCTTATGCCTAGTAGAGAAAAATCTCAAGTCTGAAATTCTGCAGTATTCAGACACGAACTTCCTAGATCAGAACAGGACCTCTCCCATATGTGCATGAAAGGAAGGAAGGAAGGAGGGAGAGAGGGAAATAAAGAAAGGATCGTTTTCCGATCTTGGTGCAGTTCTGGGTTTGAGTTAGAGATTATTATACTTCCTTCCCTGACACATAGGTCTCACCTTAGTTAATCACCCTGGGGATACTAGATTTTCTCATTTAATGTATTAGTTTATCAGTGAGTCATTTGTACTCCTAAGAGTGTTCAGTACCACAAACATGTGACTTTCTCCCTTTCTATATGCATATACACACCCGATGTAGATGTAAATTAATACATATGCCTATCTGTGTAGCTATAAAAACGTAGCGATGTGTGGCCATAGGTAGGTGACTTAACCTCAGTGCTGTAGTGATGTGTGTCAAATATGGATGATTGTATGCAAGGAATCTCCAAAGTCTTAGTGTAGTATTAAGGTATGGAAAACTTTTGGGAGATGGGGAGGAGAGAGACAGAGAGAGAGAAAATATGAGAACGAATTCAGAAAAGAACTTGGAACCCCTTTCATTTTCACTCCAGTAGTTCCAGATTCCTTAGTTTGGGATTTAAGACCCTCCACAATTTGCCTCCCATCTTCCTTTCCAACAGTATTTCATATTGCTCCCCTTTGTGACATCTACCTGCCCTCCAAGCTGGTACACTAGTTATTGCCTGAGAACAATACTCCCGTCTCCCACTTGGATGCATTTGTACAAGCCACCCCTACGTCTGGGATGTGCTTGGAATTTTTCCTTTGAGATTCAATTCAGATGCCATTCCCTTTGTGACACCTTTCTTGATCCCCCATTTGTTACTGATCTGTTTTCAGTTTTCTTTGTACTATCCTTATTTGCATAATGGATCATATTTTGAGTTTGGAGCCAGGAAGAACTCGGTTCATATCTTGCCTTAGGCACTTGCAAGCCAACTTTATAGCCTTGGGTAAGACATTTGACCTTTTGGTCCACAAGCATTTCCTTAGGAGTTTCATACTAAGTTACGGACTGGTCTCAGTCTATGATGGTGAGGAAATTCTTGTGCTGAGAGTTCCCTGTGCTGAGAAAAGCACTGCTATTTTGTAACTTTTGCCTGTACTCATTAGATCAATAGAATATAAGCTCCTTGAGGTCAGGGACTGTTTCATTTTTGTCATGCTGTCCTCAGTACCTAACGTAGGGCACTCCATGTAGAAGGCACTTAATAAATGTTTATAGAAGTAATTATTTAATTCATTCAATCTAATTATTTATTTATTATTTAAATTGATAGTTGATAAGTGTTAATAATTATTAATAATTAAATTAATAGCATTTAATATAAAATTATTTATAATTTGTAATTATATTAGAATTGAGTATAATTATTATAAAATTTATTTTTATAGTATAAAATTATAATTATTATAAAATTAATTTAATTAATAAACATTGTACTGTTTGGTGATGGGGATGAGGCATTGGGGGAGGGAAAGAACAGCAAAGGGGGAAAGGAAGACAGACAGGACCGATGAAGCTAACCAGATCAAGGAACTCTGACCACCATTTTGACTCCAAACCAGATTCAGACCAAAACCGTGGCCCAGTGTGTGGAGTTCTACTACACCTACAAGAAGCAGGTGAAGATTGGGCGAAATGGAACTCTGACCTTCGGGGATATCGATGCCACTGATGAAAAACTGGGTCAAGAGGAAGTGGAAGTGGACATTAAGGTGATTCCCTCTCCTGTCTTGGGATTTGGTTCCTCATGAGCCCTCAGTTGTGTGGAGAAGAAGTTGAAGGAAGGGGGCAGAATGCTACAGGGCTCAGTCCTTGAGGAGTATCTTGAGTCAGTTGTATGAAACAAGGGTTTTAGACCCTTCTCCCTGCAAAGCAGATTGGTGATAGAAGGAGAAAGGGAAGGAAGAGATAGATAAGGAAGATTTATTGGGTCCCTACTCTTTGCCAGGGTGTAGGCGGCTAGGTCACGTAGTGGATAGGGTGATGGGACTGGAGTCAGGAGGAAACATCTTCCTGAGTTCAAATCTGGCCTCAGACACTTCCTGCCTCTGTGACTCTGGGCAAGTTTGCCTCAGTTTCCTCATCTGTAAAATGAGCTGGAGAAGAAAATGGCAAACCTCTCCAGTGTCTTTCCTAAAGAAACCCACAAAGAGTCAGACGGGACTAAACAACAACAACACATTTGCCAGGCTCCGTTAAGTGATTTTTAATTATATTATTATGTAACATTAACATATGACTAATAAAGATTATTATTCTGTAATTGCATTTGATCTTCAAACCACCCTGGGACAGGGGTGCTATTTAATGTCCTCATCTTACAGCTAAAGAAACTGAAGCAGACAGGTGAAGTGACTTGCCCAGGGTCACATGCATTCGAACTCAAGTCTTCCTGACTCTAGGCCCGGTGCTCTGTCCGTTGTGTCACCTTGCTGCCTAGTCATTGTAGTAACAGTAGAAAGTGTGTCGTGTTTGTGGCTCACTTTGGGAAAGTTTTCAGAAGGACTTCATGCATATTATCCTGTCATACCATTGTGACAACTCTGTTAGGGAGAAACAGTGTTATCCCCATTTCGTTGATGGGCAAATTGAGGTGGGGAGGATTGGGGGTCCATTTCTAAAAAGAGTCCTCCTGGAAATAAAGCAGAAGAGGACAAAAACCTGGCTCACTCTTTTTTTTTTTTTCTTTTTCCAATGGTAAGAGTTCCCAGAGGTTGACAAGGGTCCAGCCGCCCAGAAGGGAGGCCCCAAGTGAAGAATGTGCCGTGGCGAAGAAGGAGGCCAAGAAGGAGGACAGGGAGGAGGAAAGGAAGCCAGAAGAGCAAGAAGAGGTTCGGGAGAGGAGCCGGAGGGCAGCCGCGGTCAAAGCTGCCCAGACGATACAAGCCAACGAGGCGGTGAGTATGGCTTTCCCTCCTGAGGCCAGCTGAGAGCTCGTCTCACACTTGTTATGTAGAGAGGTCTCTGACATAAAATCATCCGACTAACAGCCCCTTCCCACCTCCCGAAGGTGTTGCAGGTTCAGATTGGTTCCCACACCTAGGTAATGACGGATGACTGGAAGGGAGAGGTGTGCCTTCAGGTGGGCACCAAGACAGTTGAAGCAATATTGGTAGAGATGGTGATAAGACCTGGTCCAGGTGACAAGGACCTTGAGTTAAAGCCCAGAGAAGCTGATTTGGGCAGAAGAGTTGCAGTTCTGAGGAGCATTGGATTGGAAGTTAGAACTGACCTTTGGAACAGGAAAGGGAGACTTGCTGGGAATGGGACTTAGCTGGAAAGTGTTTCATTTGGAGGGAAAGTATTTAGGGGGTAGCCCTCAAGCAGTGATTCCTTAAGAAGGAGGTTGTTGTTAACAAGGGAAGGCTTTTATTTGGGGAGGAGGGAAGCAAAAAAAAAAATGCCAAAAGAAAGAAAGGCATCAATGAAGTATTTGAAAACAGAAGAGAAAGCAAAAGGGAGTTTGTAACAGGATACAGACAAGAGCAGTGTTGGTATTAACTGCTATGTCAAATTTTACTTATTTTTATAAAAAACAAGCTGTACATGGTGGATTCATGATTTCGTATTGTAATTCTTGTTTTCTGCCCCTCTGTGTGTCTAGTTGAGTACTGCCTAGTTCACAGTTTTAGATATTATTTCAAAAAAGAATGAGAGAAGGAAGTTATTCTGGTTCAGGTATATGAACTGAATTTAGCAAAAACCAGCAACTCTGGACAGATAAAACTAATCCCAGGAATCCAGGGTGTCCTAGGAACACAGCTGCTTATAAAGTCTCCATAGGATTCTTTGCCATGGTCAGGAGCCAAACCAAGCAGACAAAGCTACCACGGTGCTCTTCTCTCCCAGTAGCTCTTTTATTACAAACTAATGCAATTGCCTTGTCTTCATTTGTCTAGATCAATGATGTCCTCATCCTCAGGAGCCATGAGTCCAATGCTCCTGGGGTGGCCAGCAGCAGAGCCACAGAGAAGCCTAAGGAAAGCTCTGGAAAATCTCGAAGAGCTGGACCCATCACAGAAAAGAAGACCGCAGAGACCTTAAGTAAAGCCCAGAGCCAGGACAGCACGTTCCCTTGTAAAAAATGTGGCAGGTATGAAGATAGAGTTCCAATCAATCAGCGGGGTGGCTGGTAATGAGAACTGAGTAAAGACCAAAGTTTTGGGTTCTTGGCAGGACAGTGGACAAGATGAGGACCGATTGGTGCAGTGATGGGCAGAGTTGGCTCTTGGTGGATGGTGAGGTCAGCAGCAACTGCAGCTGGCCTGGGACTGGCAGGAACATGAGGGCAAAAGTAGCATTTGGTCACACTGTGTGAGCAGTCTGGTAGACAGGCATCATGGCATCATAATAGATAACATGGTGGACTTGATGTCAGGAAAGCCTGGGTTTGAATTCTACCTCTCTTTGTCCAGGATTACCTACTCTCTCTAACACTCATTTTCCTTGTCTATAAAGTAGAGATAAAATTATCAGTTACTTGCCTCACCTCAGATGAGATGATGTATCTGAAGCATATGTACTAAGTAAAGCTCCTCTCTTAGGTTATTTTCCAGACTGTTAAAATACAGCTTCAGCCAACCCCCTGACCCCTGGCTCCCCTTCTTCCTGACTGGGGCAGGAAAGGTGTTGCTTACTTAACATTGGAGGGGTGTGATTATTTTTATTCATTGGTCTTATTTTTTAATTCAATTTTAGTTTCATTTCCAAATATTCTCCCTCCCCTATCTGTTAAGGACAGAGAAAAAAAGTTACAATCATGTGTTGCCATGCAATTCCCACATTAGCAATGTTCAAACAAAAGAAAGTGAAGAAAAATATGTTTCATTCTGCCCTGTGACTCAGCTGTCTCTTTTAGTTTTTCATTTTGTGGATCAGTTATTCTTAAGTCTTTCAAAGTTGTTTATCATTACAATATTGCTATTATAGAAATTGTTCTCCAGAAACTATCCCTTTCATTATTTCACCACGGTATAATTTCACATTTAGCCATTCCCTGATTGATAGGCATAGAGGGGTGTCATTTAAAAGACCTAGCCAGGACATGAAGTATCTAGTGAATGAGTACATAGAGAAAACCAACTAGTCCAGTTCTGTCTTATTTTATAGAGAAGGAAACTGAGGCCATGGGAGGCTAAATGTGATAATAAAATAAATATATTTTATATACTATATATAAAATATAAATATATACTATAATAATATCATATATTACATATATAACAATATTATATATTATTATATATAATAAATATCAGGGGTGGAATTTGAACCCATATCCTGGCTCTTTATACAGCATTTTGACACCTAGTGACTCTTATCCCAGACTTTTTAATCTGAAGAAGTCGAGATGATAGCAGGCAATCCTCAAGTGCCCTTCTCTCTGGAATTATGAAAGGAGTCCGGTTGTGACCCAGCTTAAGCTCTCTCCTTCTTCTGTTCAGGGTTTTCTTCAAGGTAAAGAGTCGAAGTGCCCATATGAAGAGCCATGCAGAACAGGAGAAGAAGGCAGCTGCGCTAAAGCAGAAGGAGAAAGAAGCAGCGGCAGCTGCAGCCGCAGCAGCAGCTGCTGCCACCCGCCTTCAGGCCCGACAGGAGAACAGTGGCCATGGCGGTGGTGGCAGCAGCAGCAGTGGGAGCTCAGATGAAGATGGTGAGGTAATGAGCTGAGGTGGTGGACTCAGCTGGAAAAGCAATGAGGCTGGTTCTCCCCCACTCTCCCTGTGCCGGGTGATTTCCCTCTCTCCACCCTCGCCTGCCTTGTGGCTGCAGCCCCCAGGCCCAATGGACACCCAGCGGGGAGTCAGAAGGGAATCATGTAGACTTAAAAAAATACAACAAAAGACAAAGCTTTTATTTAATTTATAAAGGCCCTGGGAACAGTGTTACCTGGGGCAGGACCCAGTTCTCCTTATATTGAGTCTGTCAGACCTTGTCCCTGTGCTTTTTCAGAATGGTTAAGACTCTTTCCCTCATGCTTCTGGAGATTTCCAGCCTGGAGTCATTGATCTCTCCACTTCATCAAGCCATGAGGCTGTTGGTTGCTGCTGCTACTTCTGCTGCTTTTTGGACACTAAACTTGCTGCACAATTTCCCCTTTTTCTTGGCCTTCCATTCCCCCCGAATCACTTGGAAGATATTTTAGAGGATGGAAAGCTTAGCTTAAGTTTGCAAGATTTCACCCAGTCTTCCTGGACACAGCTTACCAAGCGCCACCAGAAATTGAGCAACTCTGCCAGCAAGATGCACTCAGTGTCTCTCCTTCCTGGCTCAGGTGGGTGAGACAGGGTGGCCCCTTCTGGGAGAGGAACATTTGGTCTTCTCCTTGAACCTACCACCTGGTACTTAGCCTGGCTGAGCCCCTGGCCAGGGATAGCAAGGAGCAGGCAAGCACATGGGTACCCAAACCAAAGCTTGTCTCCTTATCCACTCCCAGCATTCCTTGTTCCCCTGGAGGGAGGCTGCTGGGTGTGTGCCTGGGCAGATGGGAAAAGAGTGAAAGGAAGAAGTGGCATTACCCATTTCAAGGTCCTAGCTTTCCTGTTTCCTGGCAACTCCACCTAGAGCAGAGATGCAGTTCTCAAACCTTTGGAGATCCAAGCCAAAATTAGTGGCACCTGTCTCTGCTAGTAGACCTTCCTGGGGAAAAGGGAGCTAGTGAGAGGGTTGTCTCTGCCAGAGGGGATAAGACTGGTAAGCAGAGTGTGGAGGAAAATGGTGGCCGGATTTTTATTAAATTGGACTCATCCTTATTTCTCATACCGATGGATGCCTTCTGGTCCCTAGCTACTGTGAAAGAGGGTACTTAAGGACTGACTAGCTAAAAGTCACTCAGGACCTCCTCCTTGGTAGTTAGACTTATAAAACCTAGAGGGATGATAGCCTTCATCTTTCCTGGTGGTGGTCCCCTATAGTTTGAAGGTCCGAACCAGGCTGCTCCCAGCCCCTAAATTGCTGAAACATGCCCTCGGGTTTCATGCTTTGACTGCCTTCCCTTTTGTACTGGCCCCTTACTGACCACTGGTGTATGGAAGACACAGATAGACTCCTGGATTTCTTCAGATGTCCGAGCAGTCACTGAAGTAGATGGAAAAGGGTTGTGATTTGGGAATTATTTATTTTTCATATTTAATTTTTCACATCCTCTCAGGGAGCAGGGGCCTCTTCGGCCCAATTTGTTTATCAAAAAGTAAGATACCTACTTGCCCTCAGAGGGAAACGAGACCCATGTATGTGGGGGGAGGTGGTGAGGAGGTAGGACCTTTCTCTATCAGTCATTGTGGGAACTGACCCCTGACAGTGGAAGAAATGAGGAGAACTGCTAAAAGTGACAGAGAGCCCAAGTCAGAAAATACTTGTGTTTGGGAAAGGATTTTTTTTTAAGAAATTGAAAACAGTGCTGCTTGCTCAGTTTTCTTTGCCTCCACTCTCAAATAGGTTAAGAGCAATGGTGGTAAAAAGCCAGTTCAATTTCAGGTTGTTTGGGTTTCATTCAAGTAGGACAAGGATTATATTCCCAAAACAAAAAGATTGTTAGTGGGATACAGGTTCACTGGAATTAATGGAATGAAAATTTAGAACAGGAAAAAAGTTTTGAAAATAGCCTGTGGGATTCAGAAGAGCCTTGTCTGATTCTAGGGATGGATTATTTTCTGGTCCCATACCTAAACTTTATAAATGAGGTCCAAAGGAAGTAGCTTAGCATTTCCAGTGAGGGAGTACAGGTAACTAGGCACATCAGGCTAGTGATCTGAGGGAGTGGGGATTGCTTGTAAACTATGCACTATTGGATATTCTGCAGTGTCATTTCTACATTAATATGGGTCTCCCTCCAGAGCCTAGCCTTCCTAGAGAATGACCTAGATTTCCTCAGTCCTTGCCTACTGATCAGTTTTCCTCCATAAGACTCTGCAAATTCAGTGTCCTAAGATTGTCTAAAATCTTGTATGTGATCCAGGAGCAGGAAGTTAAGTTCAATATGAGTGCCTTCTCAGCTCAGCCCTGAAGTGCTACTTATATGTCCCACGATTTTACTATTTAAAAATTCTTTTAGTTTCAGTCCTTGTTTAGACACACAACAGCTGATCTTGTAACAGAAACTGTCAGCCAGATGAGACCCTTCCATTCACTCAGAAAGTGGTAGAACCCAGTCTCTTGGAATTCTTTGAATAGTAAAGTGATTCTCTCTCCCCCACCCCAGCTAGCAGGGACCTTCCCAGGTAAGGGTAGACAAAGAAGACAAGACAGTATCTCTGCTAATTTGGGGAGAGACAAGTTATCTATAGTAAAATGTGAAAAATTTGTATCTTTAAAGAATTAAAGGCAATCACGGCTAATAAAATGCATATAAAGCAGAATCTGTAAACAAAGTTAAACATATCCTTCAATGGTGCTGTTCTCTATCTGTGATAGGTTCAATCACATTTTTTCTTCTGCTTAACCTAATCAGAAAGTCCATTGCTTTGGAAACGCTGGATAATCGGTGTCTCCAGCTCTAAGGATTTCTGCCTCCTCCCCACTCCCTAGCATTCTCTATCCATTGTAATAGAAACCATCACCACTCACCTAAGGAAGGGCAAAAAATGCAGATCTCAGAATCCAGGCAGGGATGGGGGAACCTGTTGCCTGAAGGCCTATTGTCAACTATCAGTGCCATATACAACCTGGGGTATGATTTTGGTAAGAGTGGATACACGTTTTGCTACCTTTTGATATTTCCTTGGGCTGACTTCTGTCCTTTGAAAGAAAAGGGGTTCCCCGCCTCTGATTTGGACTGTGAACTTGGTCTTGTAACTATACATGAGGGGAGCAGTGTAATGCCATTTTTTTTAACTGCCTTTAATCCATGGTTAAAATACATTCCCTCCTCTTCTACCATCCACAATACCTCCCACTGTACCAAATGGAGTTTAACCAGTGGTACAGGGGTTTTATATGCTGCTTGAGTCAAAAGGGATTGTCTGCATTTCAACTGCCTCAGTGAAGCCACTTCTCATTCTCATACCATGTGCTAGGATGAAGGGAGAATCCAATGCATATTCAAGCCTCAGCTGTTTCAGTGTTCCCTCTGGGGCATGCTTCTGGGATGGTGTTACCAGACTGGAAAGCCTGACTCTTTAGGTTTACAGAGAATATGCATGTTTCTAGAAGATAATTCTGTATTTAAGATCAGATATTCTCCCTTCCTGTTGTGTTAATATTGCTAAAAACAATTTGCAGCTGTTTCAACCATTACTTATTTAAACCTGTAAGTTGGAGGTCTTTTGGGAGGAGATAGAGCACAGGAACAGTCAGTCTGTAATTATTGTATAAATGCTTTAATAGCATATAAATAAGTATATTACTTTTATTTTGAAAAATGATCAGACACTGCCTTTTGTGTGTTTGCTGCCTGTGGCAACCTTTTTAAAGACTGTTACATATTAAAATAGTGTACATATATATTATATTATATATATTATTTACCTCTTTTGCTGTACAGTTGTGATAGACCAGACTGAAGATTTTATTTTTTGTGTGCTTTTTATAAAAAAATTAATACACTAAAGAAAATCTTGCTGATGTGATTGTAATGTACCCATGTAACTTATTTACTTTTGAATGTCTTTCCATATCTCTAAACCTTTTATTAAATAAGGTTTTAAAAATGCATAGTGGAAAGTTGTATCATGGTGGGAATTATCACTCTCTGGGCTTGGCTACAGGTTGTATCATGGGGCTGGAATGGATTTGAGAGAACATCTAGGCCATCTCCTCATTTTACAGATGAGGAAATTGAGGATTAGAGAGGGTAAATGCCAGTGGTGAGAAAGTAGTAAGGGGCCTTTATGTCTCCCATGACTTCAAGTAATACCATGTTTCTACTAAGGGCAGAAAGGTCACATCCTAGTTTTCCCTGAACCATTCGTTCCATGGAGTCTTGTAGTCAGCCAGTGCACTGAGGGATGAATTATGTGCACAACCTCCTTTCATGATCCCATAACAAATGAAGGGATGTGCACGCACACACAGTCAGGAGTGACAGATTTACTTGAAGTAGGTTAACAAGTGAAGATGCTAGTACTAGGTAGGTCAAGTAGCAAGGATAATGAATGAGAGATGAATCCATTTGATTTGAGGGTTGGATTCCACAGGTCCACAAATATGGTGTTATATGCAGAAGAGGAAATGATAAAAATACATGGTCCTGGTTTTCAGTGAGTCGTGTACTCTCCGTAAGTCACGTGAAGATGGAATCAAAGGAATGAGTGAGATGTTGTTTCAAAATTCCCCAAAAGTCAAATGCTGGTAAATTGGTAAAAATTGGAATTGCTAGGGTTTCTTAATCCTGTTGTCATAGAAAAAAGGATACATATACTTTTAATTTTTTTTTTTATAAAATAACACCATTTATTACTGTTTTAAAACAAGTTCCACAAAATAACATTTAGAAATCAAATAGGTCTAAATAATTTAAGAGACAATATGTGTAGCCATAAAGTCATGCTACAAAACTTCTATGTATAAAAGAGATTATTAACCAACGTAGATGTTAAAATATCCTCCTAATTAGAGCCGGTTGTAGAAGCCAAGGTTTCTAGAGCGACCCTTCTTAGCCAAGAGTTGGGAGGAGCTGCTGGGATCATTCCCTTCAGCTCCTATCCATCAGTCTTTTGGGCGATAGCACCCCAGAAGCAAGCAAAGGATGCCCACCCACCTTGCACTATTTGCCACAACTCCACTTAGCCAACATCTAAATCAATAAAACAGACATATCGAGGGAACAATAACTCACACAGCTTCTGTTCAGGATTCTACATGGTTTCAGCATTGTACGTGGGACACAGATTCATCACCGTGGATGCAGCAGAAATAGAAGATTTCACCAGATAACTAAGGAAATCCTTACTGTGATTGGTGTTCTTAGGAAGCTACTATAGATACATGCTTAGGCCAGGTTCACTAGACACGGCTTATGTGAGGTCTAATTCAAAGATCCTATTGTGCAGGCTACATCAATATCCATCTATCCTTTGGAAATACTTCCTATCAACATCCAGTGCATTATTTTAAAGTGCAAATTTTCCCCTAAATCGTAACTTCTCTGCTTGCTTAAATTTGCTCTAACAAAATCTGGTTGGCTTCCTTTGACCTCCTCCACCTAGGAAATGAACTAGAATCCAGTTTCTCACAACCATCAAGTAAATGGTGTTGGGCAATAATTTATGTCACATAAAGGTAGGACTCAGTTTGCTTTAGTTTCTTTTGTAGTCACTAGTTCATGAAAAGGCACCAGTGAATTTTTAGGTTAGAACCTCATGTTAAGTTAGAAAAAATTTCCGTTAATTGTTGATTGTAACTATCATTATAACTTTACAAGAAGAAAATCCTGTGACATGCTATAGCTAGGGTTAGGAAATGGTTCCAAGTGAAATGTCAGAAGCATCAACTCTGTGTGAGTGAAGTTTCGTTTTAGATTTCAATACTCTACAGGTTAATGGAAAAAAAAAAACCAAATAATAAAAGTTTGTGTTAAATGAATCGGAACTCTAGCAAAGAATAACTAATAGCAATTGAACAATGCGCCTTTAAAAATTTTGTTTTTCAGTTGTCTGACTCTTTATGATCCTATCCGGGGTTTTCTTGGCAAAGGATACTGGAATAGTTTGCCACTGCCTTTTGCAGCTCATTAGAGGAGGAAACTGAGGCAAACAAGGTTAAATGATTTACCCAGGGTCACACAGCCTGTGTCTGAAGCCAGATTTGAACTCAGAAAGATGAGTCTTCTTGACTCTAAGCCCAAGACTTTATCCACTGTGCTAATATAAAATGACCTACTGAACCATACAATAGGCTGTTTGCTTTTTCTACTAGTGACAGTGCCTTTCATATTATTTCATCTTTTAGTGAATGATCAAATCCTACCTCTCGCTACATAGCCCCTTTCTATTTAGTCCTTCCAGGTAGATGATTATGGTAAACCCCAGAGCTAAATTAGCCTTAAAATCTATTTACACAAAAGGGGAATTAATACTGAGAACAAATCCTTGAAAGGGACTTGAATACCCTTAAAACCTCACTTCTCATCCCTCATCATTCTATTTCACACCGCTAATGAGCTCCCTATCAAATCAAACGCTCACTTTACATATGAGAATAGTATCTAAGCTCTTTATACCATCTCTGCTCAATCTTCAATTCTCCTTCAGAGGCTGAAAGAGAATACTAATTCCTCTGATCTCAGTTCCTGGCATGTAATCTCAAACTTAGTGAATTAACATCAACTTAAATAGTAACTTAATTTTTTTTATAATCACACCTAGGAACATTGCAAAGACCAACTTATTTTCACATAACTAACCATTATCTTCAGATCACTTCCAAACTAGATCTTAACTATCTCAGAGGTTTGTTATAAGGAATACCCTTTGTAAATGTTAATTTTTTTTTTTTTAAAAAGTGAGTTACTAAGGAAAGATTTATATGAATGTCTACATTATCTAACTCATGTACAATCCCAAGTTTTATATAATAATTTGTAAAATTTTTATTATAGGTGCATAAAACTCTGAATCTTGTGCAAAATTTGACCATAAATTGTCCTTGAAGAACATGGACTCAGTTTTTAAAAGTGTACTCGAAAGGTTAGACTTTAGAAAATGAGTAAGAGAGAAGTATGGACATTTCCTATCCAAGAAAGGGCACCATTACTAATTAAAAGGAAGAAGGAGAAAATCAGTGATATTTTGGGAGAGTAGGCTTAAAATAAAAATGGTAAGAAATGCTAGGTGAAACACTTCTAGATGAGAGAGAAAATAAGAATAAACTACCAAAAGATTTTTAAGAATGGTAAAATAGGGTAACATTTGTATGCCTTTTCTGGCCATCCTTCATACACACATCACCCTTTTAAACATCATGTGAAGACTGCCAGCATATAACTAGAGAGTTGTGTAAAAATGTATGGAACCACAACTATATTGATATTGGATACCACAGCACAGTTGAATTCTTTGGATGACTAAAATAGAAGCTTTTTCTGAACAATTAAAGGATCTGATCAATTGTACAAATTTACCATTAGAGGGGAAAATAGATTAAAACTAATTTAACCACTTGAAACATGTATGAAGCGTGTGTGTGTATGTGTACATATATATATATATATATATACATACATACATATGAATAATCTAGGAGCACAGAGACAACACATTCAAACTAGGCCAAACATCTTTCCTAGAAGCAATATGCTTAAGGTATAAAGCGTCAGTTAAATTTAGGGTCCTTCGAAATAGGTGAAGTAAGATCCTGATCTACTTCTGGGTCCCTATGTTTCCTTCCCTAGTGACTAAAACTCTAGAGTCAGTCCCATTAAAAAGAACTGTGGCAGGCACCACAGTAGGCACTCAGTAAACATGTTGGGTTGACATGAATGTGAATACTGGGTGAAGTCACCAGTAATCACCACTTTCTATTTCTCTGGACACTACATGTGATTTCAAGATTATGAGAGGAAAGAAAAAAAAGTTCCTTCTGATTTAAAAAGGTCAAAACCAAGGACAGGAAAAACAGGCATCAAAAACTACCCCTAAGCCATGTGACCAGCGGACTCAACTGGCCAACACTGTAAGTCACTGGTTTCACTCTGACAGTGACTTTCAGGGCAAGAGAGCAAAGTAAACAGACCCACCCAACCTCAAGATTGTAGATTCAACCTGGACAACAGAATGAATTACCAACCACAACACATGTACAGTGTGGCAGGTTCTTTGAATTATGATCCCCCTGAATATTCACAGGCTTTGGATTCTTAAGACTGGGCAGGGTTTCCTAAATTAGCTATATAGAATTTCTTCTAAGAGAATGACTAAAAAATTTAAAATGCTGTGCCAATTTTTCTTCTTTCATCACTAGAAACTGATTGTCAAAGCAGTAACACCTTTCTAATAAGTTTGTATACTCAAGGAAATCCAATGTTTCCTATCTTGGTAAGAATTCAATGCTTCTGATACCAGGGGTTACTTCTTTAAATCATGAACTTACTCTTTTTCTCCTTAACTACGAATTTATCGGTGGTACTTCACTTTAGGAACATCTAGAACAATGTGACACAAGGTTCCCGACCTCCTTCTGGCTTTGTATGAGGGAACTGGCCATTTCTCTCTGCAAAACTCCACTCAGACACCCACTATACCACCTTACGCTTCCCAGGAAGGGAAAGAATACAGATTTTTTTGTTACACAATATTCCAAAAATCTGTGCCTTGTTATTTGTGATTTCAGAGTTTAAGTATATTGCAGTGCTACATGAAGTTACTCTAAAAAGTGTTGCCATTTGCCTGTACACCCGTATCAAAATACTCACTTTCTTTTCTTTCCCTCCTATACGCACTTACATGACCTTTCCTATCAGCTATCTGAACTGGCGCTTCTCAAACAAAAGTGAACCTAGAGATAGAAAATTCATTTATCAGGAAATTGCTAGATTCAATTTTTGATAAGGTCTCTATTCTTTATGTCTATCACAATCGCTGTTGCCCATAATTAGGTACAACTGATAAAAACCTAGGCGAATTGGAGTAAGGCTGCCTAGCAGTCCGTTTGGGCCAGGCGAACCTAACATGGCATCACTTCTTTACAATTTTCACAGTGTGCAGAAGGCCAGACTTACACGTGCAAAGTAACCAGCTGACGGCACAAAGAGCGATCACAGTCATCTTCACAAATGATACTGAACCTAGCTTGACTGATTCGGGCCCAGTGATTACAGAGGAGATCAAGATAATTGCAGTTACTGGACTGTGGTCACAAGTAAAGATGATCTAAATCCCAGTTAACATGCACTCATTTTTTAAAAAATCTCAACAAATCCTAATATGAAACATGCCACCTTGAAGATTAATTTTCCTCTCTTATTCACGGTGGTTCCAACTGAACTTTTCGTCTGCTGGTTCTTATTCTTGCTGGTGACAGAAGATTACTTCATGCCATATGTCATCTTTCTGAACCAAAGAGATGGCATTTGTGTGACTATGAAAAACAAGAAGGTAACTAGACACGAAGGAAGATGGTAAAGATCCAAATAGTGGGTCTAAAACTTTTTTCTTGAAGCAATACATATTAAAAAAAAAATACACTAAGTGGTATTTAAACAAATTGAACCAAGAACTAAAACTTATTCCTTTGTTATTATAAATAATTAAAATACTTAGGTTGAAGGGACATGAAAAATATGCTTCTGTTTTAACTAGGAAAAAACTATTTTATAAATATTTTATTAGTTTGGGATACGCAGTTGTGACTAAAGAGTGGATACTGCAACCCGCAATTTCTTTAGTTACAAAATGGTAGGCCTGTGTCCTTACAAGTAAAGTGGATGTCACCACTGTTTTGTTAACTCACTCTTTAGATGGAGTAAGAAAGGGAAAATGACAAGGAATTTGTAAAATGTTTTAAAAATATTTTGCCCTCAATATACTTTTTAAAACAGACAATAATACAAAGCATTATCTATCTTCTTACTTAAATACCATAAGTTAAAACCAAGTGGAAGTGTGGCATTAGCCTTCTTCTTCATCTTCCTCTTTAATTACTGGGATTCCTAAAAATGAAAGAGAGAATTACTTCTGAAGATTCTTAACATCTCTTTAATATTCTAAGTGACAGAAGCTTTCCCGTTGACCTAAAAATTGTGAGATGCTCTGAAGTGCCCACAGATTCCCAAGTTATACCCAAATGTTTCAAATGGACTCATGGCACTGAAGAAAAAATGCTTGGCAAAAAGTCCCTAAAACCTGCAAGAAACTGTTCAAATTCCTTACCCTTACATTCAAGGTCTTCTATAATCTAGCAACCCCAATCGCACTTTCTAGGCTAATCACCAACTACATACTCTCTGAAACCTCTACAATCCAACCACATGAGTGTAAGACTGTTCACTAAATGTAAAAGAAGGGTGGTACAGTGAAAAGAGTGATGGATTGGGAATAAAAGACCTATGCTCAATTGCAGGCTCTGCCCTTTTTTTGGACACTTTACTATCTCTGGGCCCCAGTTTTCTCATCTGTTAAAAGGAAGGAGTTGAACTAGATAATCTCCAAGATTCTTTGCAGCTGTCAATCTATGACTCCAGGGCTTGAACTTTCAAATTCCTGTGCTTTTTGACTTTGCTAGTCTATACAAGTGGAATCTCATCTCACTCTAAAACCCTATACCTGTCCTATTACCACTACCTGTTTTGTAAGACTGAATTCAAATCTTTTCTCTTCTTGGTGAAGCCTTCTCCAACCAGCTTGATCTATGTTTCTGCTGATTATCCATGGCAGTACAGTATATAAAACACCGTACACTGCCTTATACTCTTCGTTGTTCATGTTGTCTGCTTACAACTTTAAAAAATTAGAGAAAACACTGCCCTGGAAATCCTGAGTAAAACTGTAACCTCATGAAATACAGACCCACACTCTTAAAAAGGCCTGATTTTCTTGAATCTTTCAGATGATGGATAGCGTAGATACAGTCTTAAACAAGCTGGGGAAACCTTGGGTGGACCAAACCTCCTCAGTTCATCCTGGCTCAAACCTGAACAATCCAAATTGTAATGAAACTGAACCAGCTTCTGAGGTTCAAGGGGGAGTACTATTTTCTTGTCTGATGCTTCTCTTTGTAATACTGCATCACTAAGTCAGCACTTATGTCCAGAAAACGTCACCGAGCTGCAACCCCAAACAACCTACCATCTAGCTTCTTCAATCTGGGCACTCGTCTGGTTGCTTCATCAATCCAGACACCCTCAGCAGAATGCTTTTCTTCCAGGGGATTACCCACAAACACCAGCTCTTCTAGGCATCCTAATTCAGCCAGCTTTGCAAATTCCCCTATGATTACAAGAAATAACTCAAGATTAAATGCTGTATTAACAGTACAATTGCTGGGGCTTAATTATAGGCTGATCCTTGATATCACAGAACATACTAGCAACTGTAATTCTTGTGGCTCTTCTGTTTACTTCAGCAACAGGTTGACACTTAAAGGTAGTTCAAAAAGCTATGCCACATAAAATGGCTCTTCTAAGCAATTAAAGGTAAATAAATAGAATAAAACTACTTTCAGCCAAAAAGAAGGGATAAGATAACTTTCAGCTGAATCCAAAAGAACTCATTTCCTCTTCTCAAAAGTAAAATTTGAGAAATATGCAATGATAACAAATCATGATGACACATCATAACCATGTCAAGAAGTGATTCTGCAGTTGTTTTTCAAGTCGCATCACATTTCAAGGGAAAGAACAAAGTATGAACAGAATGTGGTTGAAGACCATGGACAACAAGACCTTGCATCCCACAATAAATGCTGACTCTGCGCAGCACTGCACTAGGTCTTGTGGAGGATACAGAGGTCAGTTCAATAAGGCCCTTGCCCTTGAAGAAGCTTATAGTAAAAGATGGCAGGAGATGAGTGGCTCAAAAAAGGTACAAAGGATGACATAAGCTTAGGGAAGGGAGACTCAAAAAGAAGAGTTACATTTAAATTAGCTTCCCTACGACCTTTAGGTAAATCAGACAACTTTTGTTCATGGATAGTAAAGAGATTTTGAGCCCTATGGTTGTAGTAAGGTAGTAAACAGCTAAAAATAGCAAACTGCTGGCAACTCAGCTGCTCTTTCTGTCAAAGAGCAAGCCCATTGTTTAGAAAGGAATTTCTCTTTTATATATCCTTTGTCCTCCTACTGAGTTAATTTCTGTAAGCAAGAAAGCAGAATGAAAAACTTGGCTTACCCCACTCTTTTACTAGGTTATTAGACATATAGAGGATCTTCAATTTCTTCATAACATGGATCCCTTTCAGCTTCTCAATGAAATTATAAGATATCCACAGCTCCTCTAATGTGTCCCCAACTGCCTCCTGAATAAAATGACAGAATGGATTTAAACATTCCAGATCCATAAGCATTTACTTCTCCCGTGTGTAGTATATCAGGCAGGAGGCAGTTACAGGAAGCACTGCCATGTACCCTCTGCTGGCATGGCTTCTGTGAAGACCAAGTCACCTCCACACCATGAAGGGGCATCAAAGCAAGCCTTTGTAAGGGACTGCCTTTATAATGTACTTGGGAGGTTTGAAAATCCTCAATTATATTGGGTTTTTTAAAAATATTCTCTCCTTTGTTTGCACCATTTACTCATGGATAATACTAAAGGTAAACTTCAGTTTAGTATAACTCATCTGAACTATCAAGGTCTAAATTAGAATTATAAATTAATGAAATTTCACTTTATTAGTAAATCACCATACTTTCACTGAAAAAGATTCAAAACTTTTAAAAATCCTTCAACCTACTTGATATATCAAGTTTTTGTGAGTTCTCCTTAGCCTATCAGATTAGAACATCTAATACAACTTGGCAATAATTTGAATTTTTAAAAAAATTTTCCAACTGCGCGTAAAGATAATTTTTGATTTTTTTAAATTTTGAGTTCCAAATTCTCTCTTCCCTTGTTGAAAATGAAAGCAATTTCATACAGGTTATACATGTGCAGTCATGCAAAACATTTCCATCTCAGTAATGTTGTGAAAGGAAACACAGACAAAAAAAAAAACCAAGAAAAATAAAGTTTTAAAAAAGTATACTTTGATCAGCATTTAGACTCTGTTAGTTCTTTCTCTGGAGATCAAAAACATTTATGACTTCATCATAAGTCCTTAGGAATTCTGTGGACTGTTGTATTGCTGAGAATAGCTAAGTCATTCATAGCTGATCAATGCACAATATTGCTGTTACTGTACACTGTTCTGTTTATGCTCACTTCACTTGACATTAATTCATGTAACTCTTTCCAAGTTTTTGTGAAGGCATGCTGCTCATTAGTTCTTAGAGCACAATAGTATTCCATCACAATCACATGATACAACTTGTTCACCCATTCCTCAATTGATGGGCATCCCCTGGATTTCCAATTCTTTGCCACCACAAAAATGCAATAAATATTTTTGTCCATGTAGGTGGTCCTTTTCCTTTTTCTTTTTAAAATCTCTTTGGGATGCAGACCTAATAGTAGTATTGCTGGATCAAAGAGCATAGTTTTAAAGCCATTTGGGTATAGTTCTAAATTGCATTCCAAAATAGTTGCATCAGTTTACAACTCCATCAACAACACTTTAGTGTCCCAATTTTCCTACATCCCCTCCAACATTTGTCATTTTCCTTTTCTGTCATATTAGTTAATCTGACAGGCATGAGGCAGTACCTCAGAGTTGTTTTAATTTGAATTTCTCTAATCAACTGCAATTGAGAGCATTTTTTCATATGATTATAGATAGCTTTGATTTCTTCTTCTTAAAATTTCCTATTCATATTCTTTGACCATTTATCAGTTAGGAAGTGACTTGTATTCTTATAAATTGGAATCTATTCTCTCTGTATTTGAGAAATGAGGCATTTATCAGAGAAACTTGCTATAAAATTTTTTCAAAGTTATGATTACTGTGTATTTTCCTCCATTCTACTTCCCCCCATTTACCCTTCTTTTTCCTTTGACCCTGTCCCTCCTCAAAAGTATCTGCCTTCTAACTGCTGCCTCCCCAATAAGTCCTCCCTGCTATCAGCACCCTGCCTGCACCCTTGTCTTACCACCTTCTCCTCCTATTTCCCTGTAAGGTAGGATAGATTTTTATACATAACTGAATGTGTACATTATTCCCTCTCTGGGTCAATTCTGATTCAAATGTTCAAAGGTTCAAACCTTATCCAGCTCCACCCCACAACTTCCCCTCTATTGTAAAAGCTCTTCTTCATCTTTTTTTTTATGGGACATAATTTACCACATTCTGCTTCTCGCAGTGCATTCCTCTTTCTCACCCCTTAATTTTATTTTTTGATATCATCCTATATAGTCAACTCACACCCATGGTCCTCTATGTATACTCTTTCTAACTGCCCTAATAATAATAAAATTCTTAGGAGTTACAAGTATCATCTTCCCATGCAGGAATATGAACAGTTTAACCTTACTGAATCCCTTAATGATTTCTCTTTCCTGCTTACCTTTTTATGCTTCTCTTGAGTCTTGTATTTGAAAGTAAAATTTTCTACTTAGCTCCGGTTTTTCCATGAGGAATGCTTGAAATTCCTCTATTTCATTATATACCCATTTTCTCCCCTGAAGGATTATACTCAGTTTTGTTGGGCAAGTGATTCTTGGTTGTAATTCTAGCTCTTTTGCCTTCTGGAATATCATACTCCAAGCCCTCCAATTCTTTAATGTAGAAGCTATTAGATCTTGTGTAATGTTGACTGTGGCTCCACAATATTTGAATTGTTTCTTTCTGGCTTCTTGCAATATTTTCTCCTTAATCTGGTAACTTTGGAATTTGGCTATAGTATTCCTGGGAGTTTTCATTTTGGGATCTCCATTAGGAGGTGATCAGAGGATTCTTTCAATTTCTGTTTTACCTTCTGGTTCTAGGATATTGGGACAATTTTCCTTGATTATGTCTTGAAATATGTCTAGGCTCTTCTTTTGATCATGGTTTTCAGGTAATCCAATAATTTTTAAACTATAATCAATAATTTTAAAACTATCTCTCTTGGATCTATTTTTCTTAGTCAGTTGTTTTTCCAATAAGATATTTCACATTTTCTCATACTTCTTTTATTCCTTTGATTTTGTTCTATTGTTTTTTGATGTCTCATTGAGTCATTAGCTTCCCCTTGCCCACTTCTAATTTTTAATGAATTATTTTCTTCAGTGAGCTTTTATACCTCCTTTTCCATTTGGCCAATGCTATTGTTTAAGAAGTTCTTTTCTTCACTGAATTTCAGCTTTTTAAAGAGTTCTCTTCGGTGAATTTTCGTACCTCTTTTATCATTTAGCCTATTCTATTTTTAAGGTGTTATTTTCTTCAGTATGTTTTGTACCTCCTTTTCCAAGCTGTTGAATCTTATTTCACAATTTTCTTACATAACTCTCATATATTTTCCTATTTTCTTCTACCCTCTCTTATTTGACTTTTAAAATCCTTTTTGAACACTGCCAGGAATTCTGAGGGGGTCCTTCAGGCTTTGCATTTAGCTGTTTTGATTTTGTTGTCTTTTTCTGAGTTTGTGTTTTGACCTTCCCTGTTACCTTAGTAATTTTCTGTGGTCAGGTTCTGTTTTTTCTTGTTTGTTCATTTTTCCAGCCTATTTCTTGACTTTTAACTTTATGTTAAAGCTGGGCTTTGCTCCCAGGGTGGAGGGGACACTGTTCCAAGCTTCAGGTTTTTCATGCTGCTGTTTTCAGAGCTAGCTGGAGGGGGTGGGGGGTGGGGATAGGAGATCTGTAAGTTTTCAGTTCTTCCAAGGTGCTATGATCTAATGAGAGGTGTGTTCAGTGCTCCCCTAGCCTGTGCTCTGGTCTGCAAGTGGCCACAAGCACTCTTTTTCACCCCAGACCTGTGACCAGGGACCCACTAGAGGGGTGCTCCCTCCTTGACTTAGAACTGTGACTGGGATGGGCAATGCAATAGTGTTCTGTACCTAGTGTCAGCAAAGGGCCATCTGTAATCTCCTTCTGACCAATCCCACCCCCCCCTTACTGTCTGTGAGCTAAGAGCTACAGAAGTTGCCACTGCCAATTCAGTTGCCCCTAAGGCCTGCTACTGACTTGCTGGGGTGTAACCCTGCTCTGGACTGCACTCTACTCTCACTCCAGCGAGACAGAACTTTCTTGACAACTTTCTAAATTGTCTTGAGCTAGAAAACTGTTTTACCCCGTCTTTTTGCTGGTTCTACTGCTCTAGAATTTGTTTTGAGGTGTTAAAGTTGTTTGGAAGGGAATCTGGGAAAACTCAGGCAAGTCCCTACCTTTACTCCACCATCTTGGCTCTGACACCCCTTGCATTTATGCAATAACTGGCTTTTAAAAAAGAATTTCTATCATATCCTAGCTCTTGATTATCTGAGACTCAGAACATTTAATAACAGTGAAAACTAACATTTTACAGGAGCAAGAGAAGAAATGGCAATAAAACCCAGGGACAATGTGGCATAGTAGAAACTGAACTAGATTTGGAGGCAGAGATAGCCCTGGGTTCATTTCTGGCTCTACTCTTTCATACCTCTGTGACTCTGGCTGAGAGACAGAATTGCCTCAAGCAGAGGTGTCAATACTCTGCAATACTCCTGAAGGACTGAACAAATTATAATGCAATTGGGAAACATTTAACAAATAAATAAGGACATAACAGGACATAGCTATGGTTTTCCAAGTCAATATGCTGCCTGTCAAATGGATTAGTGGCCCTGTTTCTATTTGTGTTTGACAACCCTGATACAGAGGAGAGAAAACTAGGCTGGAGATCAGGAAGATGAGGATTTAAGCCCTTTTCTATGCATACTTGCCATGTGTCCCTGGCAAGTCACCTCTCTGGTAGCCCAGGCAACTTTCTATGGCTATAAACATCAGCTCACATTTATAGAGTACTTTAATAACACCGAGTATGTTACATTTATTGTCTCTCTAAGTCCTGACAACCACCCTATGAGGCACATGTCATCATTATCCCTATTTTACATGAGAGAGGACAAGTGACTTGTCCAGGGTCAGAAAGCTAATAAGAATCTGAGGCAAGATCCGGACTCAGTTAGTGCTCTATTCACTAAGTCACCTAATTGTCTTTAAAAATTACAGAACAGTTGCTGATTTGTATCAGTAAGAGGAATTCCCTTGCCCAAAGTTCCCTAAAGCCAATGAAATTGCAGGTCCATACTGCCTTCCACCCCACCCTGCTGCCCACTCCAAATGATCTGAATTAAGTCACAATTTTTCAGGGCCTCAGTTTCCTCATCTATAAAACGAAGGGGTTGGACTCCCCTTCCAGCTCTAAATCCTGTGGCTGAGTAACTATTTGTTCCATGTCATACAGTGACTTTAGCTATTATTCCGAGCAATCTTCATTCCTATTCAGTGATGGTAACTGCTTCCATCAGAGTAATGTGTAAGTTTAGGACTGCCGGGCCCCAGCTCTCCAAGATCAGTCTTAGGAGGGCCTGCCTCCCAGGTTCACCCTGACCAGGCTTCTGTGATGCAAAAGTTGGGCTTTCGAAAAAGTTCACAAAATCTAACAGCAAGTGCTTTTCTTCATTTCTTGGCTTTACAACCCTCCAAGGAGAGAGGAGAAAACAGTCCTGGCATTACCTTCCCAGGGGCTACATTTGGTTTTGCAATAAGGCTATCTCATTTCAACTCTATTAGACCTGAACTGATTCCTCCAAATGCCAGCTGATCAGCCACCACACTCAGTAAGTGCCTAATAGCTAAAGGCTCTTAAGATTCTTGTTTGGGGGAGGGGCAGAGCCAAGATGGCGGGGTAGAAAGACTCACCTATGCTAGGTCCGAACCCACAGCCCATAGATTCCCTCTAAAAAGAACTCCTGACAAATTCTGGAACAGTGGAAGCTGCGCAGAAACACAGTGAAGGAGATTTCCGTTGCAGAGAGCCCTGAAAAACCCACCGCAAAGGTACCCCAGATGGGAGCGAAGTCCTGTCCTGCCAAGCGCTTCCCTTCCCTGGCTCCAGCCACGGAGCTCTGCCCAGCCACACGACACTGAGAGGAGCCAGCAGACCCAAGCAGGCGTCACGGACCTGAATCTCCGGGCGGCCGCGAAGGTCCCTCCACCCACAGACGCACAGGTCAGTGAAAGAGACGGGCTGAGAGGGGA